>CM038220.1:38049841-38232705 GCA_021442155.1 Cymbidium sinense | reverse complement strand
TGTTGTAATTTCTTTATTGTTTTATTTCATCTTCATACTTAATTTAGTTATAATCTGGATAATTATAAATTTAAAATATATTGTGATCTAGATATGTCATAATTATATTGTGAGATAATAATTAGGGACAAACAATAAAATCTTTTGAATATAAATAAGCATATGATATTTAAAAACTTGTAATTATATTGTGAGATAATAATTAATGTAATCATTTATTTTAATTAGTATATAATTATATAATTAATTAATTATAGTGGTCTCTTTGATCTCGATAGAGAGGAAAAATAAAATTGCTCTTGATTGATAACAACATAAATAATTTTTAAATACAAAATCTATTACAACAATCAAGGGGCCATAAATTCAAAGTATGTTTTCTAAAAATATGTAAGAAATTCTATTATTAAAACTAAAATTTATAATTTTTAGTTAATTAATTTTTCTTAATTTTATTTTATTAGATAAAAATCATGGTTAATATTAGATTTGTATTTAGCTTTTTAAATTTTCGATTAGATATCATTGGAATGATATCTATTCATCATTATATTTCTTGAACGACACATGTATTTGCATATATTGTTTCGCCTGTTCACCAACTTTTAAATATAATCTTAAATTATATCAGCAATAATTAAATTGGTGATACATTTAAGCACTAACCCTTGAGGATTGGAGTTATTTAAGCATTCTCCAAATCTTGAATTATTACTTTTACCACCAACCTACATAAGAAATTAAAAAAATTCTCACTTATTTATTAGTTTTAGTTTGTTTCAATCTCCTTCAAGTTATATATAAGATATATGAGATTAAAAAAAACCTTATTTATTACTATCAATCTTTTACTCTATTTTCAAATAACTGGCCAACTGATTTAACTATCTTTTATTTCATTCTCCTTTATATAATGCAAGAATGTTGATACTTGAATCATCTTTAGAAAATAATTCATTAACATATAATTTTACTATTATTATAATATATGTTGAATGTGGTTGAATCATATTTGAATACTATTTGAGTCATAATCAAATAAAAATTAAATATTATTCAAATAAGATTTGAACATCATTTGAACCATGACTAAACACATTTGAATAAGATTCAAATATATATTTAAGTCATATTTGATCATAATTCAAATATGATTTGTATGCATTTTTTAACAATGTTTGAAACATTCATTTAATTTTACATTTAGCTTTATTTTAGAACTCTATCAAAATAACCTAATTTATAATATACAATAGAAATAATAAAAAAATCTTATGTTTATTGACTTTGAAGATAAACTCATTTTTTATTAGACTACATTTATGTGATGGTTTTACCTTACTAAGTGAAGAAGTATAAAATGAAAGTTTGACGATGACAATGGTGAAAATCAAAGTGTGGAAGAGTAATATATTTTTCTTCCTATACAGTGAGAATATTAAAAAAAATAATAGTATTTTGATTTAAAATAAATTTTCAGATATATTTGTCCAAGAATATAAGCAATAGACCTATCTGACAATGTCCAATATCATAAGATATATATATATATATATATATAATGAAGTTTAATTAATTAAGACTCATTCGTAAATAAATCATTTAAAATTATCGTTTCTTAAGCTCAACAAATCTTATTTGATATGGATAGATTATATTTTCAAACAAACTGTTTGTAAATAAAGTAGAACAGATTATTGATAACGAGGTTGAGCTCAAACATGTGCTCAATTCGGCTTGGCCCATTTGCAGTCCGAATGCTGAATAACTTCTAAGAGAATAATAAAAAAATAAGGCAATTTTTTTTAAATTAAGTATCATTAAAATCTTAATTATGTAATTAAGTATTGCTAAAAAAATTTAAAAATAGGTATAATCGTCTAATTAGTGGGCGGAGGTAGCCGATGGGATCTGACGTGTAAACCATGTTAATCGAGGTGGTACCTAAGTGCGACTAACTAGATGGTTTTATTTTTACATGATTAAGAACAGTACTTTTAGGAGCTACTTTAGCTCTTGCCCCATTCAAAGAAGTTTGGCTTATTCTACAATGCCTCAATTGGGTTAGATTATGTTAGCTCTAGATATAGGTTTTGATTGAGCTGCTTTCTTTCATTTGATCAACCATGTATGTTCTAAAGCTTTCTTGTTTTTAGGATCCATTCTTCATTCAATTGAACCTTATGGGAGGTTCACAACAATGACAAAAATGAGTTTTTTTTATTTTTCATTTTCCAGTGAGTACAAGTATTTACATAAATTGATGATATAGAAATAAAAATGAAATAGATAAGAACAAATATAGTATAGATGCACAAATAGAGTATCCTAAACATCTAACGCCTCCGTCGTCTGCATGGAATCGCACAACTCCCATGTGTGTAGTAGTGCGGATGGGCCGATCACGCAGCTGATGGTGGCCCTCCAATGCAAGATCTTCGACAGTCTGCGTCGGATCATCCTGTGACGGGAAGATAGGTGGTTGTGACTCATATGTAGGCTGGTATGTAGAAGGACCTGGATCAGCATACATAGATGGACCTGGATCAACATATGTAGATGGTCCGGCGCTCCAGTCATGGTGTGGGACACTCTCTATAGGCTCCGATCCGTAATGTGTGTCCCTGATATGTACACGCAATCGCAAGTCTCTGCATAGCACCTCGTACCTATCGACAGCTCCCTATAGCTCGTGCTCATCCACACGGTCGAAGTATGGCTGAAAGATGTCTTGAGTTGCCGAGATGTGCTCCGCCTACACAAAAAAATAGTATGTGAAATTAGCCTGTACCAGGTAAAGTACTGCAAACTAATTCCATATAAAGACTTAGAGTCCCGTAAGACTCTTCTCAGCTGCCAAATATTATTTTTATTTCCTTATGTCTTGCATCCCAAGCCTTCATGTACGAAACTTTAACATTGAATTTTGACTCCATTCTATAATCTCCCTGGGTTTTGGATCTATCGATGCCGATCCGCGAGTATAATGAAGTGTATGAACTTTGAACTATCTGACCAATGCACTATTCTTGTATTGATACATCTATAGTTTTCCCAACTTTGGATATTCTCCAAGCACCCCCTGGCGTCACATATAATGCAACGCCAGTGGTAGGTATCATGTTGTATACAACCGTGTAGTTCTTTTGGTTAGATGTAACTGTTTGGAATTGAACATTATTTACTATGCACCACCCAACAATAACAAATTGAGACTCCGTTTACTTGCGAAACACATACCGACAAGGTCACCGGGATTTCAATATCATCCATTAGGGGCTTTCATCGATGGACCGTCAAAGTAAATATCGTTGTCCCACTCTCTCGTAGTTTGACACATCCAGACATACTCATTTGTAGACAACATTTGACTCTCACCATCAATATTTCGGAGTGAATGATTTTTCAAAAGATCATGATTGTCTAGATTCCCAAGCACAATGACTTCTACCCCGAGTGAACAGTCATCATCACTAATATCCGCTTCGGACTCACTTGAAACCGCGATACTCATCATCGCCACTGCACTTTGAGCATATGGTTTCTCACGAGCGATAAATAATATCATCGGCCACAAAACTCATAAGTTGAATGACAAACTATCATATTAATTATTAAAAGTATAAACAGGGAAAGGTTGACAATGTATTACCTGAGAATCAACTCATCAAAGCTACGCTGTGTCGCCAGAGGTGCATGTGCGCTGAAATCTTGTGTATGCATCAGTGGTATATCTACTGACCTTATTATTGGATCAACTGATGTGGATGCAACATTAACATCCTCCACTTCGACATACAACACTAATATCGACGGAAGTCATGTAACCATGGCGTTATCATCATATAAATGGTGATATAAATCTACCCATCGAATAATGATATGTAAGAGTGATTGTTTGATGCTCTGAATCAATGTGCAAGGTTCTCATAATTCTTTGTTTTAATTCCAGTAAGGTGATATGATGCGACCTTAACGGATGATTTCACCTCCAACATAACTTGAATTGCTCATCGATACTTAGTTATTCCAGAAAGGATCGTGAAACAAATTCTCTATTCATTTTTGCAAAATAAACTACATAAATAATTATAAATTTATATCAATCGACATCCTAAATAATACTACACTCGGCTACTTATCACCTGAACCTCAACACTAACACAAACCTACAAATTAAATCATAAACAAAATTCTAACCATATAACTCTAATCCCTAGCACACATACTCTATTAATTTATAAATGGATAGAAATAGATATTTACCGTGTGGTTACGAAGAGCGACGGGAATATGCGCAAAAAACGGTAGAATCCTCCACAGGAAACTTCTCCGAACAAAATGGAGTCATTTGGAATCGTTGAGGAAGCTTCTTGTTGGTTTCCAACGGTTGCTAGATGGAGGGAAATCAGTCAAATGGTGGGCTCGGGAAGAAAGAAAGTTTCTTTCGGATACCCAGAGAAGATGGCACAATGTCGGGGGTTGGAGCAACGCCGACGGCTGCCGGGAAGCTTCGAGATGAAGAGGAGCGTGCTCGGAAGGGCAAAACCAGCGGGCGATGCTCTTGGGGATGGCGGAATCCTCGGTCGGGGGGTGAATCGAATGCAACAGAGAGGGAGGAGGAGGAAATAGGGTAGATCGGGTTCTCCCTATTTTAGATCCATGACCATTGGACGACGGCTTGATTACGAGGCCTATTAAATCGTAGCCAGTCGTGTGGCAGTATGCGTCATCCAGATTAGTACTTGTCCATTAATTGGACTATATCTATTTTTAAATTTTTTTTTAACAATATTTAATTACGTAATTAAAATTTTAATGATGCTTAATTTAAAAAAATTGCTAAAAAATAATCATGGCATAACTCCAATAATCCCTCCTCATTCTTCCATCGACCGCCCAATCTCCAAATTTCTCGCCTTCCAGGACCTGTCCGCGTTTTCTGTCTCTCTCTCCGCCCGACCCCCTCACTCGGCACTTTCCTCATCAATACCACAAACTTACGGAAATTAAGAACAAAGAAACAGGAAGCGTAGTAAATTAAAGTGGATAACATGTACATGGTCTGCATATTTAATCCTTCAGAATAAATTGGGCAGGGCGGGCGCTCTTCTACTTCCATCGTTACCTATTAATTTCGCGAAAGATCACTTCCTGGAACTAACTAGATCCCTCAAACCACAGGTCGAAGTGAAGCGCAGACCTTTCATTCAATGGCTGGGACGCAACGCCGCAATATTCCTATGCGGGGAGAAATCCTTAAGCGCGTCTTCAGATCTATTATCTTATTACTCTTCCCGCGCCCCAATCGTTCTCCGGTGGATGGCGGCCAAGCTGGATCCTAAAAAGGGCTCTGCCTTTTCGTTTCCTTTCCGTATATAAGCCGGGCTTTTTTGTGTGCTTGATATGAATAAAGGAGACCACATATCTCCTCTTAGTGACGTATGATTTTCTCTATCTATGAAGAAGTTGAAGAACGTAATTAGTGAAAGATAGCAGACCGCAATATATTCTGGTGCTGTATGAGTTGGTCTTTATTTGTGTGAAGAATGCTTTTTTCTTTTTCTTTTTTTTTTTTTGCCTCTCGTATGTTTGCCCTAATATATACTGCGATCCTTAGCTTTTACTTCTTCCTCGTTTACTCAATAGTTTAAAGTTTGGCATCAAATCCAAGCTTTTATCGGTACAATATGTTTGTACGGTTTCTTTTGAGTGATATTGAGAGCCTCAGCTTTTAGATCTTCAGTGTTATTAATTATAGGCTTATCATTAATGTCCGGATCATAATTGGTAACTTTCAAAGATGATAATTGATAATATGCTTGTTGTGCTTAATAAAAAAAAAGGAATAAATTAATGATTACGAAATTCTTTTAAATATTTTTTATCCAAATTTCAGGCCTGTATTACGATTTCAAAATTTTTTTAATTAAAAATTTAATATAAAAGTTAAATAAAAACTTAAGAAACTTTATAATTTGTAATGTTTGCCCTGATGTTATGAAAATATCAAATGATTAAGTGAATATCACATGAAATATGCCACATATAATTTTTCTCTCACATATTTTAAAATAATTATATAATCATTTTACTGTCAATTATATTAAATATGACAATTTTAATATTTGAAATTAAATAATTATTCATTTAAGAATCTCACGTATGATTGTGCAAATGCCTAGCAATCTTTATAACTGAGAATGTCCATTCAATTGTTGTTTTAGATATTAGTAATATTAAAATAAGCTAAACAAACATAAAAGAGAGTAAATATCTTCTTCTTTTTCCACTAATTTTTGTGCAAGATCTCTAACACATTTTAACTTTAAAAACATATCACTAATTTTTATGTTGGTGATAAAACTCTTAAGTTAATTGCCTAACATATTAAGATCTATTTTTAGAAACTGCAAGGGTGAAATTTAGTTAGATATCCTTCATTGTTTATCGAGAGCTTATAAAAATAAGTAACATATAGTCAAACATATGACACACAAAAACAACTTGATAGTTATAAAATAATACCTTGAAATTTCCTATAAAATATATTTATTTTCAAATATATTTGTTGTTTAATATCTTTGTTGAATATATCCACTATCAAATATATTTGCTACCAAATATAATTATTATCAAATATGTTTGATGTCAAATACACCTTTTTATAACTCTATAAATACATCATGAATGTCATGAGTCTGCTCAAGAGAAAAATAAGCAAGCAAAGGATTTGGGGAGAGAGTTGAGAGATTTGGGAAGGTTTGTATTGTGAGCATTGTAAGGGGTTTTGTATCCGGCATTATCGCCGACTGCCTTCTTTATTAGTAAATTTTTCGCTCCGACTTTCCCGTGGTTTTCCCGTTTATGAGTTTTACACATAATCTTGTATTCTTTAGTGTTTGCTAGATATATCTTATTTGGTGACGATCAGTGCTTTCTTCAACAAGTGGTATCATAGCCAGGTTTCATCTTCACTTTGCCACAATCGTCACCTATAAAATCAATCTTGCTCATCATTAATTTAATTTGTAAAATAGATTACAGCATTATCTCTCATTCATATGATGACTATAAAGTACAACATCCAAAAGCTAGAACAGTCTACCTGTTTTGCTTTGTGGCAAATCAAGATGAGAGATATATTGGTTCAATTAGATCTAGAAGACACTTTGCTTGACATTGATCACATACCGGAAAAATTATCAACCGAAGAAAAGATTCATATGGGTAAGAAGGTAAGATCTCAAATTCGTCTACATTTTCTAAATGTGATCTTGCAGGACTATTTGAAGGAGAGCACTGCTACTGATCTATGGCAAAATTGGAGTTTATATGCATGGGAAGAGTCTCACAACAAAGTTATACTTGAAGCATAGATTATACTCTCACAGTATGGCAGAAGGATCATATATAAAGACTCACCTTGTTGAGTTCAAAACAATCATCATTTACCTAGAGATGATTGAGTTGAATTACGAAGATGTTGACCTTCATATATATACCACATGAATTGAATCGAGCTTATAAAATGAATTTGATTGACTTCGGATGCTTGAGGAGCACAAATGCTAAAATACTCTGAAGCTGAAATTCCAAACGATACCGTGACAACGGACTTCGTCATTTCATTCAGAACATCAAAATTGATCAAAATAAAAATATTGAATAATCTAACGATCAACCGATCAATCGATTGAGATGTTAATGTACCGACACTTATATCGAAGAAGGGAAACTACGACAATGTCCAAACAATCTCCGTTTATAAAATTGGTTGTGTCGTTGGCTTCAAAACACCAAAACCTACAAAATGAGACTATACATGCTCAATTCAGATGAGTCTACAAGAATGTTGACTGATCATAATTGATAGTGTACAAATCAAGCTATACACTTAGTGCAAAAAAAGCTGAAACAATCTTCACTTTCGAACAAACTTTGCCCAGTTGAACATCAAAATGGGTCAAATATAAATATTGCACAATCTCGATCAGCATCAAGCGTCATGTAGAGTATGCATATATCGAAGCTGCGACGATGTCCAAACGACCTCCGTTCATAAAATTGATTATGCCATTAGTTTTAAAATATTAAAATCTATCAAATGAGACTATTCACACTCAATTCAGACAAGTTTGCACGAATGCCAAGCGATTGGAAGTGGTGACACCCATTTTTAAGTTGAAATCTACCCAATTTAACGTCGACTTGAACCAAATAACCTCTGATCATGAAACAGACTGCGTCATTGTGTCTGGAACATCATAATAACTTACGATTGATATCAATATCAACAATGTGATTTTGTCGACGTAAAATTCACATTAAGACTGATTAGACACTTAAAAAATTAAAAAAATAAGCCTTTTTACACCTAAATCTAGAAGAATTGGGATCCTTCCTATTCCTTAGCTCGATTCTTTCCCATGCTGAAGAACGCTCTCCTCCTCCTTGGTTCAATCTTCTACATCATCGGCTCTTTCACTACGCTAAGTTCAATGGTTGTTCCCCTTCAATAGCGTGAGAACCATCACGCTCTTCTTCACCTTTTGTTTAAAGCCAAGAGTCTCTTCCTCTCATTTTTAATCTTCAGTGGAAGCAAAATGAAACAAGCGATAAATCTCCTCCTTCCTTCTCCTACTTCCCTCATTTCCTCCTTGGCCGAAAATTCCTTCTCCTTTCATTTCTTTTGGAAAATGCCTTCTCCTTATCATTTCCTCCTTGGCCAAAATCTCTTTCCCTCATTTTCCCTTGGAATTCCTCCTTGAACATCCCTTGGTAAATCATCCTTATAACATCCTTAACAAGCGAGGGTAGAGAGAACTCCATCATCGGTACCTCTGGCTGCCTCCTCAATCCTCCTCTAATCAAGCATTAGCCAGATTATATTTAACCTCTCCTTTTTAGAGAAACACCATCATCAAGCGGGTTCTTGTCTAAGTTTCTAGCATTTCCATCATTCCTTCCACTTTCCTGTGCTTGTTGATCGCTGTGCTATTCTTTGCAAAAAAAAAATTTGAGTTTGGATGTGTAGGAATAAATATGTGGAATGTGTATATGTGTATATGCTTCTTTATGCAGGCTTGAAGGCCTTGTCATGCTCATCAAGGCATGACGAGATGAATATCAATTGAGGTGTTGCAAAATACCAACCGTCATGCTCATCAGAGCGTGATGGGAAGGACTTCAAAACTATTAGATGCGACCCCCTATGCCAAAATGTTACCAAAATTTTGACTGAAATTTAAAACTTAAACAAATTCAAATTGAAATCATCTAAGCTTAAGTGAAATAAGAAAATACATGATAAATATTAAAATGAACATCAAACCAAAAAAAAGAGGAAAAGCACTTACAAAACTTATTTAAGGAAGTTGAAAGTCCTCACCAAATGTGGGCAAAATCTCTAGGTAGTGTCTTATCTACTATTCCATCTGCCTTCTGAAAATTTTACCGACATCTAAATCATGCTCTCTTCAATTGCGAGAGGTCGGTAGTGAATTTTTGGAGCCCACAGAAGATGAAGACTTAACTTTATTTTGCTATGATATCTTCCAACTTCTTATCAAAACTTTCATGTCTCCATGTTGTATGAAAGAGAGTCAATTTGTATAGAGTATGTCAGTAAAGCCTTGTTATCCAAGGATCTATTCAAGAAGACTCATCCTTCTAAATCCACTAGTAATGGTGATAGCTTGCTCACCAGAGGAAGATCTGAAAAAAAAAATCACATCATTTAAAGTCTTCTGTCAAGTTAAAGTCTAGAGGGAAGGATAATGCTTGCTTTTATTGCAAAAAGAATGGGCATTGAAAGCTGATTGCCTAAAGTTTAACAATAAAGGATTTTTAAATAAGCATGATTATAAGAACCTAAAATAATAAGGTCAGGGAAGCATCATACCAGAAGATGATGAAGACAACATCTTCTTAGTGTTTGAGGACCAGTAGATGTCTTCATTTGAATAGATCATGGACTCTGGCTGCACGTTTTACATAATTCCCAATAAAGAGTATTTCTCCACCTATCAGTGTGTTTGAAGGTGGAGTTGTGTTGATGGGGAATGATTCCTCATGTCTTATATTTGGCATTAACTCTGTGAAAATTCAGATGTACGATGGCACTATCAGGACACTCATTGAAGTCAAGCAAGTCTCAAAGTTGAAGAATGCATGATCTCCTTTAGTACCATTGATGACAAAGTTTTGTGATGCATTAGTGAAGGTGGAGCCATAAAGGTTTCCAAAGGAGCACTCGTGGTGATGTGAGGTCGAAAGGCCAAAGGAAATCTCTATGCTTTGGAAGGTTCTATTATTATAGGTTTAGCAGTTGTTACAACCTCAGATGTTACTAGATTGTGGCATTTAAGATTAGGTCATATAAGTGAGAAAGGTCTTAATATGTTAAGCAAGTAAGACCTATTATGTAGTCAACACACTGACATTTTGGAGTTTTTCAAATAGTATATTTTAGGAAAAAATGTCACATTCATTAGTGTCGTCCATAAAACTAATGGACAACTTGACTATATCTACTCAAATATATGGGGACCATTGAGAGAGTCATCCCATGGAGGTGCAAGATACATATTGACCTATATTGAAGATTACTCTATGAAGGTTTGGTCATTCTTTATCAAATAAAAATCTGATGTATTTGAAGTCTTCAAGCAGTGGAAGACCATGATCATAAAGTAGACTAAACGGTAAATCAAGTACCTCAGGACAGATAATGAATTAGAGTTTTGCTCACGATAGTTTAATGACTTTTGTCATTCATAAGGCATCACTTGTCACCGCACATATGTTATAATGCCACAATAAAATGATGTTGCTAAGAGGTATAATCATATAATTTTGAAAAGAATTTTCGTTGCTTACTTTTTTTCATCTAATTTAGATAAGGGATTTTGGGCTAAGGCTGCTTCTACTACATACTACCTAATCAACTATTCCTCTCATGCTATTATCAACATGAAGTGTCCAAAAGAGGCATGATCTTGGTATTGACCTCCATATATGTGTCATAAGTTGAGTCAAATCAACAATTCAAATTAGACTTAAGTGACAATTTTACTCTCCTCTAACTTTAGAATGAGCCCTCAACTCCTCCATCTTAGACATAGGACTCCTCTTAAACACCAAGAGTTTTCCTTAGTCTTAACAAAATTCTAGTGATTAGGTAAACACGTAACCTAACCCTAGAGACTTAGAAGAGTTAGCCATAGGAATAGGTCATGCCTTAGGGGTGTTAGGAAATTTTGTCTACCCTATAGTTTCAACCAAATCCTCACTTCCTTCTTTCAAGTCATACTCCAAGCTCAAATCAACTTCAACTCCAAAACAAATCTTAAATCAATTCTACTAGATTTTCTCAAATCATGAATCAATTCCAAATGATTGAAACCCATGATCAATTCCAAAAATATTTCTTAAGTCCCTTTGATTCCATCTTATGGACTTAGCTCAAATCAAATCTAAATCAATTCAAATTCAAGAAATTTTCTGACAACCCATTTATATTCTCATTTGCATTCACAAATACAAATGAAATATAAATCCAAATAACCAAAACTAAATCCAAAACTCAAATCCAAATTCTAAAAATATTTCTTAAGTCCATTTGATTCCATCTTATAGACTTAGCTCAAATCAAATCCAAATCAATTCAAATTCAAGAAATTTTCTCATAACAAATTTATATTCTCATTTATATTCACAAATATAAATGAAATATAATCAAATACCAAAACCAAATTCAAAACTCAAATTCAGCAAAATTCAACTTAAGCCTTTCAAGTCAAATTCTTGAACTTAGACAAATCAAATTCAAATCAAGCCAAACTCTTGATTTTTCTTCATGATTCAATCAATTCTTCAATCATGAATCCAAATATAAAGATAAACTTTAATCATCAAACCAAAACTAAATTCAAAACTCAAACCCAAATTCAACCAAAATTCAAACTAAGTCTTTCAAGTCAAATTCTTGAACTTATCCAAATCAAACTCAAATCAAGACAAACCCTTCATTTTTCTTTATGATTCAATCAATCCTTCAATCATCAAACCAAATATAAACATAAAATTCGATCATCAAACCATAACTAAATTCAAAACTCAAACCCAAATTCAACCAAGATTCAACCTAAGCCTTTCAAGTCAAATTCTTGAACTTAGCCAAATCAAACTCAAATCAAGCCAAACCCTTAATTTTTCTTCATGATTCAATCAATTCTTCAATCATGAATCAAAATATAAACATGATATTCAATCATCATACCAAAACTAAATCCAAAAATTCATGTTCACCCTTTGAACTTGAAATTGCCAAATGATTCAAAACCCATTTGACTTTAAACCACTTGCAAATGGATTTATATTTCAATCATAAGTCTATATGTGAGTTCAATCAAACTAAAATCAAGCTTTTTCAAGCTAATTAACTTAGGCTCACTTGACGACCCACCTAAGTACCCCTTCCAAGCAAATTCTAATCCTAACTAAATTGGATTGAACTAAGCCACCTAACCTCACATTGTGAGCAACAATCATCATAAGATGATCAATCACTCAAATTAGGTCAAACCAAGTCAAACCTAGGTTGATAAGTCAACAGCCAAAATGAAACCTAAATTAGCCAAAATCCACCATAGGCCAAATTGATTAAAACCATTGATCAAAATTAATTCATGATCAATGTTTGAACTTAACGAAGTCATCATTTGAGCTTAACCTATCCCAATTGGCCATTTAACCCAAGTTGACCTAAAAGTCAAAATGTTTCAAAACTTGATCTAAGCCAAATTGATTGAAACCAATGGGTCAAGTTCATTCCAAATCACTTGTTGAACTTGACCAAAGCCTTAATTGACCACCCAACTTGGTCCAATTGACCATGAAGACTTAAAGCACATTACCTGGCAACTTCAATGAACTTAAATAATCAATCCCATTGCCATGTGGAAAAGTGCCACTCAAGTCACCCACATGATGAGATTAGTTAATAATTAGGGTTTTAATTGGATTAATCACTCAATCTTTAAATATTCATAACTAAATGTAGAAAAATTAGAAAAAATACAAAATAAAATGCATTGTGAAGATAATTCAGTGGGGAATAATCTAAAATTATTTCTAATGGATTTTGTAAGTGCATTTTCAATATAAAATACATTGATTCATTTCAAATTTCAATGCATTTAGTGGGATGACTTGTGCCTAATTTTTCTTGGGATTTATTAATGAGTTAATTAGGAAAATCAATTAATAAATCCTTAATCACTCTCTTTATATAATTAATGATAATTAAGAATGTGAACAGTGGTTTAGTCCCTTCATTAAGTTAATTATTCCTAGCTTAAGTGAAGAAGAGGTCTATGCAATGGATTTGGGGAATTTCCCCTAAACCCCTTTCCTTCCTTAATCCAAACTTAATTAAGGGCTAATCCACTAATCACCTACTTAATTAACTTGATAAAATTTTCAAAATATTCTAGAACATAACCAATTCATCTTGGGTAGGTGCTTAGGTGTTCAATAACTTAAGTAGCTTAAGGAGTCAAAATCCAACCCACATGTGTGGGAAGGGTTATGAAAGTACTTAAATTAAACCCTTTAGCTTAATTAATCACTAATTATGAGCCAATTGCATTAGGCCCTTTCTTTCCTAGGTGCATTACTGATTTCAATTCTTTGTGGTTTTATGTCATACATTGGCTCATAATTATTTGGTTAAGCATATTAAAGAGGTGTAGGTATGGGGTAATTAATGAACACCTTAACCTAATTAAAACATAAAATTCAATTAATGGTTCTAAAAATTAAACTAAATTGATTCACACATGTAGAAAGTGGGATAGGACCAGCAAACCTCTTCACATTTCCTAAATCACACCAAACTCAAACAAAATTTAAAAAATCTTTTTAAAGCAAATTTGATTCACTTTAAATAATCCAATTTCATGAGATTGTTTTTAGGAATTAATTAGGGTGAATGAATTTACATGCTTTCATCACTTTATTTCTTTCCTAACATGTTAAATGTGTATGTCATATGAAAATCATACATTCATGCCTTTTAAAGATAAAATCAAAAATGAAATGTTTCTTTTATGTCAAATTGCATGTTTTGGCTAAAGTAAGAATGTGAGTGGCTGTTATCACTATTAAATCAAAAATTATTTTCAAAACTTATAAATCAAACATCTTAACTGAAATGTATGCTACTTATAATTATTTATAGGCTTGCATGTGAGTAAAATATAAAGATGTGCATTGTGTGGCTTTCCTTCTCTTCTCTTTTAGCATAGTTTTGAATAGGATTTTTCAAAGTGTATAGTTCACCTGAAAAGAACATAACACTTGCTTAAATCCATTCCTATTCATTTCTATGTTATCACTTAAAAAGGATATTCACACTTGCATATGTAAATTGCATAAACAAATCAAACAAACAAACATAAACTTTTTGCATGATTTTATTTTCATGCGTTTCTTTTTGTACATGCACATGTATTTAAGAAAAGTGTTATATTAGTCCAGACAACCCCAAGATTGTGAGGCTTTAAGTAGCCCTAAGTAGGTCTTGTGCCTTACACCCCTGGTGCTAATAATGACACTGTACTCATTTATGTCTTTTATACTTGTAAATGTGCATATGAAAAATAAATAAAAGAATCTTTCTTTTCTACTTAACAAAATCATGCATACATGAAACATTCCAAATTTTCTTAAACAAACTATCTTAGCATTCATCATTAAGGTGTGTAAAATACTTTCATTTGCATGTATAGATATGCTTAGGATTCATCCATATGCATGTACATGTTTGGAAAGAAATAAAGTGTTGTGTGTTTGTGATAGTATTTCATAATTAATAAAATGCCCTTTCTTTTTTAATAGTTTTTTTAGGAAAAATCTAAACTTAGGATTAATAAAAACACATAATAAAATATTCACTAAAGAAAAATCATTAATCTACTCTAGAAATTACTTAAGGAAAGGAAGGAAAGAGAAGTTCTCTTCTTTTTCCCCCTCTCTTTACAACCTAGTAATTAAGTAGGTCCATTCAAACCAAACAAAATCATCAAATAAAATTAACCTAAAATCAACTAAACAACTTAAATGAAACCACCCTCTAAGTTGAACATTTTCACATTTAGAAAACTCTAACCTTAAAGCCTAGCTAAGCATACCACACAAACTTTAAACAACACACACATTAAACTAAGTTACCAGTTCTAGCTTTAGGTTAGTGCGGCGCATCGTTTGAAGCTTTGTTTTTATTTTGTGAAGTAATGTTTTAGTCTGAATGTTAGGGTGTATGAGTGTATACTAAATGATAGGGTGATCTTAGTCTAACCATTGTCTTCTGCAGGGGATTGTACTTAAAGATGCGCTGTAATAAAAATATAATGCTTTTGTTGTGCTTGCTTTACCAAGCATAATCCAATAGGCGGTGAACTTGGTTACCCATTTGTGAGTGCTAAGTCCAATTTATATATATATATATATATATATATATATATATATATATATATATATATATATATATATGCTTGATTGTTTGGTTTATTTAGCTAATATCTATTTTATAGATTTTAGTTAGATTTTCTTTTCTCTTTTCATATAATTTTCAATTAGGATTTTGAAATGATTGTTATGGTTGATTAAAATGAACATTGATTATAAGATTATATCTTATGTACTATGTGAAGCCTTTGATCACATTCCAACAATCAAAAGAAGAAAGAAGAAAGAAGAAAGATGAAAGAAGAAAGAAGAAAAGAAGAATGAAGACCCCCATAACACAAATTTCCTTACTTGATTGTAATTAATTCATTTATATACGGGTTGTATAAGGGTAGAGCTTGGCTACCCAATTTGTTTTCGAGTTTATGTGGTGGAGCTCGACCATAAATGGCCTCTTATTCTTTTGTGCAAGCTTTATAAATTGATTGATGTTTATTTAGCTTGTGCATTAAGATGACATGCTTTCCTAGTTTCTTCCTTGCTTTGATGAATGGCTTGGATGATGATTAGGCTCTTAAGAAAGTATATTTTCTATCCAACTAATCAATTCAAACTAAAAAAAACTCATAACCACATCTAAAGCCTAGGTTATAAATCAAGATAAAAGAATTAGCAACCCCTTAGCTGGATTATGTATTTTCTTTCTCACATCATGCATAAAAAGTATATTATTTCACTCTTGATTGGAGGGCTTCCACCTTTTCCAAAGAACTTGGCTTGACCTTTGAGAGCCATGGTGGAAACACACTTCCTTATCTTGCTGATTTTGACCCATAATTTAAATTCTCATGCATTAGGCATATGAATCCTAAAACCTGTGTCAAATTGATTATCCAAAAATGAAAATAAAAATGTAATAGAATTTGCATTAGATTTAAGTCATTAAATCATACCCGACATGATTTAGTCTCTTAGGGAGTGTGTTTAAGGACTTAGTCTCTTTCTAAATAAACAACACCTTACCTATCTTGCAAAAGCATATGACTTGCCTACATGTATTTAAAATTGTAGGAGGTGTTAGTTGACAGCCACCCCAAGGCGGTTGTAAGTCCAAACTATCAGGTGATTTATTCTTTCTTGTGGAGGTAAACCAAATACTCATTTTTGCCTTAGATTCAAGTCATGCTGGCCCTTAAAGCTCCTAGATTTAGGTTAGGTTGCTTCTCCCTTTGGGCTATAAGATAAATCCTCACCTCTTAGGCATTTTCATGATATTGTGTGGAATTATAAGCCCAGATTTCTAATAAAATTCAACTCAAACAAATATATCATTTTCAAAATATAAAAGCCATAGGATAGTTTGGGGTGCTTACTAGCTTCCTAGTATCTAAGCATCCCCTTATCTTCATTTTGGCTTCGATAAGAACTCTCTCTTCTTGATCAATCCACTTGATCTTCTAAAATATAATCAATTGATAGTCTTTTTGAAATCTTTGGAGATGATCATTTACCTTAATCGAGTATTCTAAGAATCTTGTTCCTTAGGATGTAATTAACTATGGGCTTGCCTATAGAACTTAATGAACGATTTAAAATAAACCACTTTACTTTTCATGTAAAGTAGGGAAGAATCTCTGGTACATGCAAGACCCATAGTCCTTAGGAGTCCTTATTGTGATTAGGTCCATTGTAGGTGGTGACTTCTATCTTTTGAGATAGTACACCTTTTTTCAATGTCATGTCGTCACCTAATAAGAACATCTGTGAATCTACGTAGTGTCCCAATAAGGTGTTATATATATATTTTTTTCTTTCTTTTATCTCTTTCCAAAAAGAAGGGGATAAGATGAAGGCAAATATATATATAATATTTTTCACCCATAGATTTTTCTGGCGACTCCGCTAAGGATGGTTCCTCTCTCCATCTTTGGTAAATGATCATTATCTCCAAGTATCGATAGTGGGTTTGTACTTTTGTATGAATCCAAGACTATCTTTCTTTTCTGTTGGTACTTAGCTTATTTCATCCTTAAGTTAAGCTAGCCAACATCTTTAGGTTTTAGGACCTCACCCTGTGTTGGTCTTAAAACCCCCTGTTCCCCAATGGGTGAAAATAAAAAATTTAATAAAAGAAATAACTAAAGACTTCCTCCTTACCATTTTTTTTTGGTAAGGAAAGGTTCATTCAAAATAAAGAAAAATAAATTCCTTCATAAACATCAATTTCCAAAAGCACTTTTCAAAATGCACATAATAAAATGTTTACAAAAATAAATCACCCTCTAATAATCTTCATGATTGTTATATAGGATCATTTCAAAATTAAAATAAAAATCATACTTTCTAAAACAAATGAACATCTTCATTCAATTTATTGAATGAAGATTTTAATTTTCAAAACAAAAAATGAACAATCATCTTTTCCGAAAAGAAAATCAACAATATCTTTTCAAAAATAAAATCCAACAATTATATCTTTCTAAAAGCACAAATGAACATCTTCATTCAATTTATTGAATGAAGATTTTATTTTTTTAAAATAAAAATGGACAATCATCTTTTCCAAAATGAAAATGAACAATATCTTTTCAAAAATAAAATCCAATAATCATATCTTTCAAAAAGCACAAATGAACATCTTCATTCAATTTATTGAATGAAGATTTCATTTTTCAAAATAAAAATGAACAATCATCCTTTTCAAAAATAAAATCAACAATCTCTTCTCAAAAATAAAATCCAACAATCATATCTTTCAAAAAGCACAAATGAACATCTTCATTCAATTTATTGAATGAAGATTTCAAAAACAAAATGAACAATCATCTTTTCAAAAGAAAATCAACAATCTCTTTTCAAAAATAAGATCCAACAACCATATCTTTCAAAAAAAAGCATAAATGAACATCCTCATTCAATTTATGAATGATGATTTCATTATCAAAACAAAACCAATAACAATCTTTTCAAAATTTAAAACAATATTTAGATTTTCATTTAGCATATCAAATTTGTTGAGTGAAGATTCAATTTTCAAAATTACAAAATTCAAAACATTTGGATCTTTCATTTAGCATACCAAATTGCTAAGTGAAGATCCACTTTTAAAATCAAAAATTTAAATAACATTTGATTTCATTTAGCATACAAATTTGCTAAGTGAAATCACTTTTCAAAATCAAATCAAATTCAAACAAAATTTGGATCTTTCATTTAGCATACCCAAATTTTGCTAAGTGAAGATTCATTTTCAAAATCACAAAAATTCAAACACATTTGGATCTTTCATTTAGCATACCAAATTTGCTAAGTGAAGATCCATTTCAAAATCAAAATTCAAAACAACATTTGGATCTTTCATTTAGCATACCCAAAATTTGCTAAGTGAAGATCCATTTTCAATCATCAAAAATAAAACACACACATTCATTTAGCATACCTAAATTTGCTAAGAATCTCTTTTCAAAATCAAAATCAATCAAACACATTTGGATTCTTTAGCATACCTAAATTTGCTAAGAATCCTCTTTTCAAACAAAATCAAAACATGAACACATTTGGATTCCTCATAGCATACCTAAATTTGCTAAGAATCTCTTTTCAAAAAAAAATAAAAAAAACAAAACACACTTGGATTTCTTAGCATACCAAATTTAGATCCTCTTTTCAAAATCAATCAAAAATTAAACACATTGGATTTCCTTAGCATACCTAAATTTGCTAAGGATCCTCTTTTTCAAAATCAAATCAAAAACAAAACACAATGGATTTCCTTAGCATACCTAAATTTTCTAAGAATCTTATTTTCAAAAAAAAAAATTCATCAAAACACAAGGATCCTTTACTTAGAATACCTAAATTTGCTAAGTAGAGATCCCCTTTTCAAAAATAACAAAACACTTGGATTCTTCATTTAGCATACTCAAATTTGCTAAGAGAGGATTCCATTTTCAAATCATAAATGATTCACAAAATAAGCAAACAAAGAAAAAGAAGAAATTGTTTTCAAACACCTCACTTAGCATACTTTGCTAAGTGAGTAAATCAAAATCAAATCAAATAAAACAATTGACCTTTACTTTAACATACTCAAATTTGTTAAATGAAGGGTCTCAAAAAAAATCAAAATCAAATGAACCTATGGAAGCATCTCTCCAAAATATTTGAACCCATTTTCAACATACCCAAATTTGTTGAAAATGGATTCCATTCAAAATCCTCTTTCCAATCAATCTCAAAATCTCTTCTAAATCATTTTGAGCCCACTTAACACTTTCAATGTTGAGTGTGGGTTCAAATTCAAATTAAAAAATTCAACAAATATATGATTCAAGTTTTTTCAACATTGCGTTTCAATTCACTTAGTTTTTTTGGTTTCAATTTTAGTATAGTTCATTGCAATGGCAGCATAGAAGTATGTGTTTATATTTCCTCATGGGATGGATCTGGCCTTGGATCAGGCCAACCTCCCATGCTCTGACTATACCCACCTCATCCACTTTGGTCGAGGCTTTGAGGGGCAGATTACATGTGAGGGAACCCCTCTAGGATGAGCGGGTGGCAGCATCATCAGTGACATGCCATCGATTGAGATATTCCCTCTTGAAGAGGAAGTGGTGGTTCCCATAGTGGATTAGTAGTCGGCATGCTGCCAGTTGTTGCTTCCCAGTGGGGCTAGCACCCACTCCTTGGCTCCAAGGGGAAGGCTCCCGATTCCGGGGATTGTCTCCGCCTTTGAGGTTGGGTCTAGTTCCACCTTCTAGACCTCAGAAGAAGAAATAAGAACCGCATGATCAAGTGGTCACACTCGCATTGCTAGAGTTGGAAGTACTGTCATGTAGAGTTTCCTAGGATGGTTTCCCATGGTTCTGAAAACTAGTTCCACCCTCTCTCTGGATCGAGAGGATGCTAGGAGGATTTTTCTTCACCTCCGTTTAGTTTGCACCTATTAGTGAGAGAGGTCGTCTTACGGCCTTCATTCTGAGTAGGTGGAGCATGGACAATCAGTGGGCTCAGTTGATTGTCATCCCATAGTGTTGGCAGCAATTAGCGAGGAGAGAGGGAGGCCCGTACATCAGTTCATAGCAGAGAGAATATGTGGTCTGCACTTGTGACTTTCTCGTGATGCTACACGATCATGCTATCTTACTCACGGGGACTACCATCATGGAGAGCTCTTGAGAGAGTGGTGGTGCCTCCCCTCCCCATCCATCTCCATGTTCCACATCTCTTCCAACCAAGGCCATGAAGGCCGTGAGGGAGAAGAGAACCCCATTGGTGATCCATTCCAAGAGATCCCATTCATCTACCCCTACCAATGGGGAAGCTCTCTTGCTTGACCTTCACGGTTGTGTGAAGAAGGAATGGTGACCGAAGCATAGTGGTTGTCATCACCACCACCGTGGGTATGGAGATAGTCATAGCGGTTGAGGGGAGGAGACAGTTATCCCATGGCCATAGATCCTCTAGAGTACCACTCACAAATGCAGCATCTATCTTCTAGTGAGCATAGTCTCACAAGATTAGCTCGAGCAAAGGTCGGTGTCTATCTGTTTATGATAGATCCCCTACCATCTTATCTTTTTAGTTGGTGATCCTAGATGACATTTATGGCTTAGTATCATGGAGAAGAAGGAAATCTTAGGATATGTTAGATTTGATGAGAAGGTCCTTTGATCTAATGAAGATGATCTTTTGAGGATTCAGGTGAGGTACACATGGTAGATACGGGTTCCCTCCTCATGAGCTTGGAAGGTGCTGAGGCTAGCAGAGAAGACACCTACCCAACACCTCCTTCAAATAAATAAAAAGATGAACAAATAGATAGGATGGGGAAGAGGCTTGAGGACTTGTTAGCACTATTTTGGCTTGATCAAGCAGTTCATCCTACTATAATGAGACTAGTCGGCCGAGTTGGTGCATGTCTTGGATCCAAGAAGACTTTACTCCAGTAGAAAGCACAGATGTATAGGAAGGTAGGTATAGTACCTCCATACGAAAAGATATCAAACCATGGTTGAGCGGCGGTGAGAAGCATTGGCTCAAGCGGAGGATCATCGGTTCAAAGGGTAGACCCTACCAGAGGAATTTGATGCCATCCAATATCCTAAGGGTTTTGTGCCACCTTCAAGAGCTTTGATGGCGTGGAACGAGACATATTCACTTAGGCTAGTTGTTGCAACAGTTGCGGTGATGCTTTACTTCCTTCTCTTTCAATAGCTTAGCATAGCCTTTGATTGGTATGTGAACTTCCCAATAGTTCAGTGAAGACTTTTGCAGAGTTGGAGCAACTCTTCATCAAGAGGTTTCTTTGGAGCTACAAAGGGTGGTGTGATCTCATTGTGGCTCAACAAAACCATGGTGAGTCTCATTGATTACATTCTCGATGGCATAATTTGAGTATGAAATGTGAACCACAACTATCAATAATGCCATTGAGATTCTTAAGAATATCCATGCCCTTCATGCTCAAAGGTTTCACCATCAAAACTTTTGAAAGCTAATCAACAAGGTGGCTAGCTTACAAGGAGAAGCCAAAGTTACCTTTTTCAATCAACAAAGTTGAAGCCGCTAGGTGTATGAGAAGAAAGGAGAAGACATAGTAGATGGGGAAGCGGCCAGGCAGAGAGAGAGTTTGACCTCGTGCTCCACAACATCACTTCCACCTCCTCTACCACCACCGAGGCAGTCCTACCGGCCTCTACCGCAGGCTCCATGACCTACCTCCTCCTCACCATACATCATCACATACATACCACAGGTAGTATCCACCTACTCTTTTGGATAAACTTAACAAGCCTTATTCATTTAGAGGAGGCGAAGATCTTTAAGAATCTCTTAAAGAAACTAATTTTACTACCTAGGAAAGGAGGAAGTGGGCAAAAGCAATGATCTAACTTTTTTTCCACCATGCTAGGTCATGTTTTGGAAGATTGCTTACATTCAAGGTGGCTTGAACATAGCTTCAAGACGGTGCTATAGTTATCTGAAGGAATACCTTATGGAACAACCATCCAGTTCCATTAGGTAATCCTTGGGATAGATCCTTCCAAAACCAAAGAAGGTTGGATATCTCCTTATCCATACCTCTAAGAAGATTATAAAATCAAGAAACTTTCCTTGAGTGCACGAGCCTCAAACCTCCAACATCAAGGAAGGTTTGCAAGTTGCCAGAACTCGGGAAAGGGAGCTCAACAAGAGTAGATGCAGCCATACAGGATAGCCAAATAGCAACCACATCGAGTCGCCTCCAACCATAGTTGCTACTACATCAGTGACCTCCAGCTAGCTCTTCTTTAGTGACATCTTGTATGGTGGATGAGGGCATCAAATCCCTCACCCACTTACTTTACTTGATTATACTATGTACCTCCTTCAAAATCAAGAAATTAAGAATAAAGCTAGCTTGAATTATACATGTCACTTCGATGCTATTCTTAATGAAAACTCTTCAAGTCTAAAATAATTATAACTATCTTCCTCTTTTTTTGATTGAGTTGGATTTTCCTTCTCGAATATGGGTTCACCTCTTGAGATAGACTTGGAATCATCCGATTAGGGTCCCATAGGAGAAGCTAGGTGAGCATGGCGGGTAGAATCTTCCATTAACCCACAAGAGATCACCAAGTCAACCTCCATATGGCAAGGTTCTACCTCTAGGCACCTCAAGATAGAGAAATAAGTCATTGGTTAGAGAGAAGCCCCTCCACAGATGCTCCACCCTTGGATATGCTTGTGGAGGATCAAAGGTGGACTACAATGTCCTCTCTCACTAAGAAAGTTTCATCTAAGTTAAGCATATATGATGCCCTTGTCTTATCCAAAGAGATGAGAATCATTAATCAAGGCTCTCTTGATCACGAGATATGCTTAGCTCAGACCTGTGAGAGGAGGCACATTATTCAGAAGCTGGAGTCACTTTCATAGATGAAGACCTTCTTAGGGGACATGGAGCGTCCCCTCACATTATAGGACATGGGATTCAACTTGAGTTCTTGTTGATCTAGGTGCATCGGTGAACATTATGAGTCTAAAGACTCTTATCTACTTGAGAATTAATATCTCCACACTCTGAGGAGATCGGATGATGTTGAGAGGATTCAATGAGCAAGGTGAGAGGGCTTTAGGTTCCATAGTGTTACCTTTAGAGATAGGTGAATGACTGAAGCCAAGTTTTATATTTGATTTGAATACTTCATTCACTTTTTTTCTCGTAGGCCTTGGATACATCGAATAAGATGATTCCATCCTCCCTCCATCGTGCATCAAGTTCAGAAGGATGGGATTGAATACTTGTCAAAGGTGAAAAGCCATTTTCAAGAGAGGTTGAGATATATGAGGATGTGACCCTATCTTCCTCAAAACATTTTTCATGAACTTGGTCAAAATTCAAATTCAAAGAAAAAAAAGAAAAGAAAAAAGAAAAGAAAAATGAAAATCCAAGTGAACAAGGAAATTGAAGAAGTAGAGCCGCATATCACATTCCACCCACAGTTCATTCCATCATATGGACATGTGGGTAGGATGACTCACCTCCAGGTAGAGCAGGTAGAAACAAGCAGAGGTGGAAGACCCCTTGGCCATCAAAATAGGGTTATGTTCCTTCATAGGAGTACCCTACTATTCACATAGACTTGGAATCCGGAGGAGTCTAATGTGATTAGCATACCACCAACCCCTCTCGGGTTTCATTGGAGGTGACACTGACAGATGAAGACTAGGCCTCCAGACAAAGCAAAGTATTCGAATCAAGTTTATGTGAAACTATTAGACAACAACTAGGAACCTTAGCTCTAACCTCACTTTCATCTCAAAAAGCTGAAGGTTTAGTAGTTAAGGAAGCCCTAAGTCTTCCATTGTCAAGTCAAGAGATTCTTTTTTGGGATCATCATCCTCAAGTCGAAGTTGATGTAGAACTTGAGGAATTCATATAAAGAATTAATGGAATTACCTTTTGATTGGTACGCCTTGTGTTCTTAATCTTGCAAAGAAGGGTTTGATTCCTTATACATGGTCTAAGCACTCGAGTACTTCAAAAGTTGTGGACAACGAATAAAACAATCAAGGACTAGGATTGATATGTCCATGTCGATGATGATGATTATTGCTTAGTTGTTACCAATCATTTGAGTCGATAGGTTCTTTTCAAACACCTCTTATGAGGATGTGTGTTTAGAAACTTCAGATGATCGGATGATCTCCAAATCAAAGATGCACCACGAATTTGAAGGAGATCCATTCAACAATTGACAAGCTTAAAGAAATCAACCTTAGATGAAGAAAATCCATGCACATATATCAGTTCTTTGAATGAAGAAGAAACCAATGACTTAGTTAGGCTATTGGAGTTTAAGGACTTTGCATGGAGTTATGAAGAAATGCTTGGATTATCTCTCATAGCATACTAGTAATAGATCTAGCCTATCAAGCAAGCTCCTAGATGCATGCGATTAGAAATCGAACAACAGGTCATTTTTGAAGTCAAGAAACTGATCGATATTAATTTCATCAGGGAAGAAAAATACCCTACCTAGTTAGCAGTGTCGTATTAGTTAAGAAGAATGGCTAAATTCATATATGAGTCAATTTTAGGGACTTAAATAAGGCATGTCCTAAGGATAAGTTTTCTCTTCCTATACCAAAATTAATGGTGGACATTGCCTCATCTCATGCGTATTTCTTTATGGATGGGTCATCTACAACCAAATCAAGATGGCCAGGATGAAAGAAACTACTTTTTTTGAACCGATCGAAATATTATTATAAGGTCATGCCTTTCGCCTTAAAATATTGGTGCTACATACCAACGGGCCATGAATTAGATCTTCAATGAAATCATCCATCATCAAGTTGTGTGCTATGTTAATGATCTAGCAGTCAAAAGCAAAGAAAAGGAAGACCATCTCTTTGACTTGAGAGTAGTTTTGAACAGTTAAGATAATATAACCTCAAAATGAATCCCAAGTGTGCATTTGAGTAGCTTCAGGAAATTCTTGGTTTGTTGTATATTGGGAATAGATAGATCTAAAAGATCAAAGCTATCTTAGAAATGCCACCTCCTAAAGTTTAACTCAACTCGATCTTTCAAGGATGGTTGGCATATCTAGATGCTTTATCTCCAACCTATCGGGAGAAGCCATTTTCAGCACTTGTCAAAAGGATGCCAAGTTCAAGTGGGATGATAAGTGCCGCATGCCTTTGAAGATATCAAGTATTTGGTGAAAGCCACCGGTTCTAGCGCCTATCCCAGGCCACTCATCCTCTTATGCATTGGATGACTCTTTTGCTTTGTTGGCCCAAAGCAATGAAAGGAAGGAGAGTGCTCTCTTACTCTCACCCATGCCATCCTCTGTGAACTACCCATTGAGAAATATTGCCTAGCTTTGATCTTTTGCATCCCAAAAGCTACGATATTATATGCTTTCTCATAAGGTGAACTTGATTTCTGAATCAATCCACTGGTATCTCATGACACGCAATGCTATCCAGCATTTGCATGTTGGTCCATGATTCTCTTGTAGTTTGATATCACATTTCATAAGATGAAAGGACAACTAGGATTTCTTAGCAACCCACTTCCGATTCTCCTTGGATGATCTCACGATGAACAAATCATGAACTTAGGGGAGGTTGACAATCTGGGAGATGTATTTTGATGGTGCTTCCTTTCATAAAGGAAGCACCATGATCTACTCTTCCGGGAAAGCAGGGGTAGAATAGTTCTCTTAACTCTGATGTGATGAGATTCTCATACTATCTTTCCAATCCACCAATAACAAGTTGAGTATGAGGCTTTGATTGTCGATCTAGAGTTACATCATGTGTGTGTCAAGAGCATCAACATCTTGGGGATTCTCGTTGGTCATCAACTAGATTCTACAAGGTTCTCAAACTAAGCTTCATCATTACCATGAGTATACCATGAAGTTGGCCCAAATCCACGAGTCACCATCTACAAGGTTCCCAGTGAGAACATGCAGATGCTTTGGCCAAACTTGCCAAAGAATTGGCATGTCGAAGATGAGTCCATTCCAATAAGGGTCCAAAATAGACATCCCTTATTGATGTTGAACTCATCAAGAGACTTTCTCTTGAAGGGGAGGTTGTCATTGCCAAGAAGGACAAGGAGTTGGATTGGAGAAAATCGTTCATTGATTATTTGAACACCAGCAAACTACCTTAAGAGAAGTCATAAGCCCATCAGGTGAAATAGAGCTCTCTCTATGCTCTCATGATGGCACATCTTGTGATCTTTGATCAAATGTGGTTACATTATTTAGATAAACATGAAGATGGCATTATGGCGAGGTACATTAGGTCATGAGCACATCAATAGTCGAAGATGAAAGCAAAGATCAAGAGTAGGATACTGGCCTTATGATTACAGATGCATGGATGTAGCTAGGAGATGCCATCGATGTAATACTGTGGTCTTACATCAACCACCCAACATTCTACACCTACATTGGCCTCATGGCCATTTGAGTGTTGGGGTACAACATTGTGGGTCTGTGATCCTCCTTCTTCCAAGGGTCATTATTCATCTTAGCACATACTACTTTTCCAAGTGGGAAGCAATCCCACTCAAGAGGTCAGCATTTGCATATTCAAAAATGTATATTTTGGTGCCTATGAATTATATCGATAATGGTATTGCATTCAAAAGCACCAAGATCAACAACGCAGAAGACAGATTGGAGATACTCCACCATCTACTACCCGAAAATGGCTTAGAAGCATTCAACAAAACTCTCATCCAAATACTAAAGAAGACTTGATGATAACAAACAAAAGTGGAATGAGCAATTGGTTGAAGCCTTGTGGGCCTACCACACATATAGAACTCCAACTCAATCTACCATTTTCCTTAGTGTATGGGAAGCATTCTACCTTTAGAAGTTCAACTCCCATCACTAAGGATAGCATTGGGTAGCAAAATCATAGCGAGAATGCAAAGTTGCGGTTAGAAGAGCTCAAGGTTTGGAGGAGGAGAGTGCTACAGGCGCAGAACCTCAAGTTGTACAAGCCAAAATGATTCAAGCTCACAAGTCGCTAGGTCTTTCAAGTAGGAGAACTTGTGTTAGTCAAGGAGACCAATTGTTGCCATCAAAGATGGGAGGCAAGTTTGAACCCACTTGGGAAGGCCCTATGTCATAGAGAAGGCCTACCAAGGAGGATCTTATCGACTTATTGATTGTAAAGGGGAACACCGATGCTTCCAATTAATGGGCTCTATTTGAAGAAATATTACCCATAAAATGTTTGAAAATAATTATCAACAAAGAACAAAATTTGATTCCATTTCATCAAAATCTTCTCTTCTTTGAAGCATTATTTGTTTGTCTTAATCCTATTCTTCAACGATCATCCACATCAAATCCAACATTATCACAATAGGTAAGAGAACCCAAGAGCATCATCCCTCTTTCACAACAAACACAATTAATAGGTGTGAGAGAAGAATCTATTTGATTAGCATAACTAAGTTAGGTGTAAGAGAACCCAAGCATCCTTTCTTGGTGGGAATTTGCCATCCATTGGCACCATTTCATCAATTTCCCCAAGCATGTTTAGGTAGGTGTGAGAGAGAACCCAAGGCATCCTATTCCCTTTACACAAGCACAAAAATAAACACATATCTTTTATCTCTATTTTGATGTAGGGCAAGCCCCATGGCACTCACTCATTATGCTCTAGTGGTTTACATGCTCGTATGTCACCCTAGTGGTCACTTATTTGGAAGATGTGAGTCCCCATGCTTTCTTCCTAACTTAATCATTGCAAACCAATGAGCACCTTGTTAGTTTGGTAGGCTTCACTGCCTAGCCAGTAAGCTACCTCATGTTGATTTGTTTAAGAAGATGTGAGTCCTTGAGCTTTCTTCTTGAACTAATCATGTGGGGAGTATATTTGAGGTTTAGGATAAGTCCGAGGCTCCTTTCCTCTTGACTACATTTGAGTTGATATAAGTCTCTCCAACATTCACTGTAGTCAGCCTTAGGACATGGCGAACTATCAATCATTCCTATAGGGATGTGAGTCCCCGAGCTTTCTTCTAGGCGATTGTCACAAACCGATGGGCACCTTAGGTTGGTTGATATCTTGAACTCACCCGGTGGATACACCACTCTTGGAGATGTGAGTCCTGAGCTTTCTCCTTAGTTGGCCAGAATACCTTTGATATATGATAGCATGTCATCTTCTCAGGGTTTTGGATCAAGCCTTAGGTCTCCTGGCACTCTATTTGGATCACATCCTTTGCATTAGACTACGGTTACTTTTGGATTGGGCGGTCCCCCTTTCCTAGCCACCCTGTGGTTGGAGAATTTGTTAGCGGATGCGATTCTCCTTGGTTCATAAATGAGATAGGTCTAGGCGATATAAGCTCCTTCTCGTTTGATCCCTCAACAATAGGGTCCATGATAAACAAAATTAATTGCTTGTATTAGAATTCAAGCCCCAAAGGGCCCTTTTCCCAAGCGGGCATCCTATCTTTAGGGTGAGAACTATATGCTTACTACGAGTTGAGATAAGTCCCTTGCACTCTCTCCAGTAGCCCTTAGGTCGGGTTCAATATTTTCCACAAGAGGTTACCAGCGTCATTCTCTTTGGAAGATGTAAGCTTGATGCATTCTTTCTAGCATGATTGTTGAATCCTGGCGACCCTAGGTTAGGTTGTTGTTGCCCAAAACATGATCACCAGTGGTCTTTGTAGTGAAGATGTGAGTCCCAGCTTTCTTCCCAATCATTACAAACGAAAGGCACTCCTTTGGTTGGATAGTTCTCCCTCGGTTGGGAAGCTACTCCCTTTGGTTGTAAATGAGATAGGTCTAGGATATAAGCTCCTTCTCGTGTGATCCCCATAAATAATCCATCAAAATAAACAAAAAATAAAAATTAATCTTGACTATCTTTGAGTGATTTAAGTCCCCTGGCATTCACTCAATAGTTAGCCCTAGGTCGGTTTGATTTGTTGCACCAAGCATCACCCAATGGTTCCTTATTTTGGAAGATGTGAGTCCCTCTTCTTAAACTTGATTACAAAAGAAAGGCACCCATTAGGTTAGATAGCCCTACTATGTGATTGGTTGACTACTCTCTTTAGATTGGTAAATCTGTATTAGATCAAGGCCAACATGGCCCCCTACTCAGTGGAGTCTATAATAAATCAATGGGATCCATCAAAAGCAATTAAAAATGAAACTAATTTTTACTATTTTTTAGCTAATCTAAGTCCCTCGACGGCATTCACTCAATAGTCAACCCTAGGTTGGGTTCAATCCATTGCCTTGCCAATGGATCACCCCAGCAACAGAACCCTACTTTGGAGGATGTAAGGTACTACACTTTCTTCCTACTTGTTGCATGAAGGCATCCCTTTGGTTGGTAGTCTACTGTGGTTTAGTAGACTACCCCCCGGATTGATGTATTAAATTAAGGCCATCCATTCTACCATCATCCGCCCAATAGCGGTTCCTCCATCAAAATCTAAAACTTAAAATCCAAAATAAATCTCAACCCTCCTTTTGGTAGTCAAATTAAACAAATTCCCATCTCCCTTGGAGCCAATAACAAAAAATAAATAAAACAAACAAATTCAACTCCCCAGTAGTGAAATAAACACAATTAAATATTCAAACAAATCAAATCAATTTCTCTCAAGTGAGATTCAAATTAAATCAAACCTCTCATCCCCTTGTGGATGACTTGAACCTCTTTCCCTAGTGGAAGGTTCTACTCTATCACTTAGTAATTCTTTTTCACTCTCTTATGTCTTTGACATAAGTAGAGTCACATTGCACTAAGCTCTTAATTCTTTCTACACCTTGGGTTGGGAGTAGATCATTTTAGTTAGTGCTTGTGATTGTTCAATGTTGTTGATTTTTTTGGTCAACACCAATAAGTGCAGTGTTCCTTATCAATCACACCACACCTATTGGCGCCCTTTGTTGACCTCATTTTTAGAATGAGCCCTCAACCCCTCTATCTTAGACATAGGACTCCTTTTAGACACTAAGATTTTTCCTTACTCTTAAGACACTTCTAGTGATTAAGTGAACTCCTCCCTAGAGACTTAGAAGAGTTAGCCATATAGGTCATGCCTTAGGGGTGTTAGGAAAATTTGCTACCCTATGCTTGAACCAAATCCTCACTTCCTTCTTTCAAGTCAAACTCCAAATCAAATCAACTTCAACTCCATTAACAAACTCAAATCAATTTCAATGGATTTTCTCAAATCATGAATCAATTCCAAATGATTGAAACCCATGACTGAATTCCATGATCAATTCCAAAAATATTTCCTAAGTCCATTTGATTCCATCTTATGGACTTAGCTCAAATCAAATCCAAATCAATTCAAATTCAGAATTTTCTCAACCATTTATATTCTCATTTATATTCACAAATATAAATGAAATATAAATTCAAATATCAAAACTAAATCCAAAACTCAAATCCAAATTCAAAAATATTTCTAAGTCCTTTGATTCCATCTTTGAACTTAGCCCAAATCAAATCAAATCAATTCAAATTCAAAATTTTCTCATAACCCATTTATATTCTCATTTATATTCATATAAATGAAATATAAATCAAATCAAAACTAAATTCAAAATCAAAAATTCAAAAATTCAAAGCCTTTCAAGTCAAATTCTTGAACTTAGCCAAATCAAATTCAAATCAAGCCAAACTCCATTTTTTTCATGATTCAATCAATCCTTCAATCATGAATCCAAATATAACATAAACTTCAATCATCAACTAAACTAAATTCAAAATCAAAAATTCAAAAAATTCAAAACTCAGTCAAATTCAACTTCAAATCATCAAATCAACCCTTATTCTTCATGTCAATCAATCCTTCAATCATGAACCAAATATCATAATTCAATCATCAAATGAAATATTCAAAACTCAAATTATCAAATTGACCTAACTTCAAGTCATCTTGAACTTAAATCAAACTCAAATCAAGCCAAACTTGATGCTTCATTCATCAATCCTTCATCGATCAAATATAAATACTTCAATCATCACTAAAATAAATCAAATCACCAATCATTCAATCACCCTTTGAAATTGAATCAAAACCATTTGACTTCAAACAACTTGCAAATATTTATATTTCAATCATAAGTCATATGTGAGTTCAATCAAACTAATCAAGCTTTGATCATGCCAATTTACCACTTAGGCTCACTTGACCCAAAGTGACCTAAAGTACCCTTTGAACCAAATTCTAATCCTAACAATTGGATTGAACTAAGCCCAAAATCATTATGAACAATCATCATGAGATGATCAATCACTCAAATTGGGTCAAACCAAGTCAAACTAAGGGTTGACCAAGTCAACACTCAAAATGAAACTAGCCATAAAATCATAGGCTAAATTGATTAAAACCATTGATCAAAACCAATTCATGATCAATGTTTGAAACCAAGTCATCATTTGAGCCTAACCTAGCCCAATTGGAACCCAAGTTGAACTTGACCTAAAAAAGTCAAAATGTGTCAAAAATCTAAGCAATTGATTGAAACCAATGGGTCAAATTCATTCCAAATCACTTGTTGAACTTGACCAAAAGCTTTAATTGGCCAACTAGACAACCCAAATAATTAAACCCAACTTGACCTAAAAATTTGAGCCAAAATCAAATTTAAACCAAAATTGATTGAAACAATACCAAATCATTTCAAATGACCAATAAACCTAAACACCAAACTTAAAAGGTCAAATGGGTCAAATTGTCAACTTCCCATTTGACCTAAATGAAATCAAATGAACCAAAAACCAAATGTAAACTAAATTGACCAAACCAATGATCCAAAATATTTCAAATGGTCATATGAACTTGACCCAACCCTTGGTTTGACCAATTTGATTGGTCAACTTGACCCAAGTTGACCCATTTTGACCTAAATGGGTCAACATGAGCCAAATCATATCAAATCAATTCCAAATTCATTGAAACTTGGCAACCATTTTCAATCATACCAAACATATTCAAATGAAATCAAGCTAAATGACCATTTTACCCTAGGTCAAGGGTAATGGCCAAATTCACTTGAATTTGGTCAAATCCTCTTCATGGCCACTTGGCACTCCTCTTAGTGGACCATGGACACTAATAAGATGGTGCACACCCAATGGGTTTGGGTCATCAAACCCAAAATCCCACCACCCACTTGAAATTCACATGGGATCACTCCTCCCACTCATTAGCACATGGAACTTCTCCACTACCTCCTCGCCAAAATTGAATCACATGCCACCTAACGCTAAAAACCCATTGATAGGGATTTGATCAAAATGGCAAAAGCTTGGTTGTCATCCCCTAATTCCAATTCAATTTTTCATTGATTGAGAGAGCTTAGCACTCCAAGCTTCCTCAAGCATTTCATTCTTCATTTTTTTTTCTTCAAAATAAAATAGGGAGGCTAGGAAATTCCAACTCATCCTTCAATCAATTCCTCTTTCAAGCACCAATGAGACTCCAAAGCTTCAAGCTTCAAAGGCAGGAGAGGGACTTTTGATCAAGGCAAGCAATTGAAGCCCATCTTGGTCAATAGAAGATCACTCAATCAAAACTTCTTCAGGGCTTTATCTCCACTGAAAGCTACCGATGGTTGGGAGCACCGTGATAGCCTCGGTAGGTATGCCTTCAAATAGAGCCTAGAATAGAGTGTGTGGTCCTTTGTGAAAAATTTTCATCTCAAGTAAATTGGCATTTGGATGTCTTCCCCTTGCATGATGATGGTGTGGGTTGAGTTTGAGCTCAATCGCTCAATCTCGGATCCTAAGGGATGGTGTCTCCACAAGTGAGCTCGAGATGAGATCATGGACCATCCATGCATTTTGGATGGGCGATAATAATCAAGAGGATCCTGATTAATCCTTTAAAGCGCTTGATCTCACCTCGATCTGATGGATGATAGAGAAAGCATGTAGCGTGATGCCACGACGATGTGATAACTTAAATACCAATCATCCGCGTGAAAAGCGTGCGCGTCACATCCGCGTGGGGATTAGTTAATTAGGGGTTTTAATTTATTAATCATAATCTTCAAATATTCATAACTAAATGTAGAAAAATTAAATACAAAATAAAATGCATTATGAAGATAATTGGGAATAATCTAAAATTATTTTTAATGGATTTTGAATAATTATTTTTTAATTAGTTTATTGAAAAATAATATTACTCCTAATTATTCATTAATTTCTTCAAATTCTGCATTTTTGGGATGACCTCTCCCTAATTTTCTTGGGATTTATTGATGAGTTGGGATAATTAATGAATCTTAATCACTCTCTCTTATTAATTAATTAAGCATAAAGTGATTTTCTTTTATTAAGTTAATGCTTAAGTGAAGAAGGGTTTATGAATGGATTTGGGAATTTTCACCCTTTCCTTCTTTCAAACTTAATTAAGGGGTTAATCCACTAATCACCACTTAATTAACTTGATAAAATTTTCAAAATATTTAGAACTTAACAATTCATCTTGGGTAGATGCTTGGGTGTTCAATAACCTAAGTAGCTTAAAATCAAAATCCAACCACATGTGTGGGAAGGGTTATGAAAGTACTTAAATTAAACCCTTTAGCTTAATTAATCATTAATGAGCCAATTGCATTAGGCCCTTTCTTTCTTAGGTGCATTACTGATTTAAATTCTTGTGGTTTTATGTCATACATTGGCTCATAATTATTTTTAAATATGTTAAGTGGTGTAGGTAAGGGTAATTAATGAATTTAATTACACCTTAACCTAAAAACATAAAATCAATCTAATGGTTCTAAAATTAAACTAAATAACACACATGTGGGAATGGGTTAGGACCAAAACCTCTTCACATTTCAAATTCAAATCAAACTCAAACAAAATTAAATCTCTTTAAAAATTTGATTCACTTTAAATAATCTTATTTCATAAGATTGTCTTTAGGAATTAATTTGAATGAATTTACATGCTTTCATCACTTTATTTCTTTCTAGCATGCTAAATGTGTATGTCATATGAAAATCATGCATTCATGCCTTTTAAAATCAAATTAAAATGAAATATTTCTTTTATGTCAAATTGCATGTTTTGGCTAAAGTAAGAATATGAGTGGCTATTATCATTATTAAATCAAACATTATAACTGAAAGGTATGCTACTTATAATTATTTATAAGCTTGCATGTGAGTTAAATATAAAGATGTGCATTGTGTGGCTTTCCTTCTCTTCTCTTAACATAATTTTTGGATTTTGCAAAGTGTATAGTTCATTTGAAAAGAACATAACACTTGCTTAAATCCATTCTATTCATTCCTATGTTATCACTTAAGAAGGATTCACTTGCATATGTAAATTTAAAAACAAATCAAACAAACATAAACTTTTGCATGATTCTCTTTCCATTTTTCTTTTGTACATGCACATGTATTTAAGAAAAGTGGTATATTAGACAAAGTTGAGGCTTTAAGTAGCCTAAGTAGGTCTTGTACCTTACACCCTAGTGTAACAATGGCGTGTACTCACTTATGTCTTTTTATACTTGTAAATGTGCATATGAAAAATGGATAAAAGAATCTTTCTTTTACTTAACAAAATCATGCATACATGAAACATTCCAAATTTTCTTAAGCAAACCCTCTTAGCATTCATCATTAAGGTGTGCTAAATATTTCCATTTGCATGTATAGATATGCTTAAGATCCATCCATATACATGTTACACATGTTGGGGAAGAAATAAATTATTGTGTGTTTTTTGATAGTATTTCACTTAATCTTAAAATGCCTTTCTTTTTGAATAGGTTTGTTTAAGAAAAATCTAAACTTAGGATTAATTAAAACACATAATAAAATATTCACTAAAAAAAATCATATGAATCTACCTTAGAAATTACTTAAGGTAGGGAGGAAAGAAGTTCTCTTCTCTTTTCCTCTCTTTATAATGTAATTAAGGTTCATTCAAACCAAAACAAAATCATAAAATAAAATAAATCAACTAAATCACTTAAATGAAACCCCTCTAAGTTGAACATTTTCACTTAGAAAACTCTAACTTAAAACCTAGCTAAATACCACACAAACCTTAGCACACACATTAGGCTAAGTCACCACTTCTAGCTTTAGGTTAGGTGGTGCATGGTTTGATGTTTGCTTTATTTTTGATGTAATATTTTAGTGGATGTTAGGGGTGTATGTGTGGGAATGGTAGCGATCTTAGTCTAACCATTTATCTTACAGATTGTGCTTAAGATGTTGTAATAAAATATAAATACTTTTATGCGGTGCTTATACCCTAAGCATAATCCAAAATAGGCCGTGGACTTGACCCATGTGTTGCTAAGTCCAATTTATATATATACATGCTTGGGATTGTATGGCTTGTTTAGCTAATCTCTGTTTTGTTGGTTTTAGTTAGATTTCATTTTCCCTTTTCATGTATTTTTGCAATTAGGATTTTGGAATGATTGTTATGGGGGATTAGGATGAACATTGGTAATGATTATATCTTATGTACCATGTGAAGCCTTTAGCATCCACATTCCAACCATCAAGAAAGAAGAAAGAAGAAAGAAGAAGAAAGAAGAATGAAGACCCCATAACATGAATTCCTTCTTGATTGTAATTAATTCATTTAATCTCGGGTTGTATAAGGGTAGAGCTTCTACCCAATTTATTTTTTTTTGGTTTGTGAGGTGGAGCGACCATAACCTCTTATTCTTTTTTGTGCTAGCTTCATAAATTGATTGATGTTTATTTATCTTGTGCATTAAGATGGCATGCTTTCTTAGTTTTTTCCATGCTTTGATGTATGGTCTAGATGATGATTAGGCTCTTAGGAAAGTAAATTTTTTTATCCAACTAATCAGTTCAAACTAAAAATAATGAACTCATAACCTCATCTAAAGCCTAAGTTATAAATCAAGATAAAATAATTAGTAACCCCTTAGCTAGATGTTGTATTTTCTTTCTGACATCATGCATAAAAAGCATATTATTTCACTCTTGATTGAATGGATTCTATCATTTTCAGAGAACTTGTCTTGACCTTTGAGAGCCATGGTGGAAACACACCTCTTTACCTTGCTGATTTTGGCCCATACTCTAATTTCTCATGCATTAGGCATATGAATCCTAAAGCCCGTGTCAAATTGATTGTCCAAAAATAAAACTAAAAATGTAATAGAATTTGTATTAGATTGAAGTCAATAAATCATATCTTACATGATCTAGTCTCTTAGGAAGTGTGTTTAAGGACTTAGTCTCTTTCTAAATAAACAATAGCTTAGCTATCTTGCAAAAGTATATGACTTGCCTGCATGTATTTAAAATAGTTCTTAAGAGTCCTTATTCAGGTGATTAGGTCCAAAATAGGGTGGTGACTTCTATCTTTCAAGATAGTAGACCTTTTTCTCAATGTCATACCCGATCACCTTAATAAGAACATCTGCGGAGCTACGTGGTGTCCCGATAAGGTGTTAGATATATTATTGCTTTCATTTATCTTGTTCCAAAAAGAAGGGGATAAGATGAAGGCAAGAATATATATATATATATATATATATATATATATATATATATATATATATATATATATATATATATATATATATATATATATATATATATATATATATATATATATATATATATATATATATATATATATATATATATAATAGTTTTCACCCACAACGTCGCCAAAATCAACCCAAATGTCCTTTGATCGATGAACGGACTTCACTGTCATGTTTAGAATGTTGAAATTGGTCAGAATATAAATATTGCATAACTTGATTATAAATCGATCAAGCGATTGAGTCAGGTCCTCAAAGTTGAAACTATATATGCAGGATTGCATTGGGTCCTCAAAGTTTCTATAGAGAAATTACTGATAAAAAGAAAATATCAAAGTCTTATCATCAGGAAGGCTAGAGTTGCTCCTCTAAGGAGACCTCCTATAACCCCGACAAGATGTCTACTAATTCAAGTCCTGCACGATGAGCATCGAGAAGTGACACTTGGACCATAGGTCCAAGAATCTGCCGTCGAAAGGTCCCGGCAAAGAGGTAAACAAATTTGGAGACCAAAATCTAGAAGTGAAACTACCTTAAAGAAAGACAACGACATGATATCTGGACTATACTCCCAAAAATTCACTCATTATGTGCTAGTATTTAGAGCTGAAGCAGTCTTGCCACTTGAAGTTGAACTACATTCACTCTAAGTAGTCATTCAACATAATCTCACTCAAGATGAGAATGCCTATCTACAGACAGAAGAGCTTGATGCGCTTGACGAAGTTAGGCTCCAAGCTCAGCAAAATCTAGAATTCTACCGAGCAAGGATGTCCAAAGATTTCGATCATACGGTGAATCCAACAAACTTTCAAGAAGGAGAATTGGTCATGGTGCTGAGAAGACCAATTATTTCTAATCAAAAATTTAGTGGCAAATTTGAGCCTAATTGGGAGGGCCCTTTTGTCATTAAAAAAGTATATCAATGAGGGGCATACCAACTCATTGACCTAAATGGTGAAAGACCAATGCCATCAATTAATGGTCGTTCCCTGAAAATTATTATACATGATAAATACATTCTTGAGGTATAATAGAAATCCCCTGCAAGACAGGGAAAATTTTTTTAGTATATCTATTTAGGCTGACATCATGTTTCATGCCGAGATCCCTAAATAAATATACTCACTCAAGATGAAAAAACTTTTCGTGAAAATTCCCCTGTTACACAGGGGGCATTTTTAGATTTCTATACATAGATGAAATCAATGTTAGATGTTAAAACACTCTTAAGAGCATATCAATTCAAATATTGATGTATTTACTTAATTCCATCTTAAAAGTTCTTCTAAACGTGCTTTAAAATTCCCCCTGTAAGATAGGGGCATTTTTATTTTATGTTAAGTTTATTTAAGTTGACGTCATGCTATAAGATAAGATCCTTGAATATATTCTGATTCAGGTTGACATCGAGCTTTATGTCGAAATCTCTGAATTTAATTATAACTATTATTGCTAAAGTTGCAAGCTCTTGCAAGGAACAAAAATAATACATTTCTATGCGTGAGAATATAGCCATAAATGTCAAGAAAATTTTTCTCCCAAATTCATCAAATATCAGAGATTAAGTCAAAAGAACTCCCAACCTTGGAAGCTTCAATCAATTGAGTTGGAAAAATATTAACCTCTATATTCTGAAGCCTAGGACACAGATAGGTTCTAAAGGTCAAACTCAACAAGCCTATAAATGGCCGAGTTGTTGGCGCTCTCCTCACTCAACAAGCTGCAAGAAAAGGTCACAGTGAAAGAGCCCCTGTTCGTCAGTATGATGACAAAACCACCAACCCATTATAACTTAATTTGAAGACTCAAGGATGTTCTAAAGGTCGAACTCAACAAGCCCAAATGTGGCCGAGTTGTTGACGCTCCCCTCACTCAATAAGTTGTAAGAAAAGGCCGCAGTGAAAGAGCTCCTGCTCGTCAGTCTAATGATGATAGCTGTTCAATCTCAAATCAGATTTAGATTAGTGATTATAAGCAACCAGAATCCAAGAGATCTGTCTACTTGATCAATATACCAAGATAATCTGAGAAAATTCTTCATTCAAAGTTGTCTCTAATCAATCTATATATTACCTGTAGGGTGATGTTTCAATATATTTTCAAATGATCTAATTAAGCAAAAAGCACAAAACTAACAGAGGAATGTTGATGTCCACTAATACAATAAGATAATACATGACTGATGGAAAGAGAAACAAAAAAAGAAAAAAAGTACATCATGGGAGCCAAGACTGTAACTCTTGAAGGTTGTGCGCATAAAGCGCTAAAGGCCCGATGCTCACTCGAAGCTTCAAAGCCTCTGATTCACCATAGCTGATGCATGCAATCTGTCGCTGCTTATAATGAGCTCTGTCTGCCACTGTAGCTCTCGATCTAGTCATCTATCTAACTCAAAAGAAGCATCTATCAAACTCGATGGTCATGATAGAGCCTCAACTCTAAACTCATCATGTGATAGCCCACCTCCCACAAAGTCAACTACTCAAGCTGCCAATGAAGCGCGGGAGTGGATGATGCTAAGTGACCTCATCTGGTGGATCACAAACTCTACATCTCTACAGAGAGTCTCCAAGTACCTGAGGTCCTGCTCTTCCAAGCCAATACAAGCTAGAAGATCCAAAATGGTGAATCCAAAGTAAGCCGAGAAACCATATCCCTCAAAAACACCAAGCCACAATCCTACATGGTGTACATGAATATCGATGGTAGATCTCAGACTCATGACCTACATGTAATCAAGGAATAAATGAAAACAATAAAGTAGAGCAATAAATGTAAAGAAGTGAAACTAAAGAGCAAAGAGAAGAAGAAAGTACCTGAACATGATGAATCTGACTGAACGGGTGTGTCATAAGTGGCATAGTCCTTGACCTTCACCGATTTTGAAATATGGCTCAAGAGAAGCCCCACTAAGTACGAGATCTTTCACCTCAGAAGTTTCTCCAGGACAATGGATAGTGTAAGGCTCAGTAGGGAAGAATGGCTCCACAGAAAGAGTAACAAAATCTAAGACAATAATATTAAACGCAGGCACACTAGACAACTCAACCCCAAGGTCCTCAGTAGCATATCTAGTACTTGCAAACACCTGTGGAACCTCATTAGGAGTCATAATTCATCATGGAAGTGGACTCATGTAAAAAGCTTGAGCAGGGCTTTGTAGGTCATACACTACTATTAGTGAAGAAATCTCAATGTAGCTAGGAGCAGAATCTCTAGCTCTAACTCTGCTATGAGAGTGATAAAACTTGCTCGAAGGCATTTATCATGAATCAAATTAGAGTATCAATGAATATATTTTGATGATACAAAAAAAGATGAAGTATTAAAGAGAGGAAGATAGTGATTATACAAGCGCTATCTCCGCCAATGGTGATGAGGGTCCTCTCTTGAGGAACCCCCAAAGACCTCACCCTATGCTCATATCTCCTTGCACCATGCTCCAGAATGCCTATAACATCTTCTACACCACCAAATTCGCAACACATCGTACAAGCGAATAAAAGGTGTTAAATAAGGCATTCTTAAATAGATCACCACCAAAATGCTTAAATTCACAACATGTTGCTTCCTTAGTAGTCTTAAGATTGGGCCCAGGTTAATAAAACCTAAAAATCTATTATAAGAATTTCAACTTAGTAAAAATATCTTAGAAGCTAATTCTATCATGTAATAGTAGATCTAATTCTCTGTCAAGAGCTAAATAGAGTTGACAAGATCTAAAGTTCTCAAATATATTCGATTCAATCAAATTAACTACCCCGATGATGGCTGTGTTGAATGGTGATTTCAACCGAAAGGGGTACTTCCGTAAATATGTAATTCTATTTTTAAATCAAATTAACTCAAATTAAGTATCAATCTAAAAATGCTTAAATGAAATTATATCATTAAAATCTTAAAATAAAACCCAATCGACTTTTCATAATAGTTTGTCGGAGGTGACATATTAAGAAAACTCTAGCTTACAAAAGAGCCAACGTCAAATCAAGTGTTATGCTATATTCACTCTCAATCAATCTCATGCTAGGGGCTTTATCCTCGACTATGTGGCTTGAGACTCACATATGATGCGATTTACTAAGTCTTCATCGGTGGTTTGAGACTCTATTATATTATAATCAATCTTGTATCCCAATGGCTCGCCTTTGAGTTGTGAATCATAGAATTTTGATAGGCCAAATAACCCTCTGTTAGCTAAGGTAGACTTAATATTTTATCCTCAGACAAACACCACCCTAGGTCTACAAGAATTTCTTGGACTACGTAACACATGTGTTGTTGATAATCCTTTGGTGTGATTATCTCCTCTCGACTAAGGACCACGACATCCCAAGATGAAGGAACCATGGGATCTAGATCGGGCACATCATCATTCCCTCAACCATCTAGTTTAAGCTGAAATGATGAATTTTATAATCTTAAATTCTAAAACTCCATATGTTGTTATCATATGCTACGCATTAAGCAACCTAACGACTAGCCTTAATCAAAAGTTCTCTCTCTACATTGAGAGGGGTAATTAACTATAGGTGCTTGCACTTATAGGAAATCTGGAACCAGATCTAAAGTCCTTAGAAAATGAGGGTGAAATCTCTAGGTAGTGTCTTATCTCATTTGCCTTCTGAAAATTACACTGACATCATTAAATCATACTCTCATCAATCAATTGTCGAGAGGCCGGTGATGAATTTTTGAAACTCACACTTAGTAGCCCTCGTGGTTATTCTAACTTGAAATTTTTTTGTTGTCTAGCTTATGCACATGTTAGGCATGGAAAGTTAGATCCTAGATTAAAGAAGTATAAATTCTTGGGATATGATATACAAAATGGTGTAAAGGGTTATAAACTTTGGAGTCCTGAGTTAATTATGATATCCTACATCAAGTGACATTACCGCCTTCCAATTTTGATTGAGATGAGTTAATTATGTCAAAGAGCACTCAAAATGAGGTGGACCATTCTACTTCTACAACATCACCTCGATAGACAAGTATTGAGAAAGAGACTTTTATTGATACACCTTCTTATTCATTAGCTAGGGACAGAGAGAGAAGAGTGATTTATCTTCCTAAGTGATATAGTAAAGCATATTTGGTTGAATATGCATTGACCATTGCAGAGGAGATTTTTACTGAGTTATGCTCATATGATGATGCAGCATCCAGTTTATACTCTAGAAAGTGGCTTATAACCATAGAAGAAGAGATGCAATCATTACATAATAACCAAACTTGAGAATTTACATGACTCTCAAAAGAATAAAAGATCATCAGATGCAAGTGGGTGTTCAAGAAAAAGGATAGTGCATCAAAAAGTGAAGAACCAAAGTACAAAGCTCGATTAGAAGTAAAGGGATTCAATCAGATTCTGAGTGTTTACTTCACTGAAGCCTTCTCTTCAGTTATGATGCATATAACTATTCATGTATTGCTCAGGCTCATTACAACTCATAATTTGGAGCTTGAGTAGTTAGATGTGAAGATCACATTTCTGCATGGCGAGTTGGAAGAAGAAATATACATGATTCAACTTGAGAGCTTTGTTGTGGATGGAAAATACGATTATGTCTGTAGATTGAAGAAGTCATTGTATGAGCTAAAGCAATCCCCGTGCTAGTGGTATAAGAGGTTTGATGAGTTCATGATTAGTATGAGTTTTACTGTAAGCAACTTTGACAGTTGTGTGTATGTGAAGAAGATGTCAAACACATCATTTGTTCATCTTTTTTTATATGTGAATGATATGTTGATTGCTGCTAAAGAGAAATCTGAAGTCCATAAATTAAAAGATATCTTTAGATCTAAATTTGATGTTAAAGACTTCGTGCGACAAAGAAGATACTTGGGATTGAGATTTGTCGATCAAGATTATAAGGGCTTTTGCATCTTTCTCAATCAGCCTATGTTTAGAAAGTATTGGAGAAATTCAAAATGAAAGATCCAAAAGCTATCTCCACTCCATTGTTTACACACTTTAGATTATTAGCAGAAATGTCTCCAACTATAGATGCTGAGAAGAAAAACAAGGAGGGTGTTCTGTATACTAGTATCATCTGCAGCTTAATGTACAACATGGTCTACACTCATCCAGACTTAGCTCAAGCAACATTAAGATGTTGTTAAGTGGATTCTGAGGTATCTACATGGCACCATAAATACATGTTTGACATTTGACCTTCAAGTTAGAACTTGTCGGGTTTCTAGATTTTGATTATGCTGATGAGTTAGATCAAAGAAGGTATACTACAGGATTTGTATTTACTCTAGAAGATTGTGAAATCAGTTGGAGGTCATCTTTACAGCACATTGTGGTTGTATCTATAACTAAAGTAGAATATATGGCCATTTTTGATGCTATAAAGAAAATCATTTGGTTGAAAGGCTTATATGGAGAGCTCAGGGGGAAGTCTATGAAGATGACTGGCTTTTGTGATACTCAAAGTGCTATTTATCTAACCAAAGATCAAATGTACCACGAGCGGACCAAACAAATCGACATTATATTTTACTTCGTTTGAGATGTCATTACTCAGGATAATGTTACAGTAGAAAAAATTAGCACATTGGAGAATCCTGTCGACGTGCTAACTAAGCCTCTTCCAGTGATCAAATTCAAGCATTGCTTGAACTTGATCGGTGTTCGATGCAAATGAACCCTAAGGGGCTTCAGAGAGCGAAATGTAGCTTGGAGCTTCATATTTGTGGCAATTTCAAGGCAATGTGGAGATTTGTAGATAATAGCTTGAAATTTTCTATCAAAAATATTTATTTTCAAATATATTTGTTATTTAATATCTTTTTTGAATAAATTCACAGCCAAATATATTTTCTACCAAATATAATTATTATTAAATATATTTGCTATCAAATACATATTTTTGTAACTATATAAATACCTCATGTATGCCATGAGTTTGGTCAAGAGAAAAATAAGCAAGGGGTTTTGAGAGAGAGATGAGAGATTTGGGAATATTTGTATTGTGAGCATTATAAGAGGTTTTGTATTCAATGTTATCGCTTATTGCATTCTTTTGTTAGTGAAGTTTGGAAAACATTAAAAACAGATGACTAGTTTAAAGTTTGAAGATTCAAATTATATTTATTTGAAGATTAGAAAGGTAATATAACAAAATTTAAAATTATAAAAAAGTTATAAATATTATAATTGATTTACATTTACCAAACAGAATTTTCATTTTATTATAAATTTTATAATAAAATTTATAACTAATTTTTTTGGCAGAAATAATTTATTGAAAATTTTTCATTTATTATAGAATTGATACAAAAGAATTTGTGACCCATTAATTAAATGAGAAAACTGAATTTATAATATCATAAATTTGAATTGTATATTTTATAATTTATTGCTCAACATTCATAATAAAAATTTAAGAATGGATGTTCGAAGAATAAATTAAACTAAAACTTATAGAAGCAAAAGAAGAAAATAGTATTTGAGGATATCTTGATTTAAATTTGTTAAAATGAGTTTTAAATTTTATTTTATTTCTAAATAAATAAAAAACATAAAAAATATAAAAAATTTATTAATATTACTGTTATTATATAATATTTTCTTAAAATAAACATTAAAATTTATCATGATTAAAATTGATAAGGGTATATATTGTCACCCATTTTTTTGAAGTAATTGAAGGAGTTAGGCTCATATCAACGTTTTGGCAGCTTCTCAATTCTCAGTTCCAAGCCGACAATTTTTGTCAGACAGGGATTTTTCAAAATTTACTATTTTTGCAATGGGTATCCATCCAATATCCTTTTATCTTGGGTGGGGACGTTATGTATTAATCCCACTGGGCTATCTACATTCATCACCCACACAGTTGACTTACTTTCCCCACCAGTAAAGGCCCACTAGGATTAACTCGCCTAAGATTCAGGCCACCCACCAACTGAGCTAAGAGACGATGGGTAAATTTAGTATTTGTTATTTTTCAGCCAGAAAATATAAAGGAGGGCCCGCAAGACTTTTCAACCGGATTTGACCGCGTTAAGAGAGTCAGCGCGGCGGCAAGGAGTCAATACTGCAATTGGGCCGGACTAATGAGACTTCTTGTCTCGTAATAATCAGAATAGATTTTTAATTTTTTTTATCTTGTATAGATTTTTTATGAATACGTTGACATAATTAATAAATGTTATTGAAAATTTATTAAGATTTTTCAAAGTACGATTGATTCCGAATTGAGTTCTGATTAAGCTTAAACTTGAAATTAAAATTTTTGAATTTGACTCCAACAAATTTTGAATTTATTAATAGACACATATCATATAATTCAAGTTCAATTAAATGTATGTTCAGCCAACACTGAGTCAATGCACATCAATTTTAATTTTTAATTGGCTAACATTCTAATAATGTAAAAAAATAAAGTAAACTTAATGCTGTCTCTTATTGCTTAGAAATAATTTCTTTGGAGTTAAATGTACGACATGATCATTTGTGAATTGATAATTCAGAGAATAAAGTGAATACTTATATATTTTATCTCAATTAGTTGGTTGAGATTTAACTTCATTTTCAAAGAATTTGGGTTTAAATCTTAGAGAATGTATAGATATGTGAGTTTGATATAAAAATAACTCAAATAATAAATAATAATAATAATAATTATTATTATTATTATAATAATAAAATGAATAGCCGTGAATTTTGGAGTTGCATGGAAGCTATGAAGTTGCTTATTCTATGTTTTATCAGCTACTGTATTCGAAAGATAATGATCTTTTCCTGCAGAATTTTCTGGGTCTCATTATCCCTTGTCGTCGCGTGATAGTTATCCTGCTTGTTTGAAAACAATTACAGAAAAAAATCAATTTTGATTCTCGCTTGTCAAGAAGCTATGCAGTGGAAGAGGGAAGCTTCTTAATAATTTTCTGTGCAAAGATAACGACAACAAAGAGAGTGAGAAAAAGAAGCATCCGCATTTGTCAAAAATTCTATTGATAGTGTTTATCTTACAAATTCTTCTAGATACTTTTTTTGGCAGATTTAAAGCATGTCCAAATATTAGTTTTATTGACTATAATCCTGATATTATTGGAGGGCTGTTACATCTACATAAAGTAGAGAGATTATTATACGCAGAATTTAAATATAGAGTTATGTTATATCAATTTTTTTAAAGAATTTAAGAGGTATATTGAATAGTGTAATCATCAGATAGTAAGTATGCAAAGATATTTTAAACATAATTAAAAAATAAAAAAATATCTAAAATTTTAGTTATTTTTTAATTTTTTAATTATCCTTAAAAGAATCATATAAATCAATTATACAGTTATGTTTACAGTGCTCAAAATATCCTCCTAAACTTAAAAAAAAAATAAATAAATAATAAAAAAAATCATGTACACAATATTATGATTCTTATAATCATATTATTCACGGTAGAAAATTTATCTCACTATATTAGACTTTTGGCTTAGAATATCTGTAAAAATTATCTGTAAAGTTTGATCAGACACCAATCTTTTCATTTAACATTTGCATAAATAAAAAATAAATTTATCCACTTAGAAAAAAAATCAATGAAAGAGGTGTGAATAGGCTACGATCAGTGGGCGTTCACGTGTGTGCATTCCGACAATAAGAACCAGTGGCTACACCTGCAAAGTAAGGTTTCTAGATAGATAGTCATTCTTTCAACTGCAAGTATTTCGAAGCTTGCTTGACTCTGATAGTCAACTGAAATGATCATAAAATTTCTGAATTAATAGAGGACAAAATGGAATGTAAATTAAAGGTTAAAATTTTAATAATCACATGAACTGTATTAATGTACTCAACGATATAATCGATTTTATCCGAATTTAGTCCGTAAATAAAATTTCTGAGGTGATTTTGCTGACGAAGTTTTGAGTCCCTTTTTCACCTGACTTCTGAGTGTGAATGGAACTAAAAGTCATCGGGCAGAATTTTTGTTAATGTATCTGACAGCACATTAAAGTTCGATCAAAAGCAAACAACTAGACTTTTTCTTGTTTCTTGACAGTTGAAATTGTCGCTAATTCAAATAAAAATTAATTCTGGGATTATCCTATCTTTTATAAAAAAAAAAATTTAGTTAACATATAGTGATTCGATAAGGTGGTTTCTATGATATCAAAAAAAAAAAAAAAAAAAAAAAAAGAAGAAGAAGAAAAGGTGCTGGATCTAAATCTCACAACTGAAAGAGTATCCCAAGGCAGCAATTGCTTGCAGTTATTTTTAAAATCTCTATAAAACTAATTTACTCAAAGCGGTTCAACCACTATAAATTATGAAATCACATTGAAAGGATTATAGCCACTTCATGCACAAAAACATTTAGATTTTTTTTATTGTTTTTTATTTATTTATTTATTTTTGTTATGGTTGTAATCACTTCAAATCATGTAAAATTTATAGTAGCTATTTGGTTTGATCAATTTTAAGTGTAGAGTAAAATAAATGTAGGGGATTTTAATTTTTTATGTTTGGCATGGTGCAAAGTAAAATTTCAAAATAATGTGATGAATTTAGAATATATTGGATTTTGGTGTATTTAAAATTCACATAATTTGATCGAATTTCAAATAGTTCGGCTAAAGTGTTATCTTCTCTGCTGCCTCTCGCTCGCCACTGGCCGCCGCCCTTTGTCACTGGCCGCCACCCACTGCCAACCACCACCCGCTTGCTGTTGATTGCCACAATCTCGTCGCAGTCGGCTGCCATCATCATCACTTATAACCTCAAAAATATTTTATATTATATTTATTCTATCAAAAAAAATTATGTATTTATAGAATTTTTAATCAAATAATTTAAAATAATTTAAATATATTATATTCACTTTATATTATAATTTTTTTCGGGCATCCAAACAGTCACATAATTTTTATTATATGACAATTTTAATTGATGAAAGTTTAGCAATAATTAACACTGGTACAATGTCATTCAACTTTAATCTTCGTAGTACACTTTTAACGAAACCCTAACCTAGTGGATGCCATGAACCTCTCTTTTTATAGATGTGGACTTTGCTTCTAACTCGTGCTCACCTTCTCCCATTGATAATTGCTTGGTTATATTTGCTACAATATTTTAGCCACTATAAAAAAATAGGGTATTGATTTGTTGTGGATAATTTTGATAATATATATATGTTAATTCTATTCAAAATGATTAATTTTGGTTTGGTAGTGAGGCGTTTGTCGGAAATGTATTTTGATGCTAAAAATATATCAAAAAGTGATGTACAGGTAAAATAGCCGGCCAGTAATTGAATCATAAACATCATCAAAATATTCACTAATGAATCATTCAAAATATAATATTATCAGCCAATTAAACTTCAAACATTTTTATGGCAAGCATTATTGAGCTTTGTTGTATGATTTTTTTTTATTTTGGATGTACTGTATGTCAAAAAATTATCATAGAATAAAACTTCAGCCTTAACTAAAAATTCAACATATATATAGATAGTAAGTAATAGCATCTAATTTTTAATGAAAAAACTCCATAAAGAGGGGAAAAATCAACAGCATACCTAAAAAATAATTTATTATATATCTGCCAAAGTTTAAAGTTTCCTTATAATGGTGATTTCAACAGATGCATTTGAAAGCTCCCACAACTGAATTCTAATAAGATAACAAATGCAACCGTGTTTCAGTGGTCATGCCGGGCGATAGCAGGATAATAAAGCGGCGATCGATAATGGCGGCCATTTAATAAACCAAACTTCAAACTTTTCCAACTTTCTTCTACTTTCTCCCTCCCTTCATGACAAATAACGCCTTATTTATAATTTGCAGGAAGATTTTGGCCATTATAGTAATCCGAAGACATTTCATCAAACGGTTTATATTGATTCATTTGATCATAAATAATTTTTTTTTTGTGATTTGACCATTCAAACGATCTTCGATTTAAGTGATCTTAGGCTTGTTAGATTCGCCTCGTCGAGCCGCTCGATTTGACTATAAGAATGTCAAATTTGGAAGTCATTTGATCATCCAGTCAATATTTTAAAGTTTTCATATGTAGATTTTGGGGCGATTTGGTAATTTGGAATTTAACTTCTTAGTATTGTTGAACTCGTCTTATTGGGCTATTTAATTTGATTGTATATATACTTTAACTTGAGATCTATATTTAATTTATAAATTTTAAAATCAGCTATATTTTCTTTCTCTAACTTTAACTTCAGGCTCCGTTTTTTTTTTTTTTTTTTTTTTTTTTTGATACAAGGCCTTCCTCATGCAGTCCTAGTTGGCTTAGCTGCATAACTGTTTGCTCATCATATTTATCAATCGATTGAGTGCGAGTAACAGATTTGTGCTCATTCAGAACAGATCTCTGTTCCCTGATCTGCATATTATTAATATTTTTTTCGAAATTCCTGCCGGGGAAGCTTTGATATTTTATTTTGTTTCTTCACATGAGGCGAAATAGGATTTTAATTTCATTTGTCGCGAATTGAGGCTTTGATATTTTATTTTGTTTCTTTCAAGGACAAAAGTTTAGGGCTCTAACTGTAAAATAATTGCAACTAGGTGTAAGCAGAGTCAAGCCGGGCTCAGGGTCACTTCTGATTTGAGCTTTAGTTTTACCAGTTAATTGAGTTTGAGCTCTCTCTCGAGCTTGATCTGCAATCAACGAATTTGAGTTCCCTAATATGCCGGCTAATTTAATATATAAGAGAAAATATTTTTTAGTCAAATAATTTTGTAATAACATGACAACAATATGTGAAATAAAAAAAAGTAATTTAAAAAATTAAAAAATATATAATTTTTAATAATTTTATATTTAAATTATTAAATTCTAATATATTTTAATTATATTTTATATTAATATTATTTGAACCAATTAACTTAAAAGTGAATGAGTAGAGTTAAGATTGGTTCAAATTTGACTTTTAAACCTATCAAGTTTGATTTGCAAGTCATTTATCAAGTTGAATTTGAGCTAGCTCACGAGTCATTGCGACTCAACTGCATCTCTAAATTTAGCATTGCATGTTCATTCTATTTATAGAAAAGCATTGATTTTTGTAGGTATTTATCCAGGTTTTTTAAACAATTTTGCTCATGCAGCCAATAATACGTTAAAAATACTAGATATGACATGTAACTCATTAAACATCCATCTCATTGAAGTGGTTAATGCTTCTACATTAATCATTTGGCGTTGAAAACATAAATAATGCATATTTAATACTTGTTAATAGCATTAATTAGCAAAATTCTAAAAAATATATGACTATCTAATGTCCTTGTGAAAAAGATTGCATTTCTTAAGAATTTTTACGAATCAACCACTTACTAATGTGTATTTATATTTTAATTAATTTTTTTGAATTTTTTTGAATTATCAAATTCATGCAATATTTTAATATAAAGTTGAAAGTGATTGATTTGTAAATATAAAAGAATTTAGTAAGTATATATAAAAGCTCTAATTTTCTTTTTTTATATTGAAGCGTCAATCTTTTGGTACGTAAGAAGAAAATCTCACCTCATGTATATGAGTAATATATATATATATATATATATATATAATATGATTAATTTTAGTTGTTAATCAATCAAGTCTATAAGATTTCATGTTATGTTGGATTTGGATTGATGCTATTAAAATGTTATTTGGCTTATAATATTTTAGATACTATGATATCTTAAGGGCTGATTATATCAGTTTGGTGTTGTTTATGATTGTTGCATGCTAGAAAACCAATCGCGGTAGAGTGAAAGTTTACGTCTTGTTGTGAAATCAGCATCTGAGTAATTAAAGAGCGACACCTCAGGAATTTTAGCGTGGAAAACCTCGAAAGAGGGAAAAATCAGGCTGCATAAAAGCTTCCACTATGTATCTGTTTGAGTACAAAGTCTTCGATAACGGGATGCATTGAGAGGAATATGGATGTAACAATGATCAGGTTGTAATTATTACTGATGGTGGAGATGCGGGGTAACTTCTGGTGGGAATGTAGGGTACAATTAGTGACGACGGTGGCCGGTGGCGGTGGTTGATGGCCGCTGAGTGGGATTGCGATCTTGTTTGGGTGCGATCTTGCTTGGAGGATCTTGACTTGAGCTCTCTCCTCCTCACTTGGGCTTTTCCTCTTCTTCCCTCGGACTCTTCCTTTTCTTCCTTGCTTGGGTTCCTCCTCTTCTTCCTTGCTTGGACTCTTCTTCTTCTTCCTTGCTTGGTCTCTTCCTCTTCTTCCTTGCTCGGGCACCTCCTCTTCTTTACTTGTTTGACTCCTCTTCTTCTTTTGGCCTCTTGGTGTGAGGAATGAATTTATAGATGGGAGGAGGAGGCGTTCTTATAAATTCATGTAAGGCGTACCACTCTCGTCGGACGACTTAGGATGATTTCTTTGATCATTTGATGTATTTTGAGAATTTGGATGCCCAAATGAAGTGAATTATGAGATCTTAGGCTCATTAGATCTCATCGAGCCTTCGATTTGACTATAAGCGTTCCATATTTGAGAATTTGTTTGGGATTTAATTGATGTCACAGATTCCGATGATATTTTAAGTCTTGATCTCGATCGATTTTGACTCAAAATCATATCGCTTTCGACATCAAGATTTGTGCTTTGACTAGTGGTATTTTGAGAGCCATATCAATGATAAAGTTATTCATTTATTTATTTATTTATTTTTTGTAATGGGTATCCACCCAACACCCCACTTCTTTTTTGGATGGGGATGTCATTGTGACTAATCTCACAGAGGCCTAGCGCCACATTTATCACCCATATGTGTCGGATCTCCGCTTATTTTTCTCACCTTAGGTATAGGCGTCTCTCGTCACGGAGGATTGAACTTCGATCAGGATTTCCGGCCTTCACTCATTTGAGGCGATAGGTAAATTATTTATTTTTTACTAAATAGTTGCCAATAGATAATATAGGGTCAGTTGTATATATATATATATATATATATATATATATATATATATATATATATATATATATATATATATATATATATATATATATATATATATATATATATTTGGGTCAGCGAAAATGCTCTGAACACCATGAAGTAGCTTGTCAGAGCAAGCATATCCTATGAAAGAAACTGAGTTTTTTTTTTCCTTGTAAAGTTGAAGGCGTAGCCCAAATTCAGATTGAGACCACATAAAATTGTAAAGACTTCTCGTTCTTTTTTGTCATGTTCAATATATATATTGAAGTATATTCAATACTTTCATAGAGGTCTCATTCAGTTGGTCAGTCTTCTTTGAAAAGGGTTTTAAACTCGTAGGTACTCTAGAGATAGGTGCTCATTAAAGATCTGACTGTTAAAATAAAGGGCACGATATTTAACAATTTGTGTATCTCAATCATCACTCAAGCCATTGCGATTCTCATCTAAGTTTTTTTTTTTTTTGAAAAATTAAAAGGATAGCCCAATTTTATTCCAAATTTAGTAAATACATTGAAAACGGGTAATCCCCAGAGGAGCTGAACAGGTCAAAACATCTAACCTAAAGAACAAACTTAAAGACAAAAGATGGAGAACAAACCAAGAAGAAGTGAAAAAAATAGTAAGAAAAGTTGTGAATACCAATTGGACTCAGTGAACAAAACTCATCCAAAAAATGATGATCGGAGAAAGCATAAAAATGTGAAAAAAGAATTGTAAACCTAAGAGCTAACAAAGCTAACAGGAGAGAGCAATGGTAGCCCAACCATGATTACCACAACTACCATTCAAGGGTGTACCTGGGCCTATCCCACATAAAAGACCAAAGGCAAAAAAAAAAAAGAAAAAAAAGGAGAGAATGTTACACATACTCGATGTTGTAGAAGTAGTCATCCAGGTGGAATGTGCCAAGAGGAAAATCGAGAACTAGTAAAAACAAAGAGCAAGCTCCTTATAAACCATCATCGTCTGGCTATCAAAAGACAATGACAAAACCAAACAAAGCTTTGAGTGAAATGTAATAAAAACTGGTACTAAAAAAAATAACAAATCAAGAACTAGGAGAGCACCCCAGATTGCAAAAGCTCTTCCAAGATTCTAGATAAGAGATAATATCCATAGTCCAAGATGATTTGAAATCCTATCATTTAGCTTATAAGCAACCAAAAGTTTAATTTTGACAGGCAAGTTGGCAGTAGCATTGGCCTCACTGTTGTGAAATTTGTGATTTTTTTCCCCCTAGATGACATAAATTGTAATAGCTATTATTTATAGACTCGGTTTTTTTTTAAAGCTTTATGTTCTTGATGAGAAACTGTGTTCAACACTTGACGAAGGGTGGCTTGCAAAAAGAAGAAGTTCTCATTATGAAGGTGAGACCTGATTAACCCCATCGACACAGGACACTCAAAGAAGAGGTGAGTATGAGATTCCAAATCTCCTTTATAGAAAAGAAAGATAATGGGAGGACCCAACCCTCTAAAATGGAACTTATCAGAAGTCTTCAAGCCCCATACATAGGCCATCCAACAAAAAAGAGCAAGGTCAATGACATGTCCTTTGAAATCCACATCGGGTAAGTGATGAAAAATGGAGTGCTTAATAAGACTACAAGAAAGCTTTTTGTGATCTTTCAAGAGTATGACATCCTGACCAGTGTTTGGCTTAATGTTGTAAATTGCATTGAAGCAAAGAAAATTAATCAGTTTCAAGCTCTTAAGCAAGGACTAATCGCCATTTAAAAGGGTAGCATTTATAGTAGAATTGAGAGGCTTATTAAGAATAGAGAAGCACTCATGACCAAGAATATGAAAAATAGAGCACACATTGCACCACAGATCAAAGTAGAGGGAGAAAGAGGATCCATCACCGATAATGTAGGATAAGTTATCTTTAAAATGACTGGCACAAGTCTTTATCTCCCTCTAGAGTAAATAGTAACTATTGACCTCCACATATGTGTCATAAATCAAGACAAACTCACAACTTAAATTCGACGGACTTCGGAGGTGACAGTGTACAAATCGGGGCTCAAAACACACTGGACGTCACCGAAAATGGTCGAAACGACCTCCGATCGGTGAACGGACTTCGCCGTCGCGTTCAAAATGTCAAAATTAATTGAAATATAAATATTGTAAAATCTAATGATTAATCGATTAAGCGCTCGAGTTATCAATGTGTCGACACATATATCGGAGTCAGGAAGCTATGACGATAACCAAACGACCTCCGTTCATGAAATTAATTATGTTGTTAGCTCTGAAATATCAAAACCTATCAAATGAGACTATTCGCACTCAATTCGGATGAGATTATGTGAACGTCGAAGGGTCATAAGTGATAATGCACATTTTTGAACTGAAAGTGACCCAATTCGACGCCGACTTGAACGAAACGGCCTCCAATTGTGAAACGGACTACACCATTGTGTCTAGAACGTTGAAATTACCTAAAATAGAATCCAATTTGACTAAAATTGATGTGATAAAAATTTTATCAAGATTAGCACACATTTCGAAATAAATCTATTTGATTATCTCTTAATCACATCAAGTCAATGCTTCGAAACTCGCAGCCACCCTTTCCCATACCTCCACCTCCAATTCGACCAATTATAGGTTGCCACATCACCCCTTCCTTATCACCTCACTATCTTATCCATGCTGTCGGCGGGAACAAAAAAAGGCGAAAAAAGATGCAAGCAGCGAATAAGCTTGTGGGCTTCCTCCAGCTCTCATCCTCTCTTGGACGGGAAACCCAAGCTAGTCGAAAACCTCAGCTGAACCCCGCTTTCCTCCCCTTGATGTTCGAAGAACAATCATGTCTAGCTAACGAATAGCGTTGCTACTCAAGCTTAAGAGATCGTTCATGATTGTTTGATTAATTAATCAAACAAGCTTGAACACTTTTGTAAATACTCGATCGGTAAATGAACAAAGCTTGAACAACTCATAGCTCGATTCGATTATGATGCGTGAACAATATCATTTTATGTTCATGAACAACTCGTTAAAGCTTCGATAGCTGATTGTGATGATGAGCGATATATCGTTTAATATTCACGCGAACATACTCGTGAACAAGCTCGTTTAGTAGTTTTAGGAAAAATATTTAACATTTATGAAAAAAAGATGTAAACATTAGCTAAATTAAAATATATTTATATTTATATGAATTTTAAATTTGTAATAAAATTTTAACATTGTAAATGACAAGCAATCCGGTTCGAGTCGTCTCGCGACTCATGATCCTTGAGTGAGTGAGTTGTGAGTGAAGGATCTCACTTAGTAGGGCATCGGTAGTCGTTTATTGATGGGGTTAATCGTAATCCAATATTCGATACTAAGGTGTTACGTGTAAGTGTGTAACCCTAAGCGGAATGGGGCTCTTATTCACTTATTCTCGCGTCTACCCGATCTTTCCTAATTCCCCTTACGCAGTCGCCTCATACTTCTTCCGTTCTTGGTTCTTCCCAAAAGAAAACCTAGAGTCACGGAAGATCTTGGCTTCTTCATAGAGTTTGACTATGCTATATATTGTGGCCAAGGTAAGTGATTTATTATTTATGGTTTATGAGTTTCTGTTTGGCAAATAAGAAGAAATGAACTTTGAAATATTTGATTGAGGGAATCATGGTCGTGTCATTTCGTAGTGGACTTGATGTCGAGGAAAATTTTTGTAGGAAAGTTTGATTGATTTATTTCTATTATGTCATTGTTTATTGTTATATAAGTAAATTCCGAATGTTTTGACAAATTGCGGAGGCTCGGAGCCTCGAGCGATCTTGTTGCAATGACAAGTTTATGTTTGAGACTTCGAGTTTATCTCTTTTTTTTTGAATTCTGATTCAATTATCTTGAGGTAAAATCAAGTCTATTCTTCTTAGCTCTTCGTCACCAATTTTTAGGTTGTTTGCAAGTGTGTAAGTATGTTCAGAGGAAATGATCTTGTGGAATGTAATTTATATCTTGGCTCTTGAGTTGTAATTTATATGTTGGCCAAAATCATCCTTTTATATCTTGGTTCTTGCGTTATTTTTTTTTTTGAGATGTTGGAAAAAGTAGAATTTAATTTATTATGGGTTTTTTTTCATATACTCACTATTCTTTCTTGATAGTTTAGGTGATTATGTGCTGATTCAATTGCCAAAAAGAATGATATGTTATAAAAGGGGGAGGGAGTGTTGATTCAATTGTCAAATGAGTTTTAACTTTTAAGGTTTAAGGTCTTGTGATTATGTCCTGAAATGGGAATTTTGAGGGGCTATCTTTAGTACCTAATGGTTAATTTTCAATCACAATTGATGGGTTCTTAATTCCTATGCATTGGTAACATGATGTATTATCATTTAGTTACACATTGGCTGTTTTTCATTTATGAAATACAAATTGTAAGATTGTAAGATTATTTCTCATTTCATGAAAATTATATTTTTGTTTTACCCTTGGATTAGAAAATACTTTTGAGTATGAAGATTTTTTATGAATTGTTGATTGTCGTTGTGGTATTTTGGAATACATTACAGCCTTACTAGCTTTACAACTTCTTTCGCTTCCTTTGGATGAAGGTTGTGACTCTGTGAGTGTATTATAGAGATTGTTGGATTTGTGAGACTTGCAAGTCACATATTTTTTTTGAAATCTCAACTGAGGTATCACTTTGAAATAAAGCTCTATAAAATTAATATATTTTTGACTATTATATCTTTTTCATTACTCATCTTTTATTTTTTTTATATTGAAGGTATGTCTTGTAGTCAATCAAAGGAAGTTATTAGTCCCATAAGACCTATTGTTAGTCCTATACAAGTGCCTATGAGAGAGTTTAGTGTAGGGTCCTCATCGAGCCAAACAGTAGTTAAGATGCCTATGAGAAACATAATTGTTGCAGTGAGTGATAATAGAGGAGGCGATCCTTTTGCTAAGAAATTAAGAAAAACATCATTAGTATGGAATGATTTTACTTTGATCAAACTCAATGAAGGAACTGAGAGGGTATAGTGTAATCATTGTAAGCATAAGCTTATAAAGAGCAAAGGTGGTGCTACTACACAATATAAGTGACATTTACTTCATTGTGGTAGGAGGATGGTGCAGCCTGAAGGGAAACTTAATATTTCAATTCAACCACCTATGATTGTAGGTATCATTGAGTCTGTGAGTGCTTGTAGTACATGAGTTGCCATTTAAATTTGTAGAATATGAGATGTTCAACATTGTCATGAAAGCTGTTAGTCCACATTATGAAAGGATATCATGGAATACAGTAAAAAATGATTGTGTAGCGAGCTATAAAATTGGAAAAAAAGAATTGAAACACTTATTAAATACTATCAGTAGAGGTAGTGTCACAGCTGATCTATGGAAATCTGGTCAAGATATACATTATATGGTTTTGACATGTCATTTTATAGATGCTGATTGGAATTTATAAAAAAGAGTGCTTAACTTTGTTGATGTGCCCCCTCCTCATAGAGCAGCAAACGTGCATAACATATTGTATAAGTGCTTAAAGGATTTTGACATTGAAAATAAAGTTGCAACAACGGATAAATATCTGATACAATTCATTGTGATTAATATGTTGAAAGCAAGTTTAGAGTTCCATAAGAAACTTCCTCTTGGTTGGAAGAATTTGTGCGTTGTTGTGCATATCTATTTGATTGTTAGTTCAAGATGAATTTACGAAAAGTACAATTTATTTGGTTAGAGGCGGTCAAATATGTGATCGCGATCGACGATTAGTGATGTTCAGAGATAGCTCAATAGTTGCATTTGCCAAAGAAAAAATTGATTCTTGATTGTGTCACTAGATGGAATGCTACTTACGCAGTGCTATCTTCTGCACCTGAGTTCAAGGAGGTATTTCCAAGGTTTCATGATAGAGATCCAAGTTATACTTTATGTCCAAGTCAAGAAGATTGGGCAAAATTAGAAGATGTTTGTTCTTTTCTTGAGGTGTTTAATCCACATAATTGATATCGGTTTAATTCTAAACTTTGTATATTTTGTAATTACTACAATTCATTTGCTTTATATTCAATTAAATAAATTTAATTTTATAATTATGGTAGGTTCCGAATATCCCACCTCCAATTTATTTTTGTCAGAATTATGGGATCAAAGAGATGCTGGATGATAATTCTCTTAGTGGGAACCCACATGTTAAGGAAATGACAATTCGAATGAAAGGAAAATTTGATAAGTATGCGGGAAGTTGTAATCTTCTAATATCAATAGGTGCTGTTTTAGACCCCCGAAATAAAATGAAGATGATAAATTTTGCATTCAACTCTATATACTCTGTAGAAATTGCACAGATGCACATTGATGAGGTATGCCAAAATTTATATGAACTTTATAATGAGTATGTTGAGGATTATACAGCTAACAATGCAGACAAGGTTACTATAGATGGTGAATCAAGTTGTGTTTTGGGAAGTGCTACTTTTAAAGGGAGGCCATTATATGGAAAGAGAAAGTATGAGACTTACATCAGAACAGATTACACTAACCAAACTGTTAAATCTGAGTTTGAGGTTTATTTGGATGATGGGGTTGTCACTCAGAGTGAGAACTCAAATAATTTTGATTGCTTAGGTTGGTGGAAGGCAAACAGTATGAAATACCGTATTTTATTAAGGATGGCCTCCGATGTGCTTTCTATTCCAATAAGAATAGTTTCCTCAGAATCAACTTTTAGTGCTGGTGGTAGAGTCATTAATCAATATCGTGCTGCTTTAGGGATAGAAACAGTTCAACATTTATTATGCGGGAGTGATTGGTATCGAAGTTTTTATGGAATTAAAAGAAAGGCAAAGGTTAGTGGCTAATTTTACTTTACTCCGGATTACAAATTTGACTATTTTGACATTACTATTTAAATATGTTATGTTGTACAAGATAAAGAGGAAATGAAAGAAGTACTTTTACCGTGAAATGTTATGGGAAAGATTTTTGGAACTTTGAAGATGAAACTTTAATGATTTTGAACTAGTTTGATGTATTATTAACTTTTTCTCATGAACTCTTTATGAACTATTTACTCTTTTTTCTCATGATTTTGAACTAGTTTGAGCACTACTCGAATATTGGCAATGAAGACAATGATTGTTCTAATTATTAATAAAAACTATATTTGTAGTTGCCCTTCTCTTTAAGTATTGTTGGTAGCCTTTATGTTGAGGTCCTATTAAAATGCATTTGTGATGGTACTTAATTTATATAATTTGGATCTTCAATGTAATGTTTGTTGCCCTTTCTTTTAGAGTTGATGGTAGTTATTATGTGAAGATTAATTTGTAGTAGCCCTTCTCTGTTAGTATTATTGGTAGCCATTAAATTGAAGTCCTATTGGTATATGTTTGTGATGGTAAGTAATTTATAGAATTTGGATCTTCAATGTAATGTTTGTTGCCCTTTATTTCAGAGTTGATGACAGTTACTATGTGATGGTTAATTTTAATATGAGCTTGAGCCAATATTGACATTTTTAGTGGTACTAGTGGTTGAAGAATGAAATGTCATCTTTTTACATGTTGATGCTTACATTATTATTGTATCACGTGTTGCGAAGCATCATTTCAATGATTAAATTATTGTAGCACAGCTGATTACTGCTTGCCAATTATGTTCCATCATTGAGTTTGATCAAAGTAAAATTTGGCCTGCCATTGGAAAAATAAGCAGTGCTTGGTTTGTGCCATTAAATTTCTTTGTTCTTTGTTCTATTAAGTATGGCTTGATTTTTTAATTGATTGAATGATTATCAAGAAGAATTGTATCTTCAAGTCAATGAGGTGGGTTGGTGGGTTGTTCATTATTTTTTCTATAATTTTGGTTATCAAGAAGAATTGTATCGTTTGGTTATCAAGAAGAATTGCTTTTTCTATTTTTTGGTCGGTTGCTCCTAAACTATCTAATTATTTTCCTATTTGTTTACGTGTTCAATTTGGTGGCGGTTGTTCCAAAATGGTTGTTCCAAGTTGCATGCCTGTTCCAATTGCGCCTGTTGGGCTTGCTGCAGGCTGACTGATTTGGGATTTTGGTTGGTATTCCTACTGTTTTTCGTTATTCTCCTGATTTCGGTGGCCTTGTTTATTTTTCTGCTATTTTTCAGTTGTGCTGGGCTACTGGGCTTATTAAGGTGGTTGGATTGGCTTTCTTTTAGTGTTGGTGGATTGCCTTTCTTTCAGTTGGGTCTTTGTTGGTTGTTCAACTGTTCTCCAGTGATTAGTTTGGGATTTATCTGTAGGCTAACTTTTCATTCTTTAAGTTTAAGCTTATATTGCTAATATTTCTATTTGTGTTCTTGCAGGCTGACTCTTTCAATCTTTCTGCTTATATTTGGGCTTCAATAACTTATTATGCTAACTCCTGATGGTGACATGGTCTCTTATTTCCACTGGCCATATAAAGGAGCTTGCTTCTATAAAGGAGGCTTTGAAGTCATAATTGGTACTCATGTTTCTTCGCCATGAAGCTATTTCTCCATTATTTTTTTGCTAAAAGCGATTAAAGAAGTTAATGATTAAAGAAGTTGAGGATAGATGGGTTAATCGAATGTGCTGAATGATGATGGTATTATTAGCTCCTAGTTACTAGTGGTGCTTCTTCTTTGGGATGATTTTAGAATACACCTTTGACAATTTTATATTTTGAACTTTGAAATTGCTTCTATTTTTGTATTTTGAATCTTTAGATTCATTTGGTGGTTTTAATTTGTTGTGCATTTTTCTTATTTGTTTCATGACAAGTGTGGTATGTGATTTTATTGTGAACTTTACATTTTATCCCCTCAAATTTGAGAAATTTAAAAAATGTAATAATCCTTGTGTTTCAATGAACAAACTTTGTAATGTGGGAAATGTTTAATTATTCCCTTTTTTAAATTTAATTTGTTTTATTCTAATTTCATTCACTTAAAATAGTCATTTAATATGAGTTCTTATTTTATTGTTATAATTCATATTTTGGAACCAAGTGAAAATATTTTATATTGTGCTTTTAGATAGAAATAACTAACCAAATATACTATCCAAGATTATTATTATTTTTTAAAATAAATAAATAAAACGGGAGCCAGCTAGTCCCCCTTCAATTATAGAAGGTAATATGTTATCTTTTTAGCCTTTTTCAAATATTTTTATTATTTATTTATCATTGTTTGATGTTCTTTAAAAATATTTCAATTCTTTTACAAATTTTTATTGTTTATGTATTCATGATTGCTAAATGTTTGTTTATGCACATTTTTTTGGTTGTTCACTTGTTCATGAACACAAATTCTGCTCGTTAAAGTACTCGATAAGGCTCATTTATTTAGTGGTCGGCTCGCTTTACTGGCTCTTCGTCGCTTACTTTAGCAAGTGCTCGCTTGCATCGTCAAGGCTCGTTTATTTATTGCTTGATAAGGCATGATAAGAGTGTTTGTTAAGACATTAGATTAGGCTCGTTTATCGTAATAATCAAGCTACTCGATAAAAGCTCGATTAACTTTAAATGAACCAAACACAAACCAAACTCAAATCAAGCTTGAACAAATTGGTTGCTAAATGAACCGAGCTCGAACACAAACACACAAGCTCGATCCGAGCTCGAACCGAGCTCAAGCTCCAAACCTGTTATCAAGCTCAAGCTTGAACATGCCCTAGATATATGTGCAGATACGTTGATGACTCGAGTGCTTAATCAATTGATAAGTAAGTCATATAATATTTATATCCTAACCAATTTTGATATTCTGAACCCGATGGCAGAGTCCGCTCATCGATCGGAGGTCATTTGAGTTGATTTCAACGACGTCCAGTGCTTTTCATCCTCGATTTACGTGCTGTCACTTCAAATCACTCGATATTTGCACAGACATGTTCGAATTGAGCGCGAATAGTCTCATTTGATAGCTTTTAATATTTTGAAGCTAATGGTACAATCAATTTCATGAACGGAGGTCGTTCGAACATCGTCGTAGCTTCCCGACTCTGATAAGCGTGTCAATACATTGATAGCTCTAGCGCTTAATCAATTGATCGTTATATTTTGCAATACTTCCTCGATCTATTTCGATGTTCAATGCAATGACGGTCCGTCGATCGGTCATTTTGGTCATTTTGACCACGGTGACGCCCAAAGGCATTTTGAACCCGATTTCTACATTGCCGCTCTAAGTCGAATTGAATTACTTGTGTCTTGTTGGGCGACACATATGTGGAGATCAACAGAATTGAAGACTATCATGGTCGCGAAGATAATGACCGCCGTTTCGTAAGAGCGTTTCAGGAAAAGATGTACGCAGTCCTGCTCTGGAAGACGTCGGGAGGCTGCTGAAATTCGGTCTGACAGAGGACTTAATTAATTTAATACAAAATAAACCCTAAGGTCAAAATTAAAATATGAATTGAAATTGTAGGTGTTTGAAGACCTCATTATGCTCAGTAGAGCTGATGAGTTTGAAGATCCCTCTGCGCTCAGAAGAGCATGGTGGGTTTGAAAACGACATGATGTCCCAAGACAAACCGTCTTAGAAGAAGCGTGGGTAGGAGCGGTCCGTCTGACCTCTATGTGGCGGCGATCGGGGAGGCTGTCGAAATTTGGATTGACACAAAGCTTAAATATTATTAAATAAGAGTATTAATAAGATTAAATTAAACTTAAATGAAAAAATAATGAATCGAAGCCAAACTTACTCACAAAAAATTCTAAAGGTTTTTAAATAAGAATGAGTCGTTAAGCTTCTTAGCGATCACGAGCTAAGTTTCATTGAAACTTAGAGAACTCAATGAGCTATGAACTAAATGAAAACAAATGAATGTTAATATAAATAATTGAATAAGATTTAAAAAAATTCTAACATATTCGAATCTGCAACACAAAATTAGAAGCAGATAGAAGGCGTCGGTTTAAATTCTAAATAGACTTCAAATATATTAATTTTGTATAAATTATGGAGCAACTATCACTCAATTCAACTGCTTTAAAACTTGTGCAATCATTTGAAAGAGACGAATTCTTGTACAAAATATAAAATAATCTTCAATTCAATTTATTCTTTCCAAATTAGTGCAAGTATTCTAAATGACCGCATAGACGAACTATCTTTGAGCAGCTTGAACTTAGTGTCGAGGATCTTTGCGGGTTAATTCATGGTTGGGTTTACAGAGTGGGTCCAGGTTAACAAAATCTAATGATGTTGTTATAGCTTTTTCTGTTTAAGAAAATCTCTGAGAAGCTAATTTTGTCATTTGGCAGTATAACGACTATCTCCTAACTCCATAATAATAACTTGGATGATCGAAGATATCAACTAGAGGGGTAATCATTATTATTAAAAATATCTAAGATATTTATATTCGATATCCTCAAATCCAAAATTCTCAAAATATAAATCTAGATCTGATCCACTATCATTAAATTAATAGAGTCGACAGGATCTGAAATAGTAAACTAAATGATTACGCAGACTTATATCCCCAATGATAGATGAGTTGATTGAAGATATCAATTAGAGGGCTAACTATTATCAAAATATTTAAGATATTATATTCAATATTCTCAAATTCAAAATTCTCAAAATATAAATCTAGGTATGATCCTCATTATTAAATTGATAGAGGGCAGACTAAAATAATAAATTAAATGATTTAAACACTACATGGCCGACCTTATCTTTGAATGTTTAAATTTGGTGTCTTGAGGATCTTTAGCGGGTTGATTCCGTGACTAGGTTAACAAAACAAAACCTAAAATCTATTATGAGAATTTCTTAGTAAAATATTTGAGAAGCTAATTCTATCATATGATCCATCACTATTAAATTAATAGAGTGGATTTGAAACAGAAATAATAAATCACCCGATGATCGTGTGAAAAGATTTAAACCGAGGGAATACTTACCATAAAATGTGAACCTCAAATTGAATTAATCAAACTCAAGTATCAATGCGAACGTAAAATCAAATAAATCATTAAATTATAAATGCTTAAATGAAATCCAATTTTTGAAAAACTTAAAGCTAAAAATCAATCCACTTTCCACAATAGTTTGTCGGAGATGACAAATTAAGAAAACTCTAGCTCACGAAGGAGCCAAAGTCAAATCAAGTACACAACTATATTTACTCTCAAACAATCTCATGCGAGCAAGGATGTGACCCGTTTTCTCTGACTGCGTGGCTTGGCCAGTAGGCTCCACATGATGTAGTTACGATCAGAGTTCTCTGATCGGGTGGTTGCCGCCAAATGGAACAATTATATTACTCACGCCGATGCTCCCAAACGGCTCGCCCTTTGAGTGAATCATTGACAAAAGGCAAAAAAGCCTCATAAGGTAGACTTGTTTGTCTCTAGACAAACACCACTGTCTACAAGGATCTTGAGACGTGAACCCATATTCTTTTCACAAGAATCCTTCGGTCATAACTACCTCCTCGACTAAGTAGACTGGGACATGACGCGGGATGATGAACCATGGGATCTAGATCGGCACATCATCATTCCTCCAACCATTCGGTTTAAGTTGAAATGATAAATTTCATAATCTAAATTCTAAAACTCTACATTATATGTTATAATTGCTACCTAACGACTCCTCGAAAGTTTTCTCTCAGAGGGGAATTAACTATAGGTGCTTGCCATAGAAACCTGGAACCAGATCTAAAGTTCTCACAAAATGAGGCAAATCTCGGCTTATCTACTATTTATCCTTTCCAAAATTATACCACTTTAAATCACTCTTCTTGAGAGGTGAATTTTCGGAGCTCACATCATCTTTGATATCTCCCTCTACATATTGCAGTTGCTTCCTGTTAGGACATTCATTTAATTTATGTCCAAACTGGAAACATCTAAAACACTTCAGATTGTTCGTTTTAGCATAGGGGTTTCGGGCTGTCCCAATTATTTTTTGCAGTTTGTCGTTTAAATATATTACCTTTGGTATGCCTTATTAATTGTTGTTCTGCTTTGAGGGCGAAATTAATCGCTTGAGACAATGTCCGCGCAGTACAGAGTTCAAATTTCTCCCGTTTCAAACCTCCAATGAAACGAGCTACTAACTGATTTGAGGATTCGTTAAGATTACTCCTTGCATAGAGCCTATAAATTTCCTCAATATATTCACTTACAGTGTCAGTGCCTTGACGACAATGCTGGTATTCCATGTATAACATCTGTTCAAAATCAACAGGAAGAAAGTGGCTACGTAGAAGCTGTCTCATATGCTTCCATCTCTTAACTGGCCCTTTGCCTTCTCTAAATCGAGCTTGCAGTAATTGGTTCCACCAGGCAACAACAACACATTTTAGTTTACAAGCAACGAATTTCACTTGTTTGTCAGGCCGCACATCAGTATAGCTAATAAAATTATCAACAGATTGTTCCCGATCAAGCTAGTCTTCGATGTGTAATCGCCCGTCAAATATGGGAACATCTAATTTGGGTATGTACTCATTTCTATGAGCAGAATCATGCCTGATGCTTTGGTAGTAGTTTCTGTCATTTCCCCTCATTAATAGCTTGATTTTAGAATCGGGGTCTAAGGAGTCAGATTTGTGTCGAAGAACATCTCCTTCATCAACACCACTGGATCCTCTGTCCCAATTCTTGAACAGCCGATGAAGTGAATCATAAACGTCGTTGATCGATCTGTCCTGGTTTTCGGTCCTTCTAGCTGCTAGACTGACAATTCCAATTACATTCCCATTACGAGCAGATTGTATTTCTTGCCTGATATCACAGTTGAATTGTTTGAGCTGGGTAATCACTTCGTCTTACTGTTGCTCCAGCCTTAGTTGTCGTGACCATAAGGCTTCCAGACTCCGATCGTCATCGGTAGCCCCCCCCCGCTTACTCCCGTCTGCCATCTTGACTTGGCTCTGATACCAATCTGATGCAGTCGCAGCGGAGGAGATATTCTATTAGGTAAATTCAATTTTTTTTTAGATATTTAAATAAATTTAATCGTAAACTTATATATACAATAAATATAATATACGTATAAGAATTTAAATTCAAAACTTCTTAATTAAAAATAAAAATTCTCAACTAATAAACTAAGATATCTTGCACCCAATTCCAATCTTTCTTCTCTACAACATATTTCTGCCTAGGTCTATAACAGAATTGTAATGGATTTAAAATGCAAGTGCAGCTAAATGTAAAACAAAGGAGTATATCTGCAATTAAGTATTTGTTGTGCTAAAACTAAAGTATAACAGCGAGAGACGAGAATATTATCAAATTTATTTATGGGAGGAAGGTTCTTCGTCTGCATCATACTTTCAGAAAATAATAATGGTATCATTATTTTTTATTATTTACATAGTTCATAACCTATGGAAAAATGAAACAACTTGAAAATTCAATGAAACCAAAAAATATTGAAGTTTTATTATGCTCTTTGAGATTTTAAATTAGCAATTGGATGTTATCTTTGAAATAATTGAGTACTAGACCCGGGGGAAAACACATATGCAGATAAAATTAAACATATGTGCCGTTTGAGATCATTTTTTGTTTTTATTTTATTTTATTTATATTTATGTTTAAAATAAAATATATTTGATATTAAAAAATAATTTTTTTATAATATTAAATAAATTGATTATGATAACAGTGATATAATTGTCAGTTGAGCGATAATTAACAATTGAGATAGTTATTTTTTAAAATATTTTAGTTATTTAAAAAGTTTTTTTAATATTTTTAAAATAAATAATTTTTTTTTAAAATAAAAAGATAAAAAGTTATAAAAATGTTCTGAAAAAAATATATTTTAAGAAATAAAATAAAATTAATGTAAAAAGTTTTTTAGATTATATAAAATTTTTTGTTTGCAATTAGACTACCTTCGGAAAGTACAAAACTTATAATTAAAACAGAATTGAAAACGACAAAACCTACAAAACAAAACCAAATAAAAAAAATCTCCATATATAGACACTCTGAGTAACCGTGCGCAGCGCGATGTCGGCGAAAAAATGCTCGGGCTCTAGGGTTTTCGCCGTCGGTTCTTCCTCCTGAAGCTATGGATTTCTGGTTTGGCCTTCTAACTCCTTAAATCGGTATCTCGGGTGGTTTTTGTCTGGGTTTGCTTCTCCTCCCTCGACGGTGGTTTTGTTTTAACCTAAAAGTTTTTTCGGTGCTATTCTGTTTGTGATCTTGGATATGGATTTAGCATCCTCCTCCTCCTTTCCCCACCTAAAGCTTCGACTATTATGGTGCACAGCGATTCCGTGTTGCCACAAACAGTCCCCCTTGTGTGTAATTGGAAGGATTTGCTTAGCTCGCATCAGGACAATGCTAATAAAATCTCTCTTACTTTTATCCCCTCTGTGGAATCGAAAATCTCTTTCTCTGAAGCGGAACTTGTAGAGGGACAGAAGGATTGGGAGCTTTCACTTGTAGGTCACGCTATAGGCAAACGCCCATTTTATGGTTCTCTACTTGCTGCAATAAAAAGGAAATGGACTTTTAAAGGGCATCTTGACCTGCTTACTTTGGAGGGGGACTTCTTCCTTTTCAAATTCTCTTGTAAGGAAGACTTCGACATTGTATGGGATAGTGGTTCGTGCTTCCTAAATGGAAGACCCTTCGTTTTCAGGAAATGGTCATGGGACTTTCGCCCAATTAAAGAAAATTATTCTGAAATTCCCCTTTGGATAAAGCTTCCCAATTTTCCTTTATGATGTTGGAATGATGAGGGGTTCTCCAGAGTGGCAAGCAAAGTTGGGATTCCTCTGGTAGATAATCTTATCTGCTTCCAAAGCAAGACTCACTTTTGCCCATATGTTCGACCTTCCTCAGATTACGACGTGATGTTGAATTTAAATGGAGTTAAGTTTGAACAACCTATCATTTATGAAGCCAAATGCATGCTCAAAGTGTTCTACCTTCTCTCATGATCACACGCTGCCCTCTACTGCCTCCAGGGCCTTGAAAAAGGAAGCCCCCCGTCGCATACCTATGAAAACCAATCCAATTATCACTTCCTCCCCCCCCGGCCACCCTCCACTTGATAGACCAGCAGGAAAATTTGAGAGCATCTCCTCCCTTGGTTGTGGGAACTACATCCAAGGAAGTGGTTACATCCCACATACAAACATCATTAAACCACTACCAAATCACTCCTCCCGTTGAATTGGAAGAGTGGGACCGCCATTATGGAGGGGAACCATCGATCCTCTTCACTTGACTAGCCAAAACCCCACTTATACTATTATTACCCGTTCGGCGGCTTCCTCTCCTCAAAAAACATTACCCACTAGATCTCAAGACATTACCCTTAAAACCCCAGGAAAGACCCCCATGGAGAATGATAACTCCAAGTCCCCAAATAATGCCTCCTTCCTTGTCCAAAAGACAAAGAAGAAGGGCAAAAATCATTAAATTACTCTATGTCTCTCCCCAAACTAGGAAGCTGGAATGTGAGGGGTTTGATGGCCGATCCGGATGCGTATTGTCAAGGATTTTCACCTTGATATGTGTTGTCTCTTGGAAACTAAGATTTCTTCTGACTCTTTGAACCCTGCAGCGATGAAGGGACTAAACCTATTCTCCTCTGAAGAGAGTTGTAACAACTTTGACCAATTCTCAGGAGGTTGAATCTGGCTGAAATGGAATTCAGATGTTCTTTCCTTCACTCCCATTATTATGAACTCTCAAATTATCCATGGGAAAGTGAATCTATTCTCGAATACTTCCTTCTTTGTGTCTTGGATTTATGCCCATAACTCAGCTAAAGATAGAACCGAGCTTTGGACAACCATCAGACATATTTCTGCTACAATGAATGACCCTTGGCTACTTCTTGGGGATTTTAACTGTACTCTATATACGCATGAGAAGATAGGAGGGAATCCCACCTCGAGTCTTTGCGTGTCAAATGATGCGGGGTTAACCGATCTCTCTAGTTCGGGGCTCTTCTACACATGGTCTAATCTTCGGGTGGACTACCCAATTAAATCAAAGATAGAGTTCTTTGCAACACCTTGGTTGGACATCTATCCTACATCATCATACATAGTGTCTCCCCCATTATCCTCTGACCACTCTCCTTTGATAGCTTCTTTGAACAATCAACACAACAGGATACATAGATTCATCTTCAGGAATTACTGGGTTCACCTCCCCAACTTCAAGTCCTTGGGGAAGCATGGTCAAAATATGTTTATGGTGATCCTATTATAGTCCTCCTCAGTTTAAATTGGTCAAAGAGGCCTTGAAGCTTTTAAAAAGAGGATTCTCCTTTGGAACAACATTTAATCTTAAAGAAGACCGAATAAATGTTGGGGTTACTTGAGCCGCCCAATGAGCACTACATTCAAAGCTTGCATGAAATAAACACAAAATACCAAGAGGCGAAAGGAAAGTCTGGGTGAAGCAGAGGCTAAAACTCTTTAATGCAATGATGATCTCAAGTTCCTCAATTAAGGAAAGGAGGAATAGCAATCATATGCACTCTCTCAAATTGGATAGGGGTCTTATTACATCACACTCTAAAATGGCCACTGAAATATGCTCATATTACTCCAACCTCTTCAACAAAAATCCCCCAAAGGAATTACCTTGCTTAGATATCCCGGTTGGCTCGGACTCAAATAACTCTACTCTAATAATTCCCAGATCCTATTAACGATATGGAGATTATCACCCCTACATAATATAAATGAAGATAAGACTCGGGACCGAGATGGTTTTACATCCAAGTTCTTTATTCAGTTGGGACATTATTGGCAAACAATTCCCCTCAACACTTCTTCAAAACTCGAAGCTCCTATGGCATTCAAACATCGCAATCACCTTAATTCCAAAACTAAACATGCAAACTCGCTATCTGATTATAGACCAATCTCCCTATGCAATACTTTCTACAAAGTGATAGCTAAAGTCATTGCTAATAGGCTAAAGCCTTATCTTCACTCCATTATCCATCCGGCTCGGTCGGCCTTCATAAAAGGTAGAGACATTGCTGAAAATATTGCGTTTAATGAGATTTGCTTGGACTTTGGCGTGGCGCTCTCAAAATTTTTTGCTAAGATTGATCTTCATAAGGCCTTTGTATCAATAGAGGGGAATTGTGATTGAAAGGTTTTCCAAAACCTTGGTTGAATGGATTGATGGTTGCATCTCGACACTCCCTTCTCTATACCCGAATGGGAAATTGGAGGGGTTCTTTCATTCATCAAATGGTCTAAGGCAGGGATGCCCTCTCTCTCCCTTCCTTCTTTACCATTATTATGGACATTTTCTCTTGCCTTCTTGAGAGGAAAGTGGCAGAGACTTCCTTCAAACCGATTGCTGCAGGTAATTGCATCATCTCCCATCTCCTTTTTGCTGATGATATTTTAGTTGTGGGTCTGAAGCTCTCAACGATGTTTTAGAAAGCTTTTTCTCCATTACGGGTCTTGAGGTGAACCATACCAAGTCAATCCTATGTTTCTCAAAAGATTGTGGAACTATTTTTGAGGTTAGCAATATCTTGAACATGGGAACTGGAGAGTTTCCCCTAAAATACTTGGGAATTCCTCTTGTAGCAGGCCCACTCAAATCAATTCATTTCTCTGCTCTTCTTGATAAGTTATATAACTGGCTAGCTGGATGGAAATCAAAATGGTTATCATATGGAGGAAGACTTCAACTCATTCGCTCCTCAATTAATAGTTACCTCACTTACTGGCTTTGGGCTATAGTAATTCCTAAGTGTATCATGAAAAAAATTAAATCTATTACAGCAAAGTTCTTTTATCATGGGGATGTAGTTAAAAAAATGCACCCAATATCGTGGTACAAAACAACCCTCCCTAGAGACAAAGGGGGTACCGGATTGGTATCTACTGTTGTTCTCAACACTGTTTGTAAAACGAAGGTGCTTTGGAAGATTCTTCAAAGAAACATCTTGCCTAGGGTATTATCATAAATATGGATCTATTTGGGAGAATATCCGCTCCTCCCTGAGGGAGCTCTATAGGTGTCTTGGGGTGATCTTAGCTATTTGGTTGGGATATTCGTTTTTCTCTATTCTTTGATCCATGGTGTAAGGGATATTCCATTTTTGGGACCTTTGAATACCGGATTGGTCAAATTTTGGGACCTCTGACTTTCAAGAGACTCTGTCTTTGCCGGTAAATTCCACTTGAGGTGAGTTCCGAAGTAACTGGAGTTTCGTCTGTGTTGTGGCTTCTTCTATCCCCTTCCTTTTCTGTATTTCTTTTTTTTTCTGCTGCCTCTTGGGTGAAGTTTTTTGGATTCTGGCACAATCTATTGTGGTCATTGTTATTCTTGTGCCTTACCGACTGACTTTGGAAGGTTGTGTCTTTTTTGCGATGTTAACTGGGTCTTCGGACCTGGGAGGTACATGTGCTGCTATTTTTCTGCTTGTTTTTCGGGAAGGGTTGGTTTACGGTTTCTTTTACCCAGGTTCCTTTCTCAGGCTGGTTTTTGGTTTTTGGTTGTGTGTTCCACCTCGAGGTGGTCTGCTTCTCGTAGTTGGTGTTGCCTTTCTTCTCTGAAGATGGTATGAATGGTTTTCTGAGGCTCTGAAAAACCCATTATTCCCTTTGTCTCGCCTCTTTGGCTTTATTGCCTTGTTGATCAAACTCTATATAGGCTATTATATTATTTGAAGGGACGATGATGAGACAAGTTTTTGGGAGCTTCCTTCTGGAGGGACCTCATCTGAAACCTGGATATGTTTTCCTCTCCTTGTGGGATTCCCTTTCTCTAGCTCAGGTTGGCATATCCACTTGGAGGGCAAAGCTCGCTCGTTTGGGTTATCATGCATTTATCATTGTTTGGTGCTCAGTCCCTTGGTTCAATTGAACCTCGTTTTTCCCTTTTAGCTCTTTTCATTTTATTATAATGGAGTTGTGTTCTCCAAAAATTGTCTCTTCTCTTTAGATTACTCATACTTGTAATTGTTACTTTGGAATGAAATTGGGCTCTGCCCTCAAATTCTCCAAAAAAAGACACTCTGAGTTGGCATATAAATAAATCCGATGCAATATATTACCCAATGAGATTATTAAGAGATTATTTGGGATCAATTTTGTTTTTTATTTTTTATTTTTATTTTTATGTTATTTTTAAAAATATAATTTTATCTAAAATATTTTTTATATAATTTTATTTTTATTTTTAAAAATAAATTATTTTATTTTTAAAAATATTCAAAATATTTAAAAGAAGTTTTGAATGTTTTTAAAAATAATAAGAACAATTAAACAAATTTTATTTTTAAATAAAATAAAACAAAATAAATAATAAAAAGTAAAAATGATCTCAAAAGTCTTTAAATTTTTAGGGGATTTACATTAATACCACATCAAACTTCTATATTTACATATCTAACTCCTAACTTTCAATTTTTACATATATAACACTCTAATCTTCAATATTTCATCAAAAATATCACTTTTTTCAGTTTTAAAAAGTGAAATGCATCTTTTTAAGCATACAAAAGTGTTAGATAAGTAAATATCTAATTTTAGGTATTAGATTTGCAAATATAAAAATTTGATGTGATATGTATATAAATCCGCCTAAATTTTTTTGACTTGTCCTCTCTCTTCTTTCCTCTTAGTGGCAAAAATATCAAAACTTTTTTTGTGACCATTTGTGAGGCAATTTTACATTTTTTATATTAGAAATAAAATGCACCCTCTACATTCATCGATATTGTTGCGTGCTAAAAAACCAGTTATGGTAGAGTGAAAGTTTACTCTTTAGCCTTTATAAACGTGATAGATGAATAAGAAAACTCTGAAATTTTATGTGAAAAATCTCGAAAAGAGGGAAAAAAACCATGGAGCCTAACCCAACAAAAATCTTCCACTATGTATCTGTTTCAGAGTACAAAATTTTCCCGATAACTGGATTATAGAATTGTATATGAGAAGGAAATAACAACTATGTCACATTCTGTGTAGTAATGCTAGTGGTAGCAGATGGAATGGACATCGACGATGAAAGGTCATCGATGGAGACCAGACTGATGATGTGGCAGAAGGATCAGTGGGGCGGCGGGTGGGGATGACCACCGAGTGGTGGCATGATTGTGCTTGGAGGATCTTCTAGCTTTAGAGTTATCTCCTCTCTCTTGCTTTCGGTCCCTTCATATGAGAAATGAGGGGTTATTTATAGAATGGAGGAGTGGCGTCTCTGTAAATACATGCAAAATCCGAATCACTCCACTTCATCGGATGACTCAGAATGATTCCTTTGATCATTTGATGTATTTTAAGTATTTAAATGCCCAAATGAAGTCAGAATTGTAAGATCTTGGGCTTGTTGGATCCGGCACATCGAGACGCTCGATTTGACTATAAACACTCCATACTTAAGAGCTATTTATGGATTTAACTGATATCCCAAAGTTTCAAATGATATTTTAAGTGCTTGATCTCATAAACGAGGATCAACTTTTTTTGAAATCAAGATTCGTGCTTCGACTAGTAGAATTTTCAATGTCATATCAGTTGCCCCCTATTTTTGGATGACATTATCTCAATCATCCAAAAATATTTATGCCATATACTTGAAAATAACAAATTCTTCAATGAAATTGCGGGTCTATTAACCATACATTTTGAGAGAGCAGATCTTCATGTGAGTACAAAATTATGATCTTGGAAGGGGTGCGGATGTGTGTCGCGGGTATCTCGGACATTTGGTTATGGACCCATCAGGCACTGTCTTGAGGCATCCACGGGCACTCCGAGCAGCGTCCATGGGCGCCGTGGGCTTTGCACCATGAACCGATGGCGGCTATCGTGGTGGAAGCTGGCTGAGCGTCGCAAGCGGCGATGTGGCAGCCTGAGCGAGCGCTGGTCTTGTGAAGAGCCGGGGCTGCGGCCTTGAGATGCGAGCGGAGCGGCGATGAGGCGGCAAGTGGCGGCCGCGACCATACCAGGTCGCGTGAGCGTTAGTCGAGTCATGCGCCGCTGGCTCCGCCGATGAGGATATTTTCGTTCATTTTTGTCCATTTTTTGGGTTTTGAGCGATTTTAAGTCATTTTTCTTGGATTTTTGACCTTTTTGTCCCAATAGAGAGTCTATAAAAACCCTCCTAGTTCCAAGGGAGAAGGCACACTTCTCATGTGCTCTAGTGCTTCTCTTCTTCTTGAGTGAAGGTCGTTCGGAGGAGAGATCAAGTAGTTCATATGACAAGGCTCAGTTTTCCCTTGAAAGAGGTGTCTGTCCTCGTCGGTTGGGGGTTGGATCACAAGTAGTTCATACGCAGGCTCATTTTCCCTCGAAGAGGTGTCAAGATCGGACCGGGTTGGTGATCAAGACCATAGTTCATATGAAAAGGCTCCAATTTTCCCTTAAAAGTGTCAGCCGACCTCGTCGGACCAGGGTTGGAGGATCAAGACGTAGTTCATATGACAAGGCTCAGTTTTCCCTCGAAAGAGGTGTCGATCTCGTCGGACCGACCGGGTTTGGAGGCGATCAAGGCTAGTTCATACGGTGAGGCTCCGGTTTCCCTCGAAAGAGGTGTTAGCACCTTGTCGGAGGCCAGGGTTTGGAGGTGATCAAGGCGTAGTTCATCTGAGCTCGTTTCCCTTGAAAGAGGCATTGACTGCCTTTGTCGGACTGACCGGGTTTAGAGGTAATCAAGGCTCGTAGTTTCTACCTCTTCTTGTAGGAAATTTGATTTCTTGAAACTTCAATGGATAGTTCAATAGTTGATAACCGTCAAGGTGGCAGAGAAGCGTTAGCTAGGAACCATCGTTCGAACGACTTAGAAAGTTTGGCAGGTAATTCTGAGCATCATTAGAGGGGAGTATCTTCTCACTCTTTTTTTTTCATATGTATGTGTATCTTTTTCATCAGATCGTAGGCGAAAAATGTTATCCCAAGCTATCCATGAGCGAGACAGTCAAAAAAGGATACGCCCAAGTACTGGGTAAGTAAGCTGCTTCACAAAATTTCTAGATTTTTGTCATTTCTTTCTCTTTATTTATCATGTATTTTTACAGGGTGATGGCTAGAAGAAAATCCATAATGCGACGGCTACATATGATATATCATCCACTATCACATCAGATAGTTTAATGGTGTTCCGCAGAAAATTTCACTTCCTTAATGAGTTGGTGGCCATTATTATTAAAAAGTCTGATCGAGCCTGTTCACCTCCACCAGGGTACTTTACTGTATTTAAGATGGTTCTTCGTGTTGGATTGCGATTCCCTTTGGCTCCCTAGCTGATTGAGATCTTCAAAACATGTGGTGTAGCTTTCTCACAATTTTTATTTTGGGCTTTAGTGGTCATCATCGGTTTGGCTGTCTTCTTCAGATAGCATGGTGTTACTTTGAATATCAAATACTTGTGTCGAATGTGTAGATTCACATGTGATGCTCAGGGACATGTTTCTTATCTATAAAGAATTGGATAGAATTTTTTTGCACGATTCGATAAAAATTGGTCTAATGGATTCTTTTTTGTGAAAAATGAGTGGGGCCTCCCCGAGAGATGGGAAAGATTGAATGACCTTCCAGATCCATTGCTAATGGCAGAGAATTAGATCCTAACAACTCTTAATATTCCTGATGTAGGAAGCTTGCAACATGAGTTACGTCACATTGGAAAATATATAGATGAAGATAGAATGTTCAAGATTGGCCTTTCCATCTAGGCAAAAAGTTCTCATGCTCTTCCACTAAAGAGATCAAGTAGAGGTGATGAAAGGTCTCCTCATACTTATAGAGTTCTCTCAAGAAGCCCGTTACGGAATCACGGTGGTAGCGATGTTTCATCTTTATAGAAAAAGAAGACATATGTTGAAGTGACTATGTCAGATATCTGTGAAGAAGATGTTCGGCCCCAGTTGGCCTCTTAGAATTTAGTTGTTTCAACTCATGATGGGGAAGTTTGTTTCTTGAAGCCACACATTCCTGAAGAAGTGTTAAATCACATATGCACTGGACATCAACGAGCAGATAAATTGGTACGTTGTCCTCTCCTCATTCTTTTCTTCTTTTCCTTTGTGTAATATTGTGATGTTTTTTTTTGGTTATAGATAACTCAAATATTAGAGTAGATGGCTCATTTGGATGTCACTTTAGATGAGTGGAATATTGAATTTATGAAAATAAAATATCTACAAGGTGAATATGAGCGAAATATGAGTGTTAAGGCCAAAGAAGTGGCGACTTTGGAGGATCAGCTGACCGGGTGCAGAACTGAGCTAGCGAACATGTCCACTTCTCTTTCTCTTCAGTGTCAGGAGTTGGAGTGCACTCGTGATGAGCTGATTGATGTGAGGACAGAGACTCGTTAGAAAGAAAAAAGACTCAAGGCACTTGTAGCGGAGAAGAGAGCTCTCGAACTGGAGAAGAAAGTATTACAAGATCGTCTTTCTGAGAAGGAGCATATAATGTCAGAAGCGAAAGCAAATGAAATCTCCTTGAAGGTAGTGGAAGACTTTAAGAGCTCCCACAGCTTATCATCGAAGACCATGTCGAAGCTTCGTAATCATATTCTTGATGTTGAAGTGAAGGACTTGGAGCATCAATGTTTAGAGGAGGGCTTCATCAGGGGTTCTAAAAGGAATCCGCTTATCACAGGCCGGAGCTAGTATTGAGGATCTATCTCCCAAGTATTTGAAGACTCTTCATCGATTGAGATGAAGGAGTTGAGAGTGAGTATAAGGAGCATCTCTTAGTGGTGAGGGAGGGCGTTGATATCGATATGATGTAGCGTCACTTGAGGATTCATTTTTTTTCTATGTATTGTTATTAGTGTGTATCAGAATCTTGATTCTTTCTTATATCGTCATGTTAATGCTGTAAATGAAATTTTTTTTTAGATGATACGTTCTTGTTTTTATTTTTACCTATCCGGGGTAATTGGTGAATATTATTCGGCTAACTATCTGGATGAGGTTGAATTGAATCCAGGATTTTGACCAATCGAGGTTGTTTGTCAAAGTGTTACTTGATGGCGTTAACACATATGGAAGAGGTTGCGGGATATCCAAGGACCTTTTGACCTATCTAGGTATCGAAAGTGTTACTGATGATGTTAACCTATGGAAGAGATCGCAGGATGTCCACCAAGGACCATTTGACTATCTAGGTATCAAAGTGTTACTTGACTTCTTACCTATGGAAGAGGTTGATCAAGTCCCCTTATTGATTATGCGATTGAGATACAACGTGAGTTGTATATTTCTCAAGTGGGAGGATTAAATGAAGAAAAAATAAGCTTGTAAGAAAAAGCTATAAATTCATTACTCTGATAAGTTTGGCGATACAATCATAAGACAATTTAAACACGGATATGAGTTTCAAGAGGAAATGACAACAACAATAATAAGTCTTTATCCCACTAAGTAGGGTTGGCTACATGAAGAAGAAATGACAAATGAGACAAAATAAAAGTTACAATAATTATGCAGTAGGAATTACTGATAATATTTTTGGAGATTCTCAGTGTTCCAAGTTTAAGGTAAAGTTTTTCCCTCTGGATCCTTGAGCTTGAATGTTCCTAGCTTTACCATAGCTATAACCACATATGGGACATCCCAAAGAGGTGAGAGTTTATTGCGTGAGGGCCTTTGCTTGCAGCTTTGAGACTTCACAGGACCAAGTCACCGACAGATATGGGACAGGGTTTTACTCTTCTGTTGAAGTGATGAGCTAGGTGATAGAAGTAGGCCATGTCATGAGTTTGAGTAAGTCCAAGTGTTGTCGAGTTTTCATTACCATCATGATTGAATAATTGAACTCTTGGACTTGGAACTCGATATCTCTAGTATAACTTACGTGTAAAACACAAGTTATATGGTGTCTCACTAGTCGGTGTTCGTGATGTAGTGCGGTAAGCCCATAGAACATTAGAAAGCTCATCAACCCATTGCCCCCCAGCCTTCTCAAGATGTGTTTTAGTCCTTTGTATAGTCCTTTGGCTCGGCGTCCATTAGTTTGAGGATGTGCCTGGCCGCAGATATGAATGTGAAGATCTTTGCAAAAGGATGTAAAGATTTTTCCAGTAAATTGGGTTCCATTATCAGTGATGATCTTTGCAGGAAGACCGAATCGACATACTATATTTTTCCAAATAAATTGTTTAGCATTTGCCTCCGTGATTTTAATGAGTGGTTCGGCTTCCACCCATTTAGTGAAGTAGTTGACGGCTAAAATGATGAACTTTCGTTATCCTAATGCTATCGAAAAAGGTCCCATGATATCGATTCCCACTAAGCAATGGGCCGTGGGCTTTGAATGAATGAGAGCTCGTATGCATGTGAGGAGGAGTGCAACCGAACTTGCATACATTTTTTTGTGAATTTTAAGGCATCTTGTTTCATTCGCCAATAGAACCCTTACCTTATAATTTTAAGGGCCAACGCCCTTCCTCCTAGGTGTTCTCCACATATCCCTGAGTGAACCTATCTTAATGCATAATCGGCCTCTGATGGTAAGAGACATTTGAGGTATGGCCCAGAAAAAGCTCATTTGTATAGTTCACCTCCGATGATAATAAAGTTTGAAGCTTTTCTTTGGAGATGAGTTGTAGTAGTTGGTTCTTCAAGAAGGGTCCCTTTTTGTAGAAAAGATAGGATGGGGTCCATCCACGAAGGTTCCTTTATCTCATTAATTACTTGGATTACCCACAACCCTTGGATACTGGGAAAATATATTTCTTCAACATGTCTTCTCCTAAATAGATCTCCAGTAGCAAATATAGCAAGCTTAGCGAGAGCGTCAGCTCGAGTATTCTTCTCTCGCAGTATGTGAATGATTTGATGTGTCCTAAAATGGGCAAGAAGAGACTTTACCAAGTGGAGTGTGCGGTGAGGATTATGAATATTAAAGTTTCCCTCAACTTGGGAGGCGACAAGGCGAGAGTCGGTGTGGATCACTAAGTCTTGAGCTGTCAATGGAGTCTCAACCTTTGATGAGCCTCATATTCATATATTATTAGTTGCAAAAATTTTAGGTAAAGTCCATACTCAGGTATTGTTGGGGAAATAAGTAAGATTCGCACCATCCTATTTCACGAAGCTCCATCAACATAGGGGTCCATTGAGGAGACGAAAGCATGTAGCGATAGATTTTATGGGATGCATTCCACTATGAAGTCTGAGTACTTGAGACTTTATAGCAGTAGAAAATTTATATCAAACTCTCCCAATTCTCTGAGACCATTTAATTAACCTCATGCTTCTAGTTTTGTAGGATGGAATGGTAAATGAGTGTAAATGCCGATGGTATGAGCTTGGAAGTATGGACATAATTTTTGTGCTGAGAAAACTAAAGCCAAAGCCACCTTATCTGCAAGTAGATAATAACTTTCTATATTAGAGAGAATTTTTTTCGACATAGTAAATTGGTTGTTGTATCCCATTTTCTTAATTAAAGCGAGCTTATCACATGGGAAGAGGCGCAAGATATAAGTATAACATCTCTCCTTGAATAGGCTTGGATAGTAGGGGTGGAGATGCTAAATACTCTCTTAGTTGCTCAAAAGCAGACTGACATTCATCAGTCCACTGAAAATTATTATTTTTAGTTCCCTTTAATATTTTAAAGAATGACAAGTATTTATCCCAGGCGCTAGGAAGTGGGATAATATTCGTCCATTCAAACGTTAAATTTCTGATATTCTTGAGTCATATCTTTGAGAGCTTTGATTTTCTCAGGGTTGGCCTCTATCCCACGGTGGGTTACCATAAATCCAAGAAATTTTCCCGACATAACCCAAAAGCACACTTGGTCGGGTTAAGTCACATGTTATAATGTCGAAGAAGGTTAAAGCTATTTATAAGTCAAAAATATGTTATGATTCTTCCAAGCTTTTTACTAACATGTCATCCACATATACCTCCATTGTGTATAATAGGTCTTTAAAACCTTATTCATAAGGCATTGATAGGTAGCACATTTTTAACCCAAATGGCATGGTAACAGTATAAACCTTTATATGTTTGAAATGTTGTAGCTTCTTCATCTGCTGGGTCCATTTTTATTTGATTGTAACTAGAGTAAGCATCCAAAAAACTGAGCATTTGATGTCCAGACGTAGCATCAACTAATTGATCAATTCGAGGAAGAGGAAAACTATCTTTCGGGCAAGCTTTGTTGAGGTTAGTGTAATCAATACACATTCTTCATGTTCTATTTATTTTCTTAACCATGAGATTTGCTAGCCATGTAGGTAATGTACCTCTCGTATGAATCGCTTCTAGAAGCTTGTTAACTTCTTGCTCCATAGCGGAAGGCGTCGGTGCAAACTCGGATGACCGATTTGAATGTCGGATCAATCTTGAGGGAGTGCATGATCACATTGGGGTCGACCCCGGCATGTCTGTCGGACTCCAAGCGAAGATGTCTTGATTTTTGCGCAAGAAGTCTATGTATTTTTCCCTTTGTTCATCTGAGTGCAGAGATCCAACTTGCACTATTTGTAATGGTTGGTCATCTGATAATGCAACAGAGAGCAAGTCTTTGATAGGGGAAGCTTTTCGGGGTACTCCTTTATCTCAAAAATTAAAATCTTCGATGCTGAAGGTCACAGAAAGGCGTGGTTGAGCTTGTCTGAGGTAGCATGATTGAGCTATGTGTTGATTTTCACAGACCACCCTAACTCCAACGGGGGTTGAAAATTTCATCTTGAGATGAGATACTGAAGTGACTGCACCTAAATTGATTGGAGGGGCCTTTCAAAGATAGCATTATATGTTGAATCTAACTTAACCACCATGAATTGGATTAAATGAGTCACTTGTCGAGAAAATTCACCAAGGACAATAGGAAGGGTGATTTTTCGCTCTACTTACACAGGGCGATTATCAAACCCATATAATGGTCCTACAGTAGGTTGGAGCTTTTCCCTAACCATGCCCATGTGAAGAAATGTGGAGTAAAACAAGACATCAACAGAACTCTTATTGTCAATCAAAATTCTCTTAACATTAGAGCATGGGTCACCGATCCCTGCGTTGATGACAAGTGGATATTGATGAGGAACATGGACTCCTTCTAAGTCTGAGTCATTAAAAGTGATGGAATGATCAATACGAGACTTCTTTAACTCTGGCTCTTCAAAGGTGGTAATGAGAACTTGATTATATAGTATTGGTCCTCCTACGATTGTTTCAATTTCCCTAATTATTTGATGATTATTTTGTTATTTTTATGATGACTGTCCTGGTTGCCCCCTAGTTGGAGGTATGCTTGTTTGATTCGATTGATTCTTCACAAATTGATGTAGATATCCTTGTTGAATGAGCCTCTCGATTTCTTCTTTGAGTTGTTTGCATGCCTCAGTAGTATGTCCACGACTTGATGGAATGTTCGATTTCTTAAATTTGCTTTCAGTGGATGTGGCCACTTAATATTTTCTTCATCTTGAATAGCCATGAGGTTGACACAGACATGTTGGTGTATTCCTTTTACGGTCTGGTTCACGTCATTGATATGGCGTGGAGGAGATTGCGGTTGCATTGCTTCTTTTTTATAGACGTCGGTCGCATTCCTTGGGGCGCTCTTACTTTTTCCTGTATATTGTTCAAATTATTTGTGATGGGCATTAATAGCCTTATCGATAGAGATTTGTGCTTCTACACGATGAACTAGGTGGCATATGAGCGAGTTCTCATTAGTGATGAGTAAACGAGTCCTCCAAGGAAAACTCCTTTTAATAGTTCTGGGTCTACTCCAGGTATTTGGCGAGATTTTAAGGAGAACCTATGGAAGTATTCCTTAAGTGATTCACCCTCATTCTGACGAATGCCGGAGAGATTGGAAGAATCTTTAATGATCCTCTTGTTTGCAATGAACTGTTCCATAAAAATCTTAGCGAGTTCGTCAAAGGTACGGATGGATCCCCTTGGAAAGAAGTAGAACCAAGTGCGAGCTTTTCCCTCGAGGGTAATGGGAAAGACCTGACAAAGCAGTGTGTCAAGAGCTCATTAGATATGCATGATAGTCCTATAATGGTCGATGTGTTCATGTGGATCAGTCGCCCCATCATAGGAATTAATGCTCGGAAGCTTGAAACCCATGGGAATAGGATGTTGAAGAATAGCTTTAAAGGTGAGATTCCTCATATAGCGGTGAGGGGAAGATGATTTCATCTTGAAGGTGAAATTGTCTTGCATTAAATCATAATTCATGCGTATAACATGACGAGTGGGGTCAGGATGAGAATGGGTCAAGCTACTAGCAATAATTAGTGGATTAGCGACGGTTGGTACACGATGATGGATGAAGAAAAGCGATGTCGAGAGATTAGCATTTTGACCTCCCATGACTAACGATCAATCTTGGGGGAGATGTGTTTATCACGGTAGTGGCTATTGTGTTCCTTGCAAAAATTGGATTATCTCATTTTGAGACTCTTCCATTCGACGAACACGATCTTCTAAAGAGATTCATATCGCGCCTTCATCGACAGGGTCACGCCTATCAGGGAGGGAGTGAGGCAGAAGCTTGGCGTCCTTGGTTCAAGGATTGGTTTCGAGAGTGACGGGAGTTGGAGCGGGAGGCTCAGGTTATTCTGTGTTGCTTTATTGGCCATAACGGTGTTCACAAAATTATGATTGAAGGGTTCTTTTCCCAGCGGTGCCAAATTGTTGCGTCTAGAAAAATCAGTAGAGTGAAAGTTTACACCTTAGCCTTGTTATAAAATCCAGCACACACACAGGTATTTAAAGAGTGAATAAGAAAACTCCAGATATTTTTACGTGGAAAAACCTTGAAAAGAGGGGAAAAAATCACTATCCCAAAATCTTCCACTATGTATATTTGAGTACAAAATTTTTCGAAGCGGGATTACAATTGTATATGAGAAGGGAACAACAACTATGTAATCGTTGTGTAATAGTTGCTAGTGGTAGCAGATGATGGTGAAACGGCGGACATCGTGATGAAGGTCGTCATGATGGAGACCGACAGAGACTGATGATGGCGAGGATTAGCGGCGGCGGCCGGCGGTGGTGGTTGACGACTGTCGAGGTGGCACGATTGTGCTTAGAGGATCTTCAAGCTTTAGAGCTCTCTCCTCTCTCTTGCTTCTGGTCTCTTCATATGAGGAATGAGGGGCTATTTATAGGATGGAGGAGTGGCGTCTCTGTAAATACATGCAAAATTCGAACCACTCCACTTCATCAGACGGCTTAGAATGATTCATTTGATCATTTGATGTATTTTAAGTATTTGAATGCTCAAATGAAGTCGGAATTGTAAGATCTTGGGCTTGTTGGATGTGACTAGTCGAGACACTCGATTTAACTATAAACACTCCATGCTTAAGAGATATTTATGGATTTAACTGATATCCCAAAGTTTCAAATGATATTTTAAGTGCTTGATCTCAACTAGTTTCAACTGAGGATCAACTTGCTTTTGACATCAAGATTTGTGCTTCGACTAGTAGAATTTTCAGTGTCATATCAGATATGATCCAAATTAGTTTATGATGAATTATAAGAGCTAGCCAAAAATATTGAGTTTTTTCCTTTAAAAATACTAGAATGGTTTTTGTGCGAAGAAAAAAAATTTTACCTTTCACATCTTCCACTTCATTTCGGCCTCTTAAACAAGAGAATAGAAAAGAATAAATTTAAAACCTTGTTTAAAAAGCATCTTTCTTCTTCTATCACTAGGAATTTTAGATGAGCATCAGGGGCGGAACTGGCCTCAACTTTACCTAAATCTGCCCCTGATGAGCGCTGAAATCCACTCATGTAGATGTGGGTATGAGGCGCCGACAAGTAGATAAAACTTTGACTTGAGGGACCTATGACATTTTTGAGGGGGAGAGAGAGAGGAGCAAATCTAAATGACAGAAAGTGACCTAGACTACTATCACGTTGTTGACCTTCGCATATGCTACACAACCCAAATCAAGCTTATAAAGTGAATTCGATCGACTTTGGATACTTTAGAGCACAAATCAGAGCTGAGATGTGCTAAACACCATTGAAATCAACCCAAATGACCTTCGATCGACGAACTTTGTCATCACATTCTGAACATCAAATTAGTCAGAATATAAATATTGCATAATCTAACGATTAATCAATTAAGTGATCGAGCTATTAATGTGCTAACATGCATATCGAGGACAGGAGGCACCGACGTAAACCAAATGACCTCCGTTCATGAAACTGATTGTATCGTTAGCTTCAAAATATTAAAAACTATCAAATGAGATTGCCCGCGCTCAATTCAGACGAGTATGTGCAAATATCGAATGATTAGAAGTGACAGTGCATAAATTGAAGCTAAAATACACTAGACGTCGCCAAAATCAGTTGACATAATCTTCGATCGACGAACGAACTTCACCATTGCATTAATTCCGCACTTGGTCAGAATTTAAATATTGTACAATCTGATAACTAATCGATCAAGCGATTGAGTCATCAACATGCCTACAAGTATATTAAGGTCAGGAAGTGCGATGTAAACCAAATGATCTTTGATCATGAAACTGATTAGGTCATTAGCTTCAAAACATCTAAATCTATCAAGTAAGACTATTCGCACTCAATTTGGATAAGTTTGTATGAAAGTCGAGCGGTCGAAAATGATAACATGCATTTTGAGCTAAAATCAACCCAATTTGATGTCGACTTGAACGAAATCCGATCATGATGATTTTGCCGTTGCATTGAACATCGTGAATAACTTAAGATTAATATATATATATATATATATATATATATATATATATATATATATATATATATATATATATATATATATATATATATATATATATATATATATATATATATATATATATATATAACTATGTAATTTTATCTGTATAAAATTTATTTTAAGATCGATTAAACACATTAAATAAAAAATGAAATTGGATAAACTCATATATACCCAAATCCTAAGTGAGCTCCATCGATTCCAGCCCCTTTATCGCTGAGCTTCTTCTCTTCGATCCCGGTCAGATGCCTCACTCCTCCTTGATGTTAATGAGCGGCTCTCTTTCACGCTGCTGTTCCCCTTTCATCCTCAGTGATCCTCTTCTCTTCTTCTTCTTCTTCTTCTCAATGACAAGCCAAAATCGAAAACATCTCCCATTTCTCTTGTCCAAATAGCACACAAACATCTCTCTCTCGTTAAAACTGCAAGCAATGGTAGGTTTCTTTCTCTCCTTCTTCTTCCCTCTTCTTCTTCTCTTCTTCATCTTCTCAATTTCTCTCTTTCCTCTCATGATCAAAATCCCCTTTTCCCTCATTTCCTCAAAAAATTGAAAATCTCATTTTCCCATAGCTCTTCATAACCAAAAATCCCTTCCATTTTCCCTTATTTCCTCTAAAAATCGAGAATTCCCCTTCCATTCCCCTCATTTCTTCCAATTTGAAATTTTCCTCTTCCCTTCACTTCACCGAACCAAATTTCCCTTTACCAAAATCTGAAAATTCCCTTTGCCAAAATCAAAAATTCTCTTTGCCAAAATCTAAAATTCCCTTTACATAAATCAGAAAATTTCTTTTGCAAGAGAGAGGAACATGGTCATTAGTGGGTTCTTCTCTTGGTTTGTGGCATCTCCCTCTCCGTCTCCTTCCGACCTTTCTTTTTGCTGTAGCCGAGGGCAACTCCATCATTAGGTGGGTTCCTCTTGATCGTCGAAAATTCCCCATTTACTTTTTTCTCTTCCCCACATTCTAGGGTAAAAGAAAGATTGGATTCAAATGTTAAAATGCAAGTTTATCGTTGTAGTTGAAAGTGAATGTGTAAACAAATGTGTCAACTTGTATCTGCAAATGCTTGCCTTTTTGCAGGTTTGAAAGCCTCATCATGCATTAGGGTATGATGAGATCAAAAATCGATTGTGGTGTCGCAAGACATCGCTTGCTATGCCAATTAGGGCATACCAAGTAAGCCAACATTTGTTAGATGTCGCTCCTTTAGCCGAAATACTGTTGAAATTTTGTCAAACCTTTGGACTTAGAAAAAAAACTGAAGAATAAAATAAATTGGCTTGAGAGCCCTAAATAAAGAAACCTAAAGCTAAATTCAAATTAAAATAATCAAATAAGAAAAAAAAAGGGGGGGGAAGGGGGAGAGAACATACAATGATTACAAAAGTAAAATATTAAATCAAAGAGAAAAGAGATAAAAAAAAAGTGCTTACAAGATTTATCTAAGCGGAGTTGAAAGCTCACTAAAAAATTAACCCTTCTCTTTTAAGCACTCCAACTCCTCAAACAAATGGAATGAAATATAAGGCCCCCTCTTGGCTTTATTTATAGAGATTTGAGGGAGTCATGAAGGACCAATTATTATTAAAAAAAATTAAGTGAGTCCATGTTCTTGTAAATTTCTCATACAAAAAATGCGGGAGAACTAGATAAGTTTTAACTGAGATGAGGAAGTTAAATCTTAAATTCATAAAGAAATTATAACAAAACTTGAAGTCCAGTCATTTCACTGAATATGAAACCTAATGAGGAGTTAGGGATATTGGATTGATGCTTGTTTGTGTGAATTAAGCCTTTTATTGAATACCTAAAGTATTAAATTCACAAACAAGTGATCATAAAACTAATTGAATATTTGAAAATTAGATGATTTCGAAAGAAATAGAAATCTTGATTAAACATCAAATCAAAGCATAAGAGAACCTCTTGGAATTAAGATATACTCTTCAAATATACTCAAATAAATTAAAGAGAATTAAAGAATTCATCAAAGATTTTCCATGAGATCAAATGATTTTTAATAAGCATAAGTGATGAATCCTTGGAAAATATTTAAGTATATTCATCGCCCTATTAAATACTCGAATTAGATTAAGGAGAAATTGAGTATAGTTGGCGATGAACTTGAGAATTGTCATAAGGCGAAATTATTAAATATTCAAAGACTAATCAACTTGGAATCAATTAAATATTAATCCAAAAGATCTAATAAGATATTAGATGAATTTACAACACTTTTTCTACACTAGATTTTACACAAAGCGAATAGAAGGCGTTAATTAAGGAATTCTTAAATACACCTGCATGGGCCCCGACACTATGTTAAATGTTTAGATTCAACTGTCTGAGGATGCTACATGGGTTGCTTCTCAGTTTAGTCTTAGGACCGAGTCTGGGTTAATAAAACCTAAAAATTTAATGTTATAAGAATCTTAGCTTATTGAAATAACTAAGAAGCTAATTCTATCATGTGACCGTAGAACTTATCCACTATTAGGAGCTAAATAGAGTTCACAGGATCTAAAGCTCTTAAATATATTCGATTCAATCAATTAATAAACCATGATGATGGTTGAATGAGATTTCATCGAGGATACTTCCATCAAAATATTTATCTAATTTCCAATCAAATTAACTTAAATCAAATATCAATATAAAAAAGCTGTTTAAATGAAATTCAATCTTTAAAAGCTTAAGAAAAACTTTGTTTAATCAACCTTTCGTAATTATTTATTGAGGTGACATATTAAGAAAACTCTATAGCTCACAGAGGAGCTAATGCCAAATCAAGTGTTCTGCTATGTTCACTCTCAATCAATCTCACGCTAATAAGGACATGGCCTATGTCATCTAACTATGTGGCTTCTGCCCTTTGAGTTGTGATTCATAGGGTATATTTGATAAGGCAAAAAGCCCTCAGTCAACTAAGGTAGACTTTAGATTATCTCCTTAGACAAACATCACCCCAGATCTACAAAGATTTCTTGGACGATGTAACCCATGTGTTGCTAATAAGGATCCTTTGGTTAAGTTTGGTTGACTACCTCCTCTGACTAAATAGAGTAGGGACCACGACAGCCCGGAATGACGAAACTATGGGATCTAAATAGGGCACATCATCATTCCCCCAACCATCCACTTTAAGCTAATGATGATGAATTTCATAAATTTTAAATCACAAATTTTAAACTCCACATGCTCGTAATATATGCTACGCATTCAGCGATCTAACGACTAGCTTTAATCGAAAGTTCTCTCTCAGTATTAAGAGGGGTAATTAACTATAGGTGCTTACGCCTATAGGAAACCTGAAACTAGATTTGAAGTCCTCACTAAATGAGGGTGAAATCTCTGTGTAGTGTCTTATCTACTATTCCATCTACCTTTTGAAAATTACACTGACATTTTAAACCATACTCTCTTCATTTGCGAGAGATCGGTGGTGAATTTTTGGTGCCCACAGATTTCTAGAGACTTCTCTGGGGACATGATTCTCTTTCCATCTTTGGCTAGCCATATTTATTTATGTATAATAGCAACAAAATATTTAAAAATTCAAAACAAAAATTAGTGATTTAAATGTGTAAAAAATTTAAATTACTAATGTATGAGACTCTATGTTGAATGAATTATTCTGTAGAGTATATCTTTATTATATTATTATTTTGTTTTATGGTACCTCTGCATTTTGAAAGTAAGGGGTGAAATAATCATTATTAATTATTAATCCCCATCTTTCACTTTTGCAGAATTGATCTATAGAGCACTCCTTTCATTATTCAGCTAGGGCATGGTGCAAACATCACAACCAATGATCATCATACTGAAGATGTTACTATTCAATTTGGTAGTTTGAATTTCTCATTATTTATAACTCTTAGTACCTTCATGTACACTCGTGAGGCCATTTGGCAGCTTCAAGTTGAAGCTCCTACTAGTCATGCTAATCAACTCAACATCAACAGAGTTCTCCTGACAAAGAACTTCAATTTTAAAAAAACTAGGTCAATCAGAAGCCCCCGTGATGAAAAAAACTATCAATGGGCAAAGTGTGTCTTTAATGGCTCGTGGTATAATTGCTTCACCAATTGAACCTTTGGTACCTAGAAATCATGATCATGAAGCTTCCTCATCAGGAAGTAATTTAACTAGAATGCAGAGAAGATGAAAAAATGCTGAGCTGAGGGCTCAAAAGATCTCATTTGAATGACTTAATGAACAAGCAATATTGCTACCAGAAGTGAGTATTCCTACCCATAATAACTTTGACAATCTAAAATGGGTAAAATGGAATAACTCTACTGGTGAAGTAAAGCAGACTTTCTAGACCCAACAACGTCAAGCTCCACCACCACAGAGGAGATAGCCTGAAATACTATCCTCTAGAATATATAAAGTTCTTAAAGTAGCCAAGGACAGAGGCTTAATAAAAAGAAAATTTCAGAGGCCTATGGTGATCGAAAAAACTAAAGCTCCATTAAGGAGGTTGCCATCTCTTATGGTACCAGTTATTGAGCCATGTATACTTCGTACGATGAGCATCAGAGCATGTCACTCAGACCACGTGTCTAAGAATCTACTGTTGAAAGGTCCCGACAAAAGGATAAGCAGATATGGAGGCCAAGGCCCCGTGATGAAATATCAAAGAATGAAAGATGTGTAACATCTGATACACATATTCAGAAGTTCACCTCAAAAATAACTCATCAAAAGTGAATACCTAAAAGAAGGGATATCACTGATGAAAGACATGATGGTCGACACCCTGGATAATCCTCTAGGGGATCCCATCATCGATCATATTCACCCCATAAGAGAAGGTTGACTATGATCGTAGTCCTTTAGTGGAAGAAGTGTTTCTCAACAGATCCACGAAATGTTGATCGAAAGTTCATGTGCAAGAAGATAATGAAGATGACACTATGAAAGTGAAAGTCATATTCGAGATATAAATGAACTTTTCGCTCAGCACCATCAGCACAACATGGATCCAGGGAACTTGAACCTAAATTTGATGTTTATGAAGAAATGCCTTGACAAAAGCAAGTAGATGATGGATCTTAAATCTCTGCTGAAGATGAAGAAGTAGAAGATCAAAATGAGAAATAGATCATGGGTGTTGAAGCTGTTTATATGGTTGATCTTGGAAATGATCAGCCTCGTACATGCTTTTATAATCGTCATCGTTCAGCCTTAGCAACAGCTGGCCCTACAAAAGCATAAGGAGAAGGATAGTCAAGTTCTTCCCCTGAAGATGAGCAAGGAGCAGAACAATAATGAGAAATAGAGAAGAAGAAGAGCTTGTACTTGTTGACATGGTAGCTAGAAAGCAAAAATAAATCGTCGATGAAAGTCAAAGATAAGAAAATTGCACAACTTTATACCAAGATGAATGATATGATGGTACAAATGAATATAATGATGGATATGTTATAGAAGAATATCACATCAAATGTAGTAGTTTCTCTACTAATCAACAGATAGCTAATAAATCAACTTCTATCCCACCAGTCACTCTAGTACCTCAAGTTTCTGTAGTACATGCTACACTTGAAGCGAGGAATAAAGTTAACCAACTACCTCTTCAGTCAATAATTCAAAATATGGCTAGCACACCCAAGATGGTAACAACTGCTTAGGTAGAAATAATAAATAATGAGAAGATAAAGGCAGTTATAGCTTCAGAGCAAGCTGAAAAGTTGGTGAGTAAAGGTCGCCCTTACCCAAATGAATATGATCAAGTGCTTACTCGAAAGGTTACTCAGTGCCAAAATTTAATACTTTCAGTGGGCTTGGTAATTCGAAGAAACATCTAGCTGTGAGTCACTATAGCACCCAAGAGGGGAGGTGAATTGGGCGATAATAAAAAATTTTAAAAGCAAAATCTTAAATTTTAAGTTTTAGTAGAAAATTAATTTTTGATTTTATAATGACAAGATATAATTCTTAATGCAATAAAAATAAAAGTATAGTAAAGTAAAGAAAGACAATAGACACACAATTTTCATATGGTTCTAAACCCCAAAATCCCTATCCACGCTTCCTCACCTAAGAATCCACTAAATGAAAAAATAGCTTACAAATAGTACCCTCCTATAACAGGGCATGTACAACCCCTATAACAATATGTACTCTCCTATAAAAGGATGAATACAACCCCAATATAAATTTTACAGTACAAAAAAAATACAAAATAATAAATTTTGATAAAATAAATCTCTCATAAATATACCAAGCTATCTAATTCAAAAAGTGATATCACAACTTATAAATGATCACTTTACAACTTCCAAGCTATCTAATTCAAAAGTGATATCACAACTTATAAATGATCACTTTACAACTTAAAATTTTGGCAAGATAAAATGCTCACTTAATATTGATAAGAAATAATAAATAAATATCTTAAAGTAATCTTACTAAGATGTTTATTTATTATAACTAATATAAAAATGATTTCAAAATAAATTCACAATATTCTTTTGCATAATAAAATAAATTTCAGCAAGGAATAATTTATTTTAACCAAAAGATGCTTTCAATTAATGAAAATGATCACAAAATACTTAAATAAAATTGGTATATGATAGATTTAAGTAAACTAGTGCTTTAATTAAAAGAGAGATCTAGCAAATATGAAAATAATTTCAGCACAATAAATTAATTTGAAATGCTAAAATATACTTCTAAAATAGATATAACAATAATTGATCTCTCAAATAAGACTAATGAAGAAATATTTTAAGAAACCATAAGAAATTTGTAAGAAGATAAAAATTTTAATAAATTGAAATAGATCCTACAAATTATCACAAGAGTTTTTCATAGAAAAATGATTGAGAAACTTTGATGTGAAAAATAATGTTCAAAGACTAATCCACCAAAAAGTATAAATTGGAAAGAATAAATAGATAGTGAAAATAGCATGATCAACTAAAAAGATTAAGATTAAGAAAACAAACTCAAGTAATTTGAAATGTTGAAGCTTCCCAAGGATTTGATCTTGCAATATTTGGAGAACACTTGGAAGGAAAATCTAAGATCTCTTAGATTTGCTGGAGGGTTTTGAATTTGAATGAGGAATGCTTTCATGAAGAGATTGAGGCTATTTATAGGCAAGAAGGAAGTTATTTCAATATATATAATATTATATATATATATATATATTCTAACATCATGTTATCCTCTAATAATTTAATATTCAATAAAATATAATTTATAATTAAATAAATATTAAATTTAAGGAGCCAAAATTGGCTATTCACATGGGCATGTCAAAAATAATCAAATATGGCTCTTAATATATTCAAAGCATGTAGCATGCATTCATTATTAAAATTAGCTAATGTTTGAAAAGTCATAATAAATTCAATTTTAATCAAATGTGGGTTATGTAACCTATCAAATTAAAGGAAAAAAAATCCAAGGAATCCATTGGAGATAAAATCAGATATAAATTCCTTGATTATAAAATGACTTTATAAAATACAAAATTTCACATATTTGTTAATTTTGAAATATGACATTTAAATATTATGATATCATTTATATATAATCATACATATGTTAGTTATCATATAACTTTCAAATTAAATTAAAATATTTAATTATATTAAGTAAATAAAATAATTACACTTAATAGTCATAATTTATTATCATTTATTATTTTGACAATTCAAATGTTATGTATGAAACATATAATTGATGTTAATTAGATAGAGATTTATATAAAAAACCTCATTAAAATAATATGTTAAGTTGTGAGCAAATTGATTCATGCCAATGAACTCATATGAATTTTTAAGATAGTTATAAATGCATATAACCTAAAATATTGTATCTTGGGATTCACATTATCCATTTTGATCTATCTTTCATTCTTCTATTCTTGTAATTTTCTCAAACATATTGTGAGATGTATTGGATATTTAATTAGTGATTAATATATCTGAAACAATTAAAACATACATTAAAACATCGAAGCATTCGTTTCTTATCATCAAAATTGATCGGATTGAACATGAGGCTCATTAAGCCAACAATCTCCCCCATTTTGATGATGACAAACTAATGTTGGGTATTGATTTTGATGAAGGTGCAAATTGACCTTTCATCATAGTTTTTGAAAAAAAATTTCTCTTCTAAAAAAGATTATGCATAAGAGATTAATAATATTGCTCCCCCTAAATATATGTATGAAATAGACTCAATACTAACCAACATTTTACTCTCCCCCTTTTGACAACATCAAAAAGTGAGAACAAACTACATATAATTTTAAATATTAGGATCTAACATTCCAAGCATGTCTTAAAGTACAAAATATTCTTAGTAATGGTTTGTAAAATATCTGCAATTTGTAAATCAATACTAATGAAATTAATATTAACATCACCTTTCAAAACATGATCCCTAATAAAATGATGTTTTCTATATGCTTGGTTCATGAGTCTGGATAGGATTTTTGAAACTAATAGCACTAGTATTGTCACACACTAGAATGTGATCTTGCTTAACCAAAATCTTTTAATTGTTGCTTTAACCAAACACAGCAACACATAATACTATGTACTTTAGCCTCGGGAGATAAAGCTATAGAATTTTGTTTCTTGGATGACCAAGACACAAGCGATGATCCTAATAATTGATATACGCCTAATGTGCTTTTTCTATCTACTTTGCATCCCACAAAATCAGCATCATAATAAGTAATCAAATCACATGATAAAGAATTTTAGGATACCATGAACCTAACCTAGTAGTGCCTATCAAATACCAAAAGATATGCTTGACTGCTATTAAATGAGATTCTTTCGGGTTGGCCTGAAAATGAGCACACAAATAAACAACAAACATAATATCATACCTATTAGCAGCAAAGTATAAAAGTGAACCTATCATACTCTTATAAAGTTTTTGATCAACAAATTTTCCTAATTCATCTAAATCCAATTTTTTAGATGGGCTCAAAGAAGTTTTACTAGATTTAAATCTTTTCATGTCAAACCTCTCAAGCAATTCATTTGTGTACTTAGGTTTGACGATGAATGTGCCATTTTCTTGTTGCTTCACTTGAAGACCTAAGAAAAATTAAGTTATCCCATCATACTCATTTCAAACTCTTTAGACATCAAAGATGAGAACTCATGGCACAAAGATTCATTTGTACTTCCAAATAATATATCATCTACATACACTTGTACTATAATCAAATCATTATCTATGCTCTTAAGGAATAAGATGGTATCTACTCTACCCTAAATCCATGATCTATCAAAAAGTTATTTAACCTATCATATATCAGAGAGCCTATTTTAAATCATATAAGGCTTTCTTTAATTTATACACATGATTTGGACAATCAAGGCTCTCAAATCTAGGCGGTTGCTCTACAAATACATCTTGCTCAATAAATCCATTCAAAATGCACTCTTGACATCCATTTGAAAAAGTTTAAAAACCCTAAAAAATAAGCATAAAAGGAGTAACCTAATAGCTTCTAGTCTTGCACTCTGGTGCAGATTCTTCATCTACCTTCAACTTGTGTGTACCCTTGTGCAACTAACCTAGCTTTATTTCTAATATTATAACCTGAACCATCTAACTTATTTCTAAAGACCCATTTTGTTCCAATGATATTTTGATCTTGGGGTCTTGGGACTAATTCCCAAACATCATTTCTTACAAATTGATTCAACTCCCCTTCCATAGCAATAATCCAAAAATTATCTTTTAATGCTTCTTCTAAATTTTTAGGTTTAACCTCAAATAAAAATGTTGAATGATCTACAACCTCTCTATTATGTCTTCTGGTCATAACTCCTTTTAAAGGATCTCCGATAATTAGTTCCTTTGGATGATTTTTATTATATTTCTATTCTTTAGGCAATGAATCATCCACATTATCTTCTAAAGATATTTTCTTAAAATTATCAATCTCTTCATCAATCACTTCATTTCTAATAGGATTAATTAAATTTTCATTAAAAAAACATGCAATGATTCTTCTACAATCATTTTTCTCTTATTAAAACTCTATAAGCTCTACTAGAGAGAGTATCCTAAGAAAATATCATCGATTTGCAATCAAACTTACCTAAATGCTCTTTTCCATTATTCAAAATAAAGCATTTACATCCAAATACATGAAAGTGTTCAATCTTAGGCTTCTTTCCAAAAAATAATTCATAGGGTGCCTTCTTCAAAATTGGTCTAAAATAGATCCTATTCATCACATAACATGCAATATTTATTGTTTCTACCCAAAAATATTTTGACAATTTATACTCATCAAGCATAGATCTACTTAATTCAATTAATATTCTATTTTTTTCTCTCTACTACTCCATTTTTTTGGGGAGTTCTAGGTGCAAAAAAATTATGTCTAATCCCATGTTCATCACAATAATCCTCAAATAATTTATTTTCAAATTCACCACCATGATGAACTATTAATCAAAAGGCCTTCTCTTTGAATATATTTAGAAAACTTTCTAAACTCACTAAAACATCATCCTTGTAAGTTACAAATAAAACCAAGTATATCTAGAGAAATCATCAACAATCACAAAACCATAATTTTTTTAATAGTGGTGCTAATAAGACCAAATAAATCCATGTGCAATAATTCTAAAGGTCTAGAAGTACAAATAATATTTTTACTTTTAAATAAGCTTCTAGAATGCTTACCATGAATACATGCATCACAAACATAATTTGAATGAAAATTTAATTTTGGCAATCCAACTACTAAATTAAGTTTAACAATTTTATTGAGTGTGTGCATGTTAATATGACAAAATCTCTTATGCCATAACCATATATCATCATGAGTGCTTTTAAAATAAAGTAAATTCAAATTCACATCATGAAAGCTATCTAAATCAATGACATAAATATTTTTACATCTTTGTCCTACTAACAAAACATTTTAATTTTTTTTATAATGCAATATGATGCATGGAATACTACATTCAAACCTTTATCACATAATTGACTAATAGAAATTAAATTATGTTGTAATCCTTCTACTAGAAAAACTTTATCTAAAGTGATAGAATTCTTACAAATATAACCAATGCTAATGATCTTTCCCTTTTCATTATCTCTATATGTAACAAATCCTCCATCACTTGATTCTAAAGTTATGAATTTATCTTTATCTCCCATCATGTATCTTAAACATCCATCAAGTACCACATGCCTTCTTTGATTTTTTTCTTTGAAGGCATTCCTACAAAGAAACTCACATGTTAACTTTTGGAACCCAAACATGTTTGTGTCCACATTCTAAATTTGAAGCAAGATATCTAGTGTGGTTTATAGTGCTTGTACCTTTTGACCCATACATAAGATGATTGCTTAGTATTTTGTAATTTACATGCATAACAATCAAATGAAATATGCCCTTTTCAATCACAATAGTTTACAAACATTAGTGTTTGCATATGACTTAGCGATAATAATAAGTATATGAGTGGTATGTGTATGATGCAAATAATTTTATTAAATGTTTTACTTGATGAAGCATTATAATGAACTTGTGATTTCAAAATAATTCTAATCTTGCTCTTTCAAGTTTCTCTCTACAAGGAACAATTTAATAAAGAATTATTTTTACTTTTAAATTATCACATTCATTTTTTAAATCACAAAAATGCATATCTAAATTTTATGTTCTTTTCTAGGTTTTGTATTTTCTTTTAATTTTTTATATTCAATAACTAAATCATTAAAAAATCATCTAATTCATCATAAGATATATCATTACATACATGTTGAGAATCTAAGTTAGATTCTCCATTTTCCATAAGACATATGTTGGCCTCTTCATCGATGAGCAACTTGATTCATTTGAATCTGGATTATTATAAAGCCATCTTCTTCTTCTTATGATACTTTTTTATCCTTCATATTTTTCTTCTTTACATCAATCTCTTTCTTATTTGATTCAGCAAGTTCTGGACAATCACCTCTTATATGTCCAGGCTTTTTACAATGGTAGCAAATAATCCCTTCACCTAGGAAATTTCTTAGTTTGAAATTTAAAGTTTTTGGATTTTTTTTTTATTCTTTGATTCTTCTTCCTTAGCAAGTTCCCAAGCCTTTTGGATAGCATGACCACCTCATCACCATCACCATCTGAGCTTGAGGTGTTATGCTCATTACTATCATCAACTTGTAATGCAATGGTTTTTCATTTCTCCTTCTCCCTTTTTACTGAGTTATCCATCTTATCCCTGTGAGCAATAACCTATTCATGTTCTATCAAAGAACCAAAAAGCTAATCAAGTGGATAAGTAGATAAATCCTTAGCTTCATTAATAGATGTTACTTTAGCTTCTCATTCTTTTGGAAGACATCTAAGAATCTTATAAACTAAGTCTTGATTCCTATATGTTTTCCAAGAATGTAATGTAATGTATTATCATGAATCTAGTATACATATAAGAAATAAATTCAGAAGGAGACATATGAAATAACTCATATTCATGAACAAGTTTGTTTATGTGAGCATCTCTAACTGTACTAGTTCCTTCATAAGTTATAATGAGTTTATCCCATATTTCTTTTGATATACCTAACATAGAAATTTTTATGTAATCATAAGGTTAAAGCACAATGTAAATTATTACAAGCCCTAGCATTTAATTCATCAAGTTCTCTTTCAACTACAATCCATTCCTCAAAAGGTTTTTCTATTTTAATGCCATTTACTTCTACTGTGAGTGTATCATATTGATGTGCCAATATATACCACATGCGTGCATCTTGACCTCTTAAAAATGTACTAATTCTATTTTTTCAATAATCAAATGGTACACTATCTAAAAGTAGAGGTCTATGAGTGGATTGCCCTTCTAGTGGTGAACCCTTTGGGAAAACATGTGCCATAGTGAAAAGATCTACTCTTGGATGTTAAGCCAATAGTAGAGCCTAGGCTCTGATACCAATTGTCAATCACTATAGCACCCAAGAGAATGCATAGTAAAATAAATTTCAGCAAGGAATAATTTATTTTAACCAAAAAGATGCTTTCAATTAATACAAATGAACACAAAATACTTAAATGAAATCAGTATATGATAGATTTAAGTAAACAAGTAAGCTTTTAATTAAAAAGAGAGATCTAGCAAATATGAAAATAATTTCAACACAATAAATTAATTTGAAATGCTAAAACATACTTCTAAAATAGATCTAATAATAAATAATCTTTCAAATAAGACTAATGAAGAAATATTTCAAGAAATCATAAGAAATTTGTAGGAAGATAGAAATTTCAACAAGTTGAAATAGATCCTACAAACTATTACAAGAGTTTTCCACAAAAAAATGATTGAGAAACTTTGATGTGAAAAATAATGTCCAAAGACTAATTCACCAAAAAGTATAAATTGGAAAGAATAAATAGATTGTGAAAATAGCATGAACAACTAAAAAAGGATTAAGATCAAGAAAATAAACTCAAGTAATTTGAGAAAGCTTGATGTTGAAGCTTCCAAACCAAGGATATGATCTGCAATATTTGGAGAACACTTGGAAGGAAAATCTAAGAAATTTTCTCTTAGAATTGCTGGAGGGATTTTTTATTTGAATGAGGAATGCTTTCATGAAGAGAATGAGGGATATTTATAGGCTAGAAGGTCATTTTAAATTATATATATATATATATATATTATCTAACATCATGTTATCATATATAATTTAATATTCAATAAATATAATTTATATTAAATAAATATTAAATTCAAGCGCCAAAATTTGACTATTCACATGGGCAAGTCAAAAATAATCAAATATGTATCTTAATATATTCAAAAGCACGTGGCATTTCATTAAAAAATCAACTAATGTTTGAAAAGTCATAATAAATTCAATTTTAATAAAACGTGGGTCATGTAACCTATCAAGTTAAAGGAAGAAATCTAAGGAATTTGTTGGACATGAAATCAGATATAAATTCCTTGATTATGAAATGACTTTGGCTAAAATACAAAATTTCACATATTTTTATTAATTTTGAAATATGACATTTAAATATTATGATATAATTTATATATAATCATACATATGTTAGTTATCATACAACCTTCAAATTAAATTAAAATATTTAATTGTATTAAGTAAATAAAATAATTACACTTAATAGCCATAATTTATTTTCATTTATTATTTTGACAATTCAAATGCTATGTATGAAACATATAATTGAGTGTTAATTAGACAGAGATTTATATAAATTAACCTCATTAAAATAATATATTAAGTTATAAGCAAATTGATTCATGCTAATGAACTCAAAAGAATTTCTAAGATAGTTATAAATGCATAACCTAAAATATTGTATCTTGGGCTTCACATTATCCATTTGACCTATCTTTCATTCTTTATTCTTGCAATTTTCTCAAACATATTGTGAGATGTATTAGATATGTAATTAGAAATTAATATATCTAAAATACATAAAACATACATTAGAACATCCAAGCATTCGTTTGTTATCATCAAAATTGATCGGATTGAACATGAGGCTCATTAAGCCAACATTAGCCCAATTTAAGGCTACTTGTGGTAACATAGGATGATGTGCTTCTCTAGTTCATAAGCAGCGACCTCTACTTTCAGTGGTATCAAAATTATCAAATGATTTGAATAAAACCTTTATGAGTTAGTGATAATATTGAAGAGGTTCGTAGTCATCGAGAAAATAACAATTCTGACCTTGCACTAAGAGGAGAAAAAAGCAATGACAAAATTCATAAGCCATTGGCGTAACATAAATATGAAATATGAGCAACAATTGGAAGAAAAAACATGTGATCCAATTGCTAATGGGCAATATGGATGATAAAATGACACCTTTTTTATGTATGGAGTTAATTACAATATTCCAAGACTTGTTTGATAGGGTGGCCAAATTTGAAAAGCTGAATCGCCCTAAGTCTGAAATCTATATAGATAAAGTAAAGAGAAACAAACTTTCAGACACAATAAGAAATGAAACTCATGCCACATCCTATAGCTCAAATGGTGAAAAGCGGGTAATATATAATATGGATAAAGGAAATCAACCAATGATGATAAGGAAAGAAAGTCCAATCTAATCCACAACCCAAATTGGTATTGGGAGGCAATGATAAATATCGACTTTTCAAGTGGTGGGAGCATCCAAAAAAGCAATAAGAGATGATGAGTGGCCATCTCTTAAGGAAAAGGTGAACAAAGAATATTTCTTTAGAAGGGATAGTATGGCTAAAATATTTGACAAGTAAAAAGCTAGTCTACAATTACCAAAAATTAAATGGCAAGATCAAGTCGAAATCAAATTCTTGTCCTTATCATGATGATCAAAATCTATTGAAGATTGTTATGTCTTTAAAGATTGACTAGAAAGAAAGTATCGATGTGAATTTACATTATCGAGGTGTTCTACCCAAAGAGAGTCTACAAGGATGATTACATCCTCTTAGTATCATCAAAAATAAAAGAAAGAAAAAATGGGTTTGAAGAATGAAAATGGTAGTCTCTAAGACATGAAAATAAAGCGACTAAAAGACGTCCTTAGTGTTAAGTGGAAATCACCACTTGAACCTATATTGGACTTAAAAGTGATACCTAAATCAAGTATTTGGGCTTCTTAATAGAATACTGATAAGGCTACTTCATCACAGCATGGGAAGTAGTCTACTAAATGCAAGCCTCATAAATCAAAGATGCCTGCTAAGAAAAGAAGATCAAGAAGAAAACTACAACTCTGAAGATTATTAATAATTTAGAGGAGTATCACCAACTGACAAGACAACCATTTTGGCTTGCAGACTTTATGCCTAAACTTCACATTGTTGAATCGAATGAAGAAGATAATGTTGTATCTTGTCCATTAGAGACATGCTAAATCATCTATGTGATATCAAATGTTCATCAACATCAATTACTCTAAAATGATAAGGGTAGTCAGACAGACTCGACCAACCCATCAAAATTCTTATCAAAAAGCAAAAGAGCACGAGAGTTAACATGAATTTTTTGTTTAATGACTCAACAAAAGTAATAGTTTAGATAAGATTTATATTTTTCCAATGAAGAAGAGTCAGACTCATTGATATCATCACGTATAAAATATATGAAGTTGAAAAATGAGTAGCCTTTTTAGTCAGTCCTCCAAAATAAGCAAATTTGAAGAAACTACCTCATTAGAGAATCTGAGCAAGATAAAGTGATTCAAGTTCAATTGAGAAGTGGTAAATTCTTCCCACCTTCATAAAAGAAGTGAAATGCAAATAAAGACAAAGGAAAAAAAATTGAAGTCAATGAAGATATCCATCCTAAAAATCCTAAACTAAAGCCTAAATTAAGCGAAAAGATAGATTATAATATTCTATCACATCTGAGAAAGATCCCTATATAATTAAGTGTGTACAAGGCTCTCTTGATGTCAAAAGACCTCCGAAAAACTTTGATATAGGATCTCAAAGATCCAGAGAGTTATGAAGCTTATTTTGCCAAAAAATGCATGACTAAATCATTGCAAACTCAAGATCTCCCAGTAATCACATTTTTTGAAGAGGATCTTTTATTGGGAACAATGGATCACAATCATCATCTATATGTTATAGTAGAGAGTGATGGCATCTTGATCAACCAAATACTAATTGATCCAAGTTCTTCTATCAATCTTATAAGTCTAAAACTATTAAGAGGATTATCACTTGATATCCAACATCTTAGGAGGGATAAGTTGATGGTTCATGGTTTCAATGAGAAATGTCAAAAAATCCTTGGCTCTTTTATTCTCCCACTCAAGTTTTAGGATTTATATACATAAGCCAAGTTTCATGTAATCGATGCTGCTACATCATTTAGAGCTCTTTTGGGTCAGTCGTGGCTGCATGTGTATGGCATGATCCCATCAACTATGCATCGATGTGAAGTACCTAAAGAGGGGAAGAGTTCAAATTCTAGTAACACAACCATTCTCCATCCACAAAGATCTATGAAGATGCAAAATATTTTCATAAAGAGCCTAAGCCAATAGAGCCTCTTGAAGTGATAGAATCCACTTAAGGAACTAAAAAGCAACTTCACAAGGTGAAAGAGCAGAAGCAAAGAGGAAGAAAGAAGGTCATGTCGATTCTCCCTTAAGCACTTGATTCTACACCTAAATCAAGAAAATTAGTTCCTCATTTGGGAAGTGACACACAAAAAGAAGAAGATATTTCTATCAAATCTAAGAGAACTTATAAACTTTCAAGAAAGGCAAAGTATGAAATAAGTGATTCTGATTCAGACTATGACTTTGAATCTACTTATGAAAATAGAGTTCAGATGGTCGCATCAAGAAGGATAGCTCATTTGGTGTCAGAGGACTCCTTCAAAATTATACCCATTCCTCAGCAGTACTTCAAAGAAATCACTCTACTGGAGGTTCATAATATTGAAGAATTAATAATATTCTATGTGCCACCATTGAGTGAGAGTGGAAGAACAAGAACTTTATTTTGTAAATATGAAGAGTCTCACAATTTTGATCGGCCTACTCAACATGAAAATTCTGATGAGATAATGCTAATAAGAATACCAATATACTATCCATAAAAATTATGAAGAATGATGCATAAGCTTGGAATTCATATTATAATTACTAAAAATAGAACTCAAATCTTTAACAGTATGTTGAGCCAAAGAATTCCTCAAGTATCATGGAGAAGTGATAAGTTAGGTCTTGGGTTCATCCACAAATTTTATCAAAATAAAGTTTGCTATAATATACTAGAAGCCGAGATCAAAACTAATAGTCATGAAGAAGATGATCTTCATGAAATTCTTCTTACAAATGATGAAGAAGTAGAAGCCAAGCCTGCGCCTGAAGAACTCAAAGATGGTAGACAAATGACTACCATGGATTAACTCAAAGAAATCAACCCAGGAGCTGAAGATGATCCTCATCCAACTTTCATCAGTAACCTTCTACTTGATGAGAAAGTGGAAGAGCAAAAAATACTACTTTGTGAATTCAGAGATTGCTTTACCTGGACATATTCTAAAATGTCGCTTATCCCGATTCATAAATTATTATTAAACTAGATGTGATACCTATTAAGCAAGATCTTGGTGAATGAGATTGAAAATTGAAGAAAAGGTAATTAAGTAGATCGAGTAGGCTTCATCCGAGGAGAAGTATGCAATTGGATAGCCAACATTGTTCGGGAAGAAGAATGACCAAATCTGTACATTGACTTCCATGACCTATATAAGGCATGTCCAAAAGGGACTTTTGCTATAGAACCACTAGTGGACAATACCTCCAACTATGACATATTCTTATTTATGGACGGACATCGGGATACAATCAAATCAAGATGGCTCTTGAAGATGAAAAGCACACATCATTTAGGACATCAATTAGTATATACAATCATGCCATTTGGTTCAAAAAATGCTGGAGCTACATACCAAAGAGCCATGATGCGTATTTTTGATGAGTTGATTCACCAGAAAGTGGAATGTTATGTTGACGATTTGGTGGTGAAGAGCTTAAATTGTGAAAATTACTTTGAAGACCTGAGAATTGTATTGGAGAGAATCAGAAAATATGATCTCAAGATGAATCCTGGCATTCGGAGTGTCCTCTAGAAAATTCCTGGGGTACATTGTACGTCATAAAGGAATTGAAATTGATCCTGCTAAAATCAAGGTAATCATGGAGATGCCTCCATCGAAAAGTTTATGACAGTTCTGTTCTTTATAAGGACAGCTTACATTCATCTGTCAATTTCTATCAAACATATCAAGATGTTGTCATCCATTTACAAAGTTCATGAAGAAGGATGCTCCATTCAAATGGGACAAGGAGTGCCAAGAAGCCTTCAATAGCATTAAAAGATACCTATTAAATCCACAATCCTTTAATGCCTACTCTTGAAGCTCTCATTCTATACACAGCTACTTTAGAAGAGTCTCTTGGAGCATTGCTGGCATAACATAATGAAGAAAATAAAGAGAATGCTCTTTATTATATCAGTCAAAGGTTGATAGGAGCAGAAATGAAATACTTTTGATAAGAAGCATTATTGGCATTGATCTTTAGTCAAAAGCTCACATTATATATCTCATAAAATTACTCATCTCAAGGATCAATCCAAAGTACTTGATGACAAGATTGTGTCACTTGGCAAGATGGGCGATTGCTTCTATAATTTGATATCACATACATTTTGCGTAGTAAGGAAGGGACAAGTCTTAAGATTTTCTTGTTGCACATCCCATCCATGGACTCTTCTCTTAATGATACGATGAGCAAATTATGCTCATTCATGAAAGAGAAAAATCACAAATTTGGAAAATATACTTTGATGGGGCCTCATCGATCAAACAAGTCCAACCTTTAAATTTCCCAAGAGCAAGTGCAGGAATCGGCATCATCTTCATAACACCAAAAGGAGGGATAATGAGATGATCATATGAAACTAACAATGAAGCAGAGTATGAAGCATTAGTGGTAGGTCTTGATGAAGCTATTTTCATAGGCATCCAAAACTTACATGTTTTTGACAATTCTTAGCTTATTATAAACTAAGTACTTAGCATCTATAAAATCAACAAGCTTGAGTTAGCTTTCTATCACAAGTGAGTTCTCGAGCTTATGAAGCAAGTACCAAATATCATATTAACTCGAGTCTCTTGATCTGAGAATGGCAAAGTCGATTGTTTAGTAAAATTAGCTAAGGAAATGATAAGTATGAATGGTGATTATGTCATGACGGATATTTACTCAATGAGTAGAGCCAGAAAAGTATCCCTCGAGGTAGGGGTTATCAAATTTGAAGGGATGTAACTCGTTGCTCCTCATACTCCTCAAAATCAATGTAGAATTATACCAAGAGTTAATAGACATTACATCGAAAAATAGTGAAGCCTTTATTGTAGAAGAGTCACAAGATTAGGCAACCTTCATCGACATTTTAAAGAGGCAAAAAATAATAAATCACTACCAAATCAAGAAGAGAGTTTTGCGTTATGCTTTTGTCAACAACATTTTATATCGTAGATCCTTTGAACAAATGTGGCTATGATGCTTAAATACAGATGAAGGCACTAAAGTGATGGTTGAAGTTCATGAAGGACTTTGTGGTGCATATCAATCAAGTCCCAAGATGGTAGTAAAGATCAAATGGAAGGGTTATTATTGGTCATCTATGGTGAGATACCGTATCAATCATATTAAGAGGTGTCATGAATGTCAAGTACATGGGAATATAATCCATCAACCTCCAAATCCACTACACCCAACAATAGCATCTGGCCATTTGAATGTTAGTACGTATGTAATTGGACCAATTGATCCACCATTTGGACACCACTTCATCCCAAAGGGACGATTATTTCTAAGTGGGACTATTTAAAGAAGTTACTGCTGATCGAGTGATTAACTTCTTTACAAATAATGTGGTCTATAGATTTGGAGTGTCACGCTGAATAATTTTTGATAATGTCAGCTTTCAAAAAAATAAATATTTATAATTCATCGATCGACACAAAATCGATTGGCGATACTCTTCAATATATAATCCAAGAGCAAATGATTTGGTGGATATCTTCAACAAAATATTAGTCAAGATGCTCAAGAATATTCTAACTAAATATAAGAGAGAATGGCATACCAAATTAAGAGAGGCTATGGGCATATAAAACCACCTACAAGATGCCGACTAAAGCCACTCCTTATTCATTGGTATTTGAACTAAGTTCTTCGCTTGAAGTTGAGTTGCCTTCACTGAGTAGCCATCCAATACAATATAATGAAGATCAAAATTCTCATCTAAGGATGGAGAACTGAGCTTTGATGAAATTATATTATAAGCTCATCAAAATCTAGAGGTTTATCGAGCAAAGATGTCCAAGGCTTTTGACCATACGGTGCAATCTCGAATATTCCAAAAAGTAGAATTTTTCTTGGTGCTGAGAAGACTAATTATTCATAATTGAAAATTTAGTGATAAATTTGAGTCTAATTAGGAAAATTCTTTTATCATTGAAAAAGTGCATCAAGCAGGGGCATACCAACTCATTGACCTAAAGGGTGAAAAACCAATGCCGCCAATTAATGATCGATACTTGAAAAATTATTATATATGATAAAGACATTCTCGAGATATAATAGAAATCCACCTGTAAGACAGGGACATTTTTTTAGTATATCTATTTAGGTCGACATCATGCTTCATGCTGAGATCCTTAAATAAATATACTTACTCAAGAAGAAAAAATAATTTTGTGAAAATTCCCCTGTTACATAGGGGGCATTTTAGATTTCTATACATAGATGAAATCAATGTTACATGTTAAAACCCTCTTAAGATCAAATGTATCAACTCATACATTGATATATTTTCTTGAATTATTTTAGAGCTTTTTCAAAGTGCTTTAGAATTTCCCCTATAATATAGGGGGCATTTTTATATATTTAGCCAAGTTAAAATTGTGCTATAAGACAAGATCCTCAGATATATTCTAATTTAGGTTGACATCAAGCTTTACGATAAAATCCCTAAATATATCCATAATTGTTTTTGTTAAGTTGTAGGTTCTTACATGAACAAAAATAATATATTTCTACATGAAAAGACAAATTTTAAATGTCAAGAAATTTATCTCCTAGATTTGTCAAATTCAAAAGATCAAGTTAGAAGAACTCCCAATTTTGGAAGCTTCAATCAACTAAGTTAGAAAAATATCAACCTCTACATCTGAAGTCTAGCACAAGGATGGGCTCTAAACATCGAACTCAATAAGCCCACAAATGGCTGAGTTACTGATGCTCTCCTCACTCAACAAGCCACAAGAAAAGGCTACAGTGAAAGAGCACTCATTCATTAGTCCAATGATGAAATCACCAACCCATCATAGCTTAAGTCAAAGACTCTAGTAGGTTCTAAAGGTTGAACTCAACAAGCCCAAATTTGGCTGAGTTACTGATGCTCTCCTCACTCAACAAGCCATAAGAAAAGGTCGTAGTGAAAGAGCCCTTACTTGTCAGTCCAATGATGATAGTTGTTCAATCTCAAATTGGATCTAGCTTAGTGATTACAAGCAACCAGAATCCAAGAGATATTTTTGCTTGATCGATTGACCAAGATAATCTGAGAAAAATCTCAATTTAGAGTTGTCTCAAGTCAATTTTTATATTGCATGTAAGGTAATATTTTAATTTATTCACAAATGATCTAACAAGCTCAAAGCACAGATCAAAGCTAACCTCCTCATCAAATCCGCCAAAGCAAAAAAGCATAAGACCGAGGGAACAATTCCATAATTCATACAAAACTGATGGTCAAACTAAAGAAATTTTGTAGTTATTCAATCTGTTAAAGTATGCATTGGGTTGATAACTCGACATTATAGATCTAATATAAGCCAGAAGGCTATGTCATCTGTATGTACCCTTCAACGAGTCTGTCAAGGCAGCAAGCATAGGATTTAGGGTGTACATACACTTCCTGGCAAGTTAATATGGACAAATCAGGTCAATCTTTCATCAAATTCGTCAAGCTTAAAGCTAGGACAGAAGGAATTCTAAATCTAAGAACAAGCAGACCCATTCCTCCACCAAACCCAACCAAGCATGAAGGTAGGGATAGAGGAAACTCAAATCCGCAACAACATAGAAGAAAGAGATCTTCAACAAAGCCATTGAAGTTGAGAGTAGATGGTGTAAGAACTCTTATCTATCAGACAATTTGATTTTAACAAATTAGTCAATCCTATCATTTAGTATGTCCTAAATAAGACATCATATTAATCATAAATCCTATCAAAGCTTCGTAAGCTATTGCAATTGAAATTAAAGTGATCTAAGTTTTGTGGCCAGCCCAAAGGGTCAACCAACTTTCAACAAATGTGACTCGCTCCATGGTGAATCACATTTTTTGGGGTGGCATTTGTTGACTTTCACATATGCTACACAAGCCAAATCGAGCTTATAAGATGAATTTGATCGACTACGAATGTTTTAGAGCACAAATCAGAGCTGAGATGCACTAAACACTATCAAAATTAGCCCAAATGACCTCCCATCGATGAACAGACTTTGTAAACATGTTCAGAATATCCAAATTGGTTAGAGTATAAATATTGCATAATCTAATGATCAATTGATTAGGCAACCGAGCTATCAATATGTTAATACGCATATCGAGGTCAAAAGGCACCGACGTAAACCAAACGATCTCTATTCATAAAATTAAATGTGATGTTAGCTTTAAAATATTGAAAACTACCAAATGAGATTGTCCACGCTCAATTCAGATGAGTCCATAAAAATATCGAATGATTGGAATGATAGCGCATAAATCGAGGCTAAAATACACTCGACGTTGCTAAAATTAGTCAAAATGATCTCCAATCGATGAATAGAGTTCACCATTGCATTCAAAATGTCGAAACTAGTTAGAATATAAATATTGCAGAAATTGACGACCAATTGATCAAAAGATTGAGTCATCAACACGCTTACATGTATATTGAGGTCAAGAAGCACAGATGTAAACCAAATGACCTCCGTTCATTAAATCGATTATGCTGTTAGCTTCAAAATATTGAAAACTATCAAGTAAAATTATTCGCACTCAATTCAGACAAGTTTACATAAAAGTCGAGCAGTCGGAAATGATAACATGCATTTTGAGCTGAAATCGACCCAATTGGATGCCAACTTGAACGAAATGGCCTCTGATCATGAAACGGACTACGCCGTTACATTCAAAACATCAGAATAACCTAATTATATATATATATATATATATATATATTTATATATAATATATATTCATTTTAAGATCAATTAAATTCTTTAATTAAAAAATAATTTGGATAAACTCATATATACCCAAATCTCACCAGCTCCCCGTCTGCCCAGGCCCACTTTGCAAATGTGAGAGCCGCTAACTTCCTCTTTCAATCCCAACAAACGCCCTCGACTCCTCCTTCATGCGCACGAACGTCTCTCCTTCACGCACAACCATTCCCTCTTGATCTCCTCCCGCAATCATTTCCTCCTCTTCACTTTTTCTTCTTCTCAATGGCAAGCCAAAATCAAAAACAACTCCCATTTCTCTCATCCAAACCACATGCAAACATCTTCCTCTCTCGTTAAAATCATAAGTAATGGTAGGTTTCTTTCTATCCTTCTTCTTCCCTCTTCTTCTTCTCTTCTTCATCTTCTCAATTTCTCTCTTTCCCTCACCCTCACAAATTCAAAATCCCCATTTTTCCCTCATTTCCTCACAAAATTAAAAATCCCATTTTCCTTAGTTTAAAACAATCCTTCTATTTTCCCTTATTTCCTCTCAAAATCGAAAGTTCCCCTTCCATTCCCCTCATTTCTTCCAATTCAAAATTTTCCACTTCCCTTCTCTTCACCAAACTGAATTTTTCTTTATCAAAATTTAAAAATTCCCTTTGCCAAAATCTAAAAATTCTCTTTGCCAAAATCTAAAAATTCCCTTTGCCAAAATCAAAAATTTCCTTTGTCATAGCCGGAGAGGAACACCATCATTAGGTGGTTCTTCTCTTGGTTTACGACCTCCCCTCTCCATCTCCTTCTGACCTTTCTTTTTTTCACAGCCGAGAGGCAACTCCTTCATTAGGCAGGTACCTCTTAGTTGTCGACAATTCCCCATTTAATTTCTTCCCCTCATTTTAGGCTAAGAGAATGATTGGATTCAAATGTTAAAAATGTAAGTTTATCGTTGTGGTTGAAAGTGAATGTGTAAACAAATGTGTGAACTTGTATATGTGAATTATTATCTTTTTGTAGGTTTGAAGGCCTCATTATGCTCATTAGGGCATGATAAGATAAAAAATCAATGTCGAAGACACCTGCTACCATTAGAGCATACTGAGTAAACCAACATTTGTTAGATGTCGCCCCATAGCCAAAATGCTGTCGAAATTTTGTCAAATCTTTGGACTTAGAAAAAAAATGAAAGAATAAAAGAAATAGGCTTAAGAGTGCTAAACAAAGAAACTTAAAGTAAAATTCAAATTAAAAGAATCAAATAAGGAAAAAGAGGGGACGAGATGAAAAATTGGCTTGCGAATGCTTGTCTTTTTGCAGTTTGAAGGCCTCGTCACGCTCATTAGGGTGTGACGAGATAAAAAATAGATGCAGTGTCACAAGACACTGCTCGCTACACCCATTAGGGCATACCAAGTAAACAAATATTTGTTAGATGTCGCTCCCTAGCCAAAATGTTGTCAAATTTTGGTCAAATCTTTGGACTTAGAAAAAAAAAGGAAGAATAAAAGAAACAGGCTTAAGAGCACTAGATAAAAAAACCTAAAGCTAAATTCAAATTAAAAGAATCAAATAAGGAAAAAGAGGAGGAGAGAACATACAAAGAATACAAAAGTAAAACATTAAATCAAAGAGAAAAGAGGTAAACAACACTCACAAGATTTATCTAAGCGGAGTTGAAAGCCAACTAAAAAATTATCCCTTCTCTTTCAAGCACTCCAACTTCTCAAACAAATGGAATAAAATATAAGGCCCCCTCTTAGCCTTATTTATAGAGATTGGAAGGAGTCATGAAGGACCCATTCTCACAAAAAAAAATATATATAATTTAAATAAGTGAGTCCATATTCTCACAAATTTCTCAAACAAAAAAGGAGGGAGAACTAGACAAGTTTTAACTGAGATAGCGAGAGTTAAATGTTAAATTCCTAAAGAAATTATAACAAAACTTGAAGTCCAGTCATTTCACTGAATATGAAACCTAATGAGGAGTTAAGGATATTGGAGTTGATGCTTTATTTATGTGAATAGAGCCTTTTATTGAATACTCAAAGTATTAAATTCACAAGCAAGTGATCATAAAACTAATTGAACAATTGAAAATTAGATGATGTCGAAAGAAATAAGAATCTTGATTGAACATCAAATCAAAGCATAAGAGAGCCTCTTGGAATTAAGATACACTCTTCAAATATACTCAAATAAATTGAAAAAAATTAAAGAATTTATTAGAGACTTTTCATGAGATCGAATGATTGCTAATAAGCATAAATGATGAATCCTTGGAAAATATTTGAGAATATTCATCGCCCTGTTAAATACTCAAATTATATCAAGAAGAAATTGAGTATAGTTGGCGATGAATTTGAGAATTTTCATAAGCAAAAGTCTATTGAATATTCAAAGACTAATCAACTTAGAATTAATTAAATATTATCTAAAATATCTAATAAAATAATAGATCAATTTACAACACCTTCTCTACGTACATCGAAATAATACATTAATTAAGGCATTCTTAAATACATTAGCATGGGCCTTAATACTATGTTGAATGTTTAGATTCAAGTGTTTGAGGATGATGCGCAGGTTGCTTCCCAATTTTATCTTAGGATCATTTAACAAAACCTAAAAATTAAATTATTATAAGAATCTTAGCTTATTGAAATATCTGAGAAGCTAATTTTATCATGTGACAGTAGATCTGACCCTCTGTTAGGAGCTAAACAGAGTTGGCATAATTTAAAGCTCTTAAATATATTTGATTCAATCAATTAATAAACCCGGATGATGGCTATGTTGAATGGAGATTTCAATGGGAGGATACTTCTATCAAAATATTTCTCTTATTTTCAATCAAATTAACTTAAATCAAATATCAATATAAAAAAATTGTTTAAATGAATTTCAATCTTTCAAAGCATAAAGCAAACTCTGTTTAATCCATCTTTTGTAATTGTATATCGGAGGTGACAAATTTAGAAAACTCTAGCTCAAGAAAGAGTCAATGTCAAATCAAATGTTCTGCTATGTTCACTCTCAATCAATCTCACACCAGTAAGGACGTGGTCCGTGTCTTTTAACTGTGCAGCTTAACCAATAAGCTCCATAAATGATGCAGTTATGATTAGAGTCCTCTGATTGGGTGGTTTGGTCAGTAAAGCTCCATTATATTACAAATATGGTCATAGCCCGTATGCTTCCCAATGGCTCTGCCCTTTGAGTTGTGAATCATAGGATATACTTGATAGAAAAAAAAGCCCTCTGTCAGCTAAGGTAAACTTAAGATTGTCTCCTTAGATAAACACCCCTGGACTATAAGATTTTGACATGAACTCATGTGTTGATAAGTATCCTTCACCATGTTGGGTCGACCACTCCCCTCTAACTAAGTAGACTAGGGACCATGCCTGGGGATGATGGAATCATGAGATCTAGAGCATGTCATCATTCCCCAACCATCCTTTAAGAATGATGAATTTCATAAATTTTAAATCACAAATTTTAAATTCCCATGCTGCTACTATATGTTACACATTTAGTGATCTAACAACTAGCTTTAATCAAAAGTTCTCTCTCAACATTGAGAGGGGTAATTAAGTATAGGTGCTTGCACCTATAGAAAACCTAGAACCATATCTAAAGTCCTCACTAAATGAAGGTGAAATCTCTGGGTAGTGTCTTATCTACTATTCCATTTATCTTCTGAAAATTACACCAACATTTTAAACCATACTCTCTTCATTCAGAGTGTGGTGAATTTTAGCTCACACTTGTGCAACAAACAACTTCAAAAGTATGGATGGAAATTCAAAATTTTAAGTTAGAAGTTCATTCAAAGCCACAAACAATTGTAAGTCAATTTAATCATAAGCAAATGCAAGTCCATATCTCAATTGCTCATCAAAAGTTAAAAGACAAATGATTATTATAATCCTATCCCTCAACAAATCCTCTCTCTGAGTATATGTTCTTTAACAGATGAATCTAGTTCAAGCACTTAATGCCTATTGAATATTGATTACCCTTCTCATTGAAAATGTTCAAAGTAGAGTAATATAATTCCCACAACGTGATACTATAATCCTATTGAATATTGATAACCCTAAACTGTAGATGATTTTGTTCAGCTAACTTGAACATCCATTTTTCACATCTCCTAATTTATTATTGTTGAATTTTGTCTCATTTGAAGTATCATTCATAAAGGACAAATTATGGAATTGGATGCTTATAATTGTTAAATGTGGTAGGGCTAGCTACAACTAATCACTCCAATCCTTTTTTTTCTAATTTTTTTGAGGGTCAATCATTTAATTAATTAATTTATTTTTGTTCATCTTGAATTTTCTGATTTGCTATTGATGTATATTTTTTTTCCCTTTCACTTTTCTCTCTTATTTAAGTTGCTCTTCTTGTTTCACTTTACTATCTTCTTTTGAAGCAATATTGTGGGTGAACTTTGAGGAGATCTACATTTCATAGTTTTTTGTTTGAATTGTTCAAGATCTATCTTTCAAAAGGCTTTGTCAAGCTTCTATTTCACAAGTGATTCTCAGTTATGTTTTATAAGAGAGATCAATATAAAGATAGAAAAATAGAAAAAGATGGAAATAGAGTTACCCTAATTATTATTTTCTCAACAGAAATAGTTAACTTAATGGAATTAGATGCAATTGACAATGATCTTACAATCAATACACACATAACTCCCTCAAAATTATGTTAGAATATTCTAATTTGCATGATTTATCATTTATTGATGTATCGCCAAAAAATTAATAAATTTAATAAGTATTTAAATTTTTTTGAATTAAAATAAATTTATTTAAAATTTATTTTCATCATGTATCAAGCCAAAACAGTATATATGTTAGATGTATCTAATGAGCCAAGATCACTTAATTACACATTAAATCTCTTAAATGCCTAAAACTATTATAAGATCAAGAGAATCTATACATGCTAAATGATTATGAAGTATTCTATTTTTTGGTCAAATTATCCCTCTATAAATATAGGTCCTATTCGATACATTTGAGGGCTACAATGAGGTCACAAGAAAGATTTCAAAAAAAAAAAAAGAAGAAGAATAACGCATATCATCAATATCAATAAGAATTCTTGCCAACAATAACAAGGTGATCACCCAATGTGGATAGCAATGTTAATGTCCATTGGTGATCACCAACAAGAATCACAAGTTGCCAACACCAATGCAATCGTCAAGAAGAATGATGCATATCATTAATACTAATTCTATCACCAATAAAGTTGATAATCATTATTATTATTGGGTATGCTAACAATATGTCTAATACATATTGAATAGATGTTAAGCACAAGTCATATATATATATATATATATATATATATATATATATATATATATATATATATATATATATATATCCGTGTGTGTGTGTGTGTGTGTGTCAATTATTACAAATGTTAATATTATAAAAAAGTCATCAATTTAAGACTATAACTATCTACTAATCACTTACAATCAAACATACTTAATTAACATAGATTAAAATCTCACTAGAAATTATTAGATTAATTCTATGATGCACGATGTCTTTAATTAAGAAGGTATATAATATTTGATACATATCAGACAAGTCCAACATATCTCTTACACGTGTCAAATATGACTAATATTTAGTTGATTAAAATAATATTAATAATAAAATAGACATGCATATCTTAAATAATTAAATTAAAAATTTTATAAAAAATAAATTTAAGTATAACTCTTATTTTTTAATCCTTACATTTAAATTTTTTTTTAATTTTTTCTCTGTAGCTCCTTATATAACCATTTAACATTGACCTTTTCTTTCACATTGGCGAGCGTTATGATTGGTATATTGACAAATGCACTATCGACAAAAAATATGAGGTCCTCTGCATGAGATGAGACTATGAATATTTATTTATTGAAAAGCATATATTAGAACTAAAGGCCTTACAATTTGATATTATTCATAGTTTTTATTTATTTAATTTCTATATATTTTTCCATTTTAAAATAATAAATTTATAATATTATATTAAATGTATATTTATATTCAATATTTTTAATAATATGCCTATCTCATATTACTATTGTGTTATGTTCGATTCTAATATTCATATGTGTATATTTTAAGCTTAACTATGTATTGAGTTTTCTACCTTATTTAATTTAGATAGTCATCACTGAATCAAAATTTTTATGAGTGCAAAACTTTAGAAATCAACTTTGATGAGAATCCAATGCTTTTCATGATATTATGAGAATAAAGCTCCAAGCCCAGATGGATTCAATTCTAAATTCTTCACTTCTTGTCGTGAAATTATTTGCAAACAATTTCTTTCGGTAGCTCATTATTTTTTTTAAATATGAAAAGCTTTGTAATATGTTTAAGAATAGTCTTATCACCTTGATCCCTAAAGCAATGCATTCTAATTCTTTATTCAATTTAAGCCTATCTCTTTTTGCAACACCTTTTATAAAAGTTTTAGCCAAAGTATTGAGTAATAGGCTAAAGTGAGTTTTACCTCACTTACTTAACACTGCTCAATCAGCTTTTATTCAAGAGAGTGACATTGCAAATAATATTGCTTTGCACATGAACTTTGTCAAGATTTCAATTCTTCCTTCACTTTGGAGAAGTTTATAGCTAAATTCGACTTAAGAAAGGCTTTCAATATGATTAATAAAATGTCCTTGCTTAATCGAGGCACAGGCTTTCTTTCATCGTTAAACGAAAGCTTTTCTATCATTCTTAATGGAGAAATTAAAGATTTATTTGGTTCATCTAATGGGGTGAGGTATTATCTCCTTTCCCCTTTCTCTTCACCATTGCTATGGAATCCTTCTCTTATCTCTTGAATAAGGAGGTAAGCTTGAAGCATTATAACCTTTTCAATTATGGTAACTGCAATGTTTCACATCTCCTGTTTGCAGATAATCTTCTAGTTGTTGGTATTGCTAATGATCACAGTATAGTTTCTCTTAAATCCTCACTTGATACTTTGGCTTTCTTTCCGAGAGTGGATGTTAACAATGATAAATCTCTTATCTACTTTTAAAGATGCAAAGTGTGCATATTTTGCAGGTTGCTTAATGTTAAACAAAGTTTCTTCCCCTTCAAGTATATTGGCCTTCCTTTGGTGGTAGGTCCTCTTAGAATGGTGCACTTTAACTCTTTGTTTGACAAACTCCAAGCACGGGTTGGAAAAGCAAACTCTTATCCTATGGAGGCCATTTCTAGCTTCTCAAACATTCTATCGAACTATCTAGCTTACTAGCTGGTCTCTGGTTTTATTAAGGGGTTCTTAAAAAATCCCCTCTTTCACTGCCAATTTCTTCTTCCACAATGGAGAATCAAAGAAAATGCATCTCATTTTCTAGGCTAAACCTCTTTATTTAGAGATAAAGGTGGGACATGTTTGTCTTATGTCTCCACTCTTAACCTTATTTGCAAAACCAAGACTTTGTGGAAATTTATCAATAGGACTCCCTTGGTGATTATTTCTTGAATAAATATGGTTCTCTTGGAGTGATCTCCTCCATTGTTATCCAAAAATTCACCACCGACCTCATCAATGAAAAGAGTGATTTAAAGTGGTGAAATTTTCAAAAGGCGATGGAATAGTAGATAACTACCCAGATTTTACCCCTCATTTTGTGAGGACTTTAGATCCGATTCTAGTTAATTACCCCTCGAGTTGATAGAGAACTTTTGATTAAGGCTAGTCATTAGATCATCTTAGTGCGTAACATATATAAAGGAGTTTCAAAATTTAGAATTTATGAAATTCATAACTTAAAGTCTACTTGAGGAGATTGTCAACCCAACCTGATTGAAGGATCTTTATCAGCAACACATGGGTTATATCATCCAAGAAATCCTTGTAGACCTGGGGTGGTGTTTATCTAAGGAGATAAGTTTAAGTCTACCTTAGCTAACAGAGGGCAAATTTCCCATTCAAGTATACCCTATGGTTCATAACTCAAAGGGTAGAGCCATTGGGGAGCATACGGGCTACAGTCATGACCGTAACATAATGGTTCCATTTGGAGGCAATCACCGTCGAGGATTCTCGGTCATAATTACATCATGTGGACTAACCAAGCCAATTAGAGGACACGGCCACGCCCTCACTATGAGATTGTTTGAGTAAAACAAAGTTGTGTAATTGATTTGACTTTGGCTCCTTGTGAGCTATGGTTTTCTTAATTTTTCATCTCACAAACTATTATGGAAGGTGGATTGCTTTTTTACTTTAAATTCTTTAAAATTGAATTTCATTTAGACATTTATAGCTTAATGATAATTTAAATTCTACATTTGGATTGACTTTCAATGTAAGTTATTTTTTTTGAGAATGTAATCATATTTTCATTGAAGTATCCTCCTGCTAAAAATTTTCATTTAACATGGCCATCATCGGGATGATTTATTGTTTAATTTTAGATCGTCGACTATTAATTTAATAATAGAGGATCGATCTGTCATATGATAAAATTAGCTTCTCATATATTTTACTAAGTTGAAATTCTTATAATAGATTTTTTAGGTTTTGTTAACCCGACCCTAAGACCAAACCGGGAATCAACCCACACAACATTCTTAGACACTAAGTTTAAGCATTCATGTCGTCATGCAAGTGTTTAAATCATTTAATTTATTGTTTCAGATCTTGTTAACTCTATTAATTTAATAATAGAGGATTAGACTTAGATTTATATTTTAAGGATTTTGAATTAGAGAATATTGGATATAAATATTTTAGATATTTTAATAATAATGATTACCCTATAGTTGATAACTTGATCAACTAAGTTAACATTGGGAGTTAGGAGATATTCGTTACACCGCCAAAACGTAATTAGCAGATTTTCTTAAAGTGGAGAAAGCTACAACAACATCATTAGGTTTTGTTAACCCGAACCTAGTCCGTAGACCCAACCGAGAATCAACCTGCACAGCATCCTCAGATGCTAAGTTTATGCATTCAACATAGTGTCAGGGCCCATGCAAGTTGTCATTTAAACTACTTATACTAATTTGGAAAGATCAAATTTAATTTATGATTGCTTTATATTTTGTACAAGAATTCATCTCTTTCAAATGATTGCACATGTTATGAAGCACTTAAATAGAGTGATAGTTTCTCCATAATTTATGCAAAATTAATATATGTGAAGTTTATTTATAATTTAAGCCAACGCCTTCTGTCTGCTTATAATTTTGTGATTGGCGGTAAAAGATGTTATAGTTTGATCAATATCTTATTAGATTTTTTAGATTAATATTTAATTGATTCTAATTTAGCCCGTAGAATTTTTAGCCATTAAAATTTACACTTTAAATCTTTATGTTCGAGCACATGCAGGTGTATCTAAGAATGCCTTAATTAATGTTTGCTTGTATGATATGTTGCAAAACCGGCATAGAAAATGTTATAGATTGATCTAATATCTTATTAGATTTTTAGATTAATATTTAATTAATTTCAATTTAGTCTACGTAGCCTTTTCAGACATTAAAATTTGCACTTTAAATCTTTATGTCAGAGCACATGCAGGTGTATCTAAGAATGCCTTAATTAACTTCTTTTGTTCGCTTGTATGATGTGTTGCGAATCGGGTGGCATAGGAATTTTTTTAAATCTTATTCAATTATTTATATTAATATTCATTTGTTTGCATTTAGTTCAAAGCTCATTGAGTTCTCTAAGTTTCAATGAAACTTAGCTCGTGATCGCTAAGAAGCATAGACTCATTCTATTTAAGGGCCTTTACAATTTTTTTTTTTGTGGGTAGGTTTGGCCTCGATTCATCATTTTCATTTAAGTTTAATTTAGGCTTATTAATACTCTTATTTAATCATATTTAAACTTTGTGTCAATCCAAATTTCAGGCGTCCCAACATAGTCAGACGGGGTTATTCAACCTACCCATAAGCTCTACCGAGCATAACGGCGATTCTTTACAATCTGATGTTCTACTATTTTGAGCATAACGAGTCTTCAACACTGCATAAAGAGCATATATGTAGGTTAATTCTTTAATTTATCATTTTCAAATAAATTCAATTTATGCTCATCAACACTTTTATTTGATTTTGCTTAAGTCTCCCATCAGCCTAAATTTTGGCAATCTCACATCGCCCCCGCTAGTCGCATCGGGGCTATTCAACCTTCCGTAAGCTCACCGAGATACGGCCGGTCTTGCTTACACTACGGTCATGGTCTTCTAACCCGCCATTTTCTAAACATAAGGGTCTTTAAACACCTGCAATTTCAATTTAGATTTTAATTTTGAGTTTATAGTTCATTTTGTGTTAAATTAATTAAGCCCTCTATCAATCTAAATTTTGATGCCTCGCATCTTGCTCACGTGGGGTTGCATTATTCGACCTTTCCGTCACTCTAAGTATAATAGCTGTCTGTAACACCATGGTAGTGGTCTTCTCTAAATTTTACGAGCATAATGAGATCTTCAAAACACCATTTCTTAAGTATGGAGGAGTGTATGCTAGGTTTGTGTTGTAGCTTTTTCCATGCCTATTGTTTTTCATGAGGCCAAAACAAGAAAGGCAAGGATCACCATCCTCATCAACAAGAACTCTGTAGGCATTTAGATCATGATACAAAGGTCGTCCTTCACTGTTGGTAAAGATTCAGCTATGTAATATGCAACCCTTAGGCGCATTGCCCATTCAATAGTTTGATTTTCCCAGTGAAAGAGGTGCTTGGCAAGCTTGTAATTAGGCATGTACTCGGCCACCAGAAGCAGCTCATCCCCGTCGCAGTAGTAACAGATCAAATTTGCCAGTCTCATGTGTCTTAACTTCCCCACTCCCCACGCCTCCTCGGTGAATTGCTTGGGATTGGGCCAAGCCGTCTTGGTGAACTTCTTGACTGCGATCCATCTGCGATTCTGTAACCGGCCTTTGTACACGAGGTTGGGCGTCTTCTCCCCACTTTTCGAGATGATGTTCTCAGAGCTGAAGCCATTAGTGGTCATCTTCAAGTCAGCGGACGAGAACTTTGAAAAGGTTGGCACTTCGCTTACTACCTCTGCGGCTCCAATAGCCGGCGGTGCCTCCTGGATAGAAAACGATCGCACATATTTGTTTAATGTCGGCTGTGCTTCTCCTCCAGAAGCTCTTTCTCCATTGACGAGTAGGGAGTTTCAGCAGTTGAAGCAGGAGAGTTCAGCTAGCTGGAATGTGAGAACCCACTATCCACAACATAAACCACACCCTCTAATGTAAGTGACATCTCAAAAATATTGATAGATATGACAACTTTCCTCTTTTCCTTTGGAGTCTGAGCAAATATGAGGTCCTGATCTGACCGCGCAAGCCCAGAATAAAGTGGCAAAACCAAAAGATTAGAAAAGTGGCTTGTTTTATCCCTTGCCTCCTCAACAAGCATCTACACAGCAGCATCGATATCATCTTGACCTTTGAGAAACACTAGAACATCACCAACTGGCTACTTCTCATGAATTAAAAGTATCGAGTCCACAACAGATTGCAAATAATCAAAGACAGGCTCCTGGGCATAATAAATTTTCACCGGATACATTTTTCCTTCAACAGAAAGAATGGAAGGTTCTGTCTTAAGACAATTATCTTCAGTAGCATGCCCATCATTCTTTTTCCTAGTTCAAAAAAAGTTTGACATTGACCCTGGCTCTATTGTTGCAAATGAAATTAGTAAACACAACTCAGGTCTACAACGTTGTATCTTCTTCAAAAGGCCTAGAAGCATATCCGTGGAGATAGATCTTTCATGAGCCTCATCTACCGTTATGACACTATACTTGGTCAACAGTGGATCATCCATCATTCCCCTTAGAAAAATGCCATCAGTGAGAACTTAATCTTAGTAACACCCTAACTATTTTATCTTCAAAACAGATTGTGTATCTAACCTCTTCTCCAATTTTGACACCCATCTCTTCTGCTACTCGTGAAGTGATCAGCCAACCTCCTGTGTGCATGCTATAAGTCTGCCACCCTCAGCCCAACCTGCCACCTTTAGATACTGAGGGATTTGGGTTGTCTTTTTGCTATCAATCTCACCGACGATTATGATGGTGGTGTGGTGTTCCACCAGGTAAAGGATGGTCCAGCACTTGAACAGGTAGTCTCTATCTCGTCATAACCATAGCTTGAAGAAGAGAGAGCGCGAGACAAGAGGACACCACCTTCCTCATCATCGACAATACGGTTGAGGCCCCTCATTCCGCGAACTGAGACATCCAGGAGGGGCGAGGTAGCTTTCAACAAGAGGCCACCAAAATAGAGGTTACGATAGAGACATGACTATTCCTTTTGAAACGTCAAGGGGAGGCAAACGAGGTTTAGCTGAGGTTTTCGACTGGATTGGGTTTCCCATCCAAGAGAGGATGAGAGCTAAGGAAGCTCATTCACTGCTGTCTTTTTCACCTTTTTTATTCCTGCCGAGGGGATAGACAGTGAGATGATAAGGAAGGGGTGACATGACAGCCTATAATTAGTCAAATTGAGGTGAGATATGGGAAAAGGGTGACACGAGTTTCAAAGCATTAACTTGATGTGATTAAGAGATAATTAAATAGATTTATCTCAATTATGTCTAATCTTAATGAAATTTTAATCGCATCAATTTTAGTCAAATTGGATGTCTATTGTAGATTATTTCAATGTTCGGATGCAATGGCGCTTTCATAATTAGGATGTTTCATTCAAGTTGGCATCGAATTCGGTCACTTTCGTTCAAAAATGCGATTATCTCTTGACCTTCACATTCACGTAAACTCATCCGAATTGAGCACGAATAGTCTCATTTGATAGGTTTCGACGTTTTGGAGCTAACAGCATGATCAATTTTATGAACGGTTATCATTGCGCCTTCGACTGACATTTGACGACATTGATAGCTCGGCGCTTAATCAATTGATCGTTAGATTTTATAATGTTCATATTTTGATCAATTTTGATGTTCTAAATGCAACGACAAAGTCCGTTCATCAATCGGAGGTCATTTTAACCATTTTGGTGACGCCCGATATTTTGAGCCCGATTTGCACACTCCACCAAGTCCGAATTTAAGTGGGTTTGCTTGATTTATGACACATATGAGGAGGTCAACAAATGCCCCCCCAATAAATATGCTTTGCACATGGAGCGAGTCATGTTTGTTGAAAAGTTGGTTGACCCTTTGGGCTAGCCTTGGGTCTTGGATCACTTCAGCTTTCAACTTCCATGGGTTCACTGAAGAGCTTCTTCCACCATCTACTTTCTACTTCAATTTCGAAAGTCTCTTTCATTTGTGTCTTCATAGAATTGGCTTTCAACCCTAGCTTCATGTTTGATCGGTGGATGGAGAATCGATTTATTTGATTTGAGATTGAAATTCCTTACGTCCCTTTTAAGCTTGACGGACTTTGCTGAAGGATTGACCTGATTTATCTATATTGACTTGTAAGGAAGTGTATGTACTCCTTAAGTCCTATGCTACTTTGATAGACTTGTTGAAGGGTGTATACAGTTGACCCAGCCTTCCGGCTCATATTAAGTCAATGTTGAGTTATCAGCCTAGCAATGTGTGGTTTAACAGATTGAATAACCATGAAATTCCTTTAGTTTGGCCATTAGCTTTGTGCGAACTATATAATCGCTTCCTTGGTTCTATGCTTTCTGCTTTGGCAGACTTGATGAGGAAATTGGCTTTGATCTGTGCTTTGTGCTTCATCAGACTACTTGAAAAGAGGTTGAAATATTACCTTGCAAGCAATATAGGGATTGATTTGAGACTCAATTGAGAGTTTCCTCAGATTATCTTGGTCTATCAATCGAGTGGAAAGATCTCTTGAATTTTGGTTGCTTGTAGTCACTAAGCTGGATATGGTTTGAGATTGAATAGCAATTATCATTGGGCAATGGGACTCTTTCACTACCTTCTTTCTTGTGGCTTGTTAAGTGAGGAGTGTCGACCGGCAATTGGGCTTGTTGAGTCGACCTTTAGAATCTACGATTTTTTTGACTTAAGTCGTGATGGCGGTTTTATCATTAAACTTACGAATGAGGGCTCTTTCACTGTGGCCTTTTCTTGTGACTTGTTGAGTGAGAAGAGCGTTAGCAACTTGGCCATTTATGGACTTATTGAGTCTGACCTTTAGAACCCATCTGAGTCCTAGACTTGAATACGTAGGGGTTGATGTTTTTCCAACTTAGTTGATTGAGCTTCCAAAACTGGGAGTTCTTCTAGCTTGATCTTCAAATTTTGATGAATCTTGGAGAGAAACTTTTAAGATTTAGGGCTATCCTTTCATACATAGAAATAGATTCTTTTGGTTCGTATGGGTCTACAACTTTGACCATAACAGTTATAGATATATTCGGGGATCTTGGCATAAAGCTCGATATCAACCTGAATACATGCAAGAAGGCCTTCTGTTTTGCAGGAGAGGGTTGAACAACCTTGATTATTAAAAAAAAGCTCCTATCTAATAGGAGGATTGCATATTAGTTCAAAAATATATTCCGAGGTTTGATTTCCTTTACTGCAAAATAGATAGGATAATTTTTTATTTTTTATTTAATCATAATATGTATCTATCTAAGGATCTCAACTTAAAGCACGATGTCAACTTAGATAAATATATAAAAATGCCCTTTGTCCAACAGGGGGTGCTTTCGCAGTAACTATTGAGAGAATTTGGAATGTCTGGTCTTATGCTTTGTGCTTTCAAACGTATTGAAACCTTCCTCTTGAGAGTTTAAAATTTGTATTATCTTTTGTGTCCTCGCTTTGTGCCTTGGTGGACTTAATGGAGTTGATGGTTTTTTTGTTGAGATGAGAACATCTTTGATCCTATGCTTTATAGTGGACTTATTGAAGATTCAATCTTGAAATTTGAAATTTATATTTTTCTCTTATGTTGGCTTTGTGTCTTAGCAGACTTGATGGAGTTAATGAGATGAGAATGTCTTTGGTCCTATGCTTTATACTTTGATGGACTTGTTAAAGATTTCATCTCAAGGATTCATATCCTATGTCTCCTTTTATCCTGGCTTCATGCCTTGATGGATTTGAAGGAGGAAAATCCTAAGTTATCTTGAAGACTTATGTGACGATACGAATTACCTTCAGCCATAGCTTTCTTCTTCTGTGAGCTTATAGAAGGATTTCTACCTAGCCCTGTTTGGGTGGGTGGCTAAGAATCATCGTCCTATGCTTTGTGCTAAACGGACATATTGATGACATCAATCTCTTAGTTCAACCTTTGGCTTTGTACGAACATTGGGATGACTTTCTCGATCCTTTGCTTTTTTGCTGGACTTGCGAGGAAGAGTTTCCTTGATCTTTGCTTTCTACTTTATGACTTGTTGAAGGAGTTGACATTTCTCATTTGATATTGATACCAAACTCAGCTTAGTGCTTTCTTGAGTGAGTATCTTTTTGTTAGATTTTGAAAAAATGACCTTACGACCATTAGGGATGATCTCCCATTCTCGGCCACTTGAACTCACCAAGTTGGAGGGATTTGGATATTTGGATGCTCTTGTCTTTGAACTAACAAAGTAAGGGGATCCCTTATTATGACCTTTGTGACGTATTGAGTAAGCAGACCTATCAGCAACTCGACCAAATTTGGGCTTGTTGAGTCCGACCTTATGCACCTACTTAAATATTGGACTTGAGCAATTGATGGAGGATTTTATCATCGGGCTAAGATGGGGGATCAATTACTGTGACATTTATAGCATGTTGAGTAAGCAGAACTGTCAGTGACTCAGCCATATTTGGGCTTATTGAGCCCGACCTTATGCACCAACTCAAGCCTTAGACTAAATATATGAATGGAAGATGTGTTTTCAACTTGATTTGTTGTAATTTGCAGACTTGAAAATTTATCTTTTTTTGAAGACTAGACACATGTGAACTTTGAATACATAATTTGAATATGTATATGGGGATCTCGGCCTTAGGCACGTTGTCAAACCAAAATATAATAGAAAGTCTCCCTATTTCACAGGGAGAGCCTGATATTTTGCTATAAAATTTAAAAAATGCCCCCTGTCTAACAGGGGGATTTTTGGTTCATTTTAGAAATGCATTCTTGTATTACAAGAGAATTTCCAAGTGAAACTTATACATGTAATGGCAACGAGGAATAATTAGTCTTCTCGGCACCATGATCAATTCTCCTTCTTGAAACGCTCGAGGACGTACTGTATGATTGAATGCTTTGGACGTCCTCACTCGGTAGACTTCTAAATTTTATTGTTCTTGGAGCCTAGCTTTGTCAAACGCATCAAGCTCTTTTATCTATAGATGGTCATTCTTTTCCTGAGTGAGATTGTGTTAAATGGCTACTCGGAGTGAAGGTAGTTCAGCTTCAAGTGGTAGAACTGCTTCCGCCCCAAATACTACTGCATGAGTGAATTTTGTTAAGAATATTGTAGGTGGTACGATAAGCTCATAAAGCTTCAACAAGCTTGGTATGTCACTCACTTTTATTTCTTGTAAGGATTTTTTTGAGTATGAAGTTCATTTATATGTTTGACAACTTCTCCACTAAATTTTTGATTGAAGTCTCCACTGAATCTTTGGTTCAATATACAGAGAGTGCATCTTCCCAATCGAGAGAACTACAATCAAAATCAATTTTTTTATGAGGTGAAATTAATTAGTAATGGGATTCCCTAGAAGATTCTCCAAGGTGTCAACCATCATGAGCTTCATTAAAGGGATTCTTTTTGGGTATCCAACTTTGATGAACTTTATACTAGGCGGATTTTTAGGTATATATACCAAATGTCACGCCTTTTTGCCTATCCGTAGCTACTTCTTCTCAAGGCTTCAGCCTCCAAATTTATTTTCCTTCTACCGAGACCTTTCGATGATTGATTTTTGAACCTGTGGTCCAAGTGTCATGCCTTGATGCTCACCGTATGGTACTTGAATTAGTTGACATCTTGTTGGGATTATAGGAGGTCTCCTTAGAGTAGCAACTCTAGCATCTCTAATGGCAGGACCTTCAGATTATCTTTTCATCAGTCCTTTCTTCTTAGGAACCTTTAGGACCTGATGCACTCTTACATATATAATTTCACATTTCCTCATAAGAGAAGTTGGAACTTAACATTGTCGGGTCCAGAAGGACTGTTTGATTTGATCAGCAGAGCTGTTCCGCTTTACACATCTTAGGCTATCAAACCTATTATGAGTTGGAACACTCGCTCGGTTTCTGACTAGTTATAAAACTTTCCTTGAAGGTTGAGCAAACAATTTAACATTTTCTTTCTCTGCCTCTAGGTTAACTTGTTTTTAGATGAAGAAGCTTTTGCATTGCTACTTCTTCTTGTGGCTTCAACCTCCATATTTTTTTCCTTTTTAATCGGGACCTTTCGGCGACGGATTCCTGAACACATGGCCCAGGTGTTACACTCTGATGTTCACCAAGCAGGGCTTATTTAGAATGATCTTAAGTTCTTACTACCACTGATGGTAGCTTATGTAGTTGAGCATTCTCAACTTCTCTGATAATTGGCCTTTAATAACTTTTATTCATAAGACCTTGTTCTTTTACAACTTTCAACACCCTATGCACTATAGAAGATAAAATCTCAGGATGCCTCCTTTGTGAGGTTGGAGCTTGGTACCGCTGCTCCCAGAATGATTATTTAATATCACCAGTAGATCTGTTCCTTTTCATCTACTTAAGATTTTCAAACTTGTTATGGGTGAGAACACTCACTTCTGGCATCAAGTTTGGTCACATGGCTGGTAATTCAGATAGTAACTGCTCATAGTTCAATATTTCTTCTCTTTCTTTATCTTCTAGTTAGTTTCCCTCTAGATGAGAAAGCTTCAACATCATATTGGCATAGTTTGAAAGGTTTAACTGGCAGAGTGGTCGCATTCACATGTATGACCGACACTTTCTGCCCAGTGAAGGTTCCTTTCATGTCTGGCACCTTAGAATTACTCAATCTTTTGAATATAAAGGCTCTCTTTTAAGAAACCTCGCTAGTAGTAGTAGCCATTCCAGTTGTCCTCCTCCCCTGCATAAATTGGTGTGCACATATGTGTACTTGTGTATAGGATTCTTTACTGCGATAGGAAGTTTACACCACCAAATTGAGTGGTAGTTCCAACATCTCTAGTATTGATTGTAGAATTAGTTAGACGGTTGTTGGCTCCATGACCTAACTTCATGATGAATAATACTATAAAGATCCATTAATATAGAGAGCAAACATATTAGTCATAAGAACATGATTGGCTTAGATTTAATTTTATTGAAAATTAAATTTTTTTTAAAAAAAAGTTTTATACTCCAATATCACTATAGCTTAGATTCGACTAGACAAAGATGGAAAGAGAAACATGTCCCCATGGAAGTCGCCAGAAATCTATGGGCTCTGAAAGTTCACCACCGATCTCTTCGATGAAAAGAGTGATTTAAAGTTTCGGTGAAATTTTCAGAAGGCACATGGAATAGTAGATAAGACACTACCCAGAGATTTTGCCCTCATTTTGTGAGGACTTTAGATCTGGTTCCAGGTTTCCTATAGGCACAAGCACCTATATTTAATTATCCCCCCTCGTCGAGAGAACTTTCGATTAAGGCTAGTTATATTGCTTAATGCAATGTATAGTAAAGACGAGTTTGAATTTAGAATTTATGAAATTCATTATATTTAACTTAAACCGGATGGTTGGGGGAATGATGACGTGCCCGATCTAGATACCATGGTTCCATCATCCCGGGCTGTCGTGGTTCCTAATCTACTTAGTCAGAGGAGGTAGTCGACCCAATCTGACCGAAGGATCCTTATGAGCAACACATGGATTACGTCATCCAAGAAATCCTTGTAGACCTAGGGTGGTATTTATCTAAGGAGATAATTTTAAGTCGATCTTAACTAATAGAGGGCTTTTTGCCCAATCAAGTATACCCTATGGTTCATAACTCAATGGGTAGAGCCATTGGGGAGCATATAGGTTACAGTTGTGACAATAATATAATGATTTCATTTGGCGGCAACCACCCGATCAGAGGACTCTGGTCATAACAGCATCATGTGGAGCCTACTGGCCAAGCCACATAGTTAGAGGACACGGGCCACGTCCTTGCTTGCATGAGCTTGTTTGAGAGTAAACAAAGTTGTGCACTTGATTTGACTTTGGCTCCTTCGTGAGGTAGAGTTTTCTTAATTTGTCATCTCCGTAAACTATTGTGGAAGGTGGATTGATTTTTAGCTTTAAGATCTTTAAAAATTGAATTTCATTTGGACATTTATAGCTCAATGATAATTTAAATTCTACATTTGGATTGAGATTCAATCTAAGTTAAATTTTTTGAGATTGTAATCATATTTTGATTGAAGTATCGCCTCCAGTTAAAAATTTTTATTTAACACGACCATCATGAGGATGGTTTATTGTTTCATTATTTCAGATCATGTTGACTCTATTAATTTAATAATAGTATCGACTGTTATCATATGATAATTAGCTTCTCAAATATTTTACTAAGTTGAAATTCTTATAATAAATTTTAGGTTTTAACCCAACCCAAAAACTAAAGGGAATTAACCCACAAATAATCTCGCACTAAGTTTAAGCATTCAGCATAGTATCGGGGCCCATGCATGTGTTTAAATCATTTAATTTATAATTTCAGATCTTGTTGACTCTATTAATTTAATAATAGAGGATCAAACTTAGATTTATATTTTGAGGATTTTGAATTTGATAATATTGGATATAAATATTTTAGATATTTTAATAATAATGATTACCTATAGTTGATATCTTGATCAACTAAGTTATCATTGGTGAGTTAGAAATAGTTATATCGCCAAATGATAATTAGCTTCTCGAGATTTTCAAAGAGAAAGCTATAACAACATCATTAGGTTTTGTTAACCCGGTCCCAGTCCATAGACCCAACTGGGAATCAACCCACGTAGCATCTTCTGACACTAAGTTTTAGCATTCAGCATAGTGTCGGGGCCCATGCGGGTTGTCATTTAGAATATTTGTACTAATTTGGAAAGATCAAATTTAATTGATGATTGTTTTATATTTTGTACAAGAATTCATCCCTTTCAAATGATTGCATAAGTTCTAAAGCACTTAAATTGAGTGATAGTTTCTCCATAATTTATGCAAAATTAATATATGTGAAGTTTATTTATAATTTAAGCCAACTCCTTCGTGCTTTAATTTTGTGTGATTTGGTGGCATAGAAGATGTTATAGATTGATCTAATATCTTATTAGATTTTTCATTAGTATTTAATTGATTCCAATTATTGCCTTTAAGACATTAAAATTTTCACTTTAAATCTTTATGTCCCAGCACATGCAGGTGTATCTAAGAATGCCTTAATTAATGCCTTCTATTCACTTGTATGATATTTGTGAATCCGAAGATGTTATAGATTGATCTAATATCTTATTAGATTTTTCGATTAATATTTAATTGATTCCAATTTAGCCGTTCTTTCGCATTAAAATTTGCACTTTAAATCTTTATGTCCGAGCACATGCACGTATATCTGAGAATGCCTTAATTAATACCTTATATTTAGTTGTATGATATGTTGCGAATCTGGTGGCGTAGAAGATGTTATAGATTGATCTAATATCTTATTAGATTTTTTAGATTAATATTTAATTGATTCCAATTTAGCCTGCACTGCCTTTTTAGCCATTAAAATTTGCACTTTAAATCTTTATGTCCGAGCACATGCAGGTGTATATAAAAATGTCTTAATTAATGTCTTCTGTTCGCTTGTATGATGTGTTGCGAATCATGTGACGCATGAATTTTTTTAAAATCTTATTCAATTATTTATATTAATATTCATTTTGTTTAGTTCATAGCTCATTGAGTTCTCTAAGTTTCAATGAAACTTAGGATCGCCAAGAAGCTTATAGACTCATTCTTATTTAAAGACCTTTAGAAATTTTTTTTTGTGAGTAGGTTTGGCTTCGATTCATCATTTTTCATTTAAATTATATTTAAACTTATTAAATACTCTTATTTAATCATATTTAAACTTTATGCCAATCCAAATTTCAGGAGCCTCCCAGCGTTGTCCCAGCATAGGGAGCCACATCGGGTGCTATTTGACCTTTTCGTCAGCTCTACTAAGCATAATGGTCAGTGTCTTGCGACACTACGGTCGTGATCTTCTACTCGTTAGCTCTAAAAAGCATAATGGAATATTCAAACACCTGCATAAAAAGAGCATATATGTAGGTTTATTCTTATATTTATCATTTTCAAATAAGTTCAATTTATACTCGTTAACACTTTTATTTGATTTTGTTTAAGTCTCCCATCATAAAGCCTCCTCGGCCGCCCCACGTAGGGTCAGATCAAGAGCTATTCGACCTTCCCGTCAGCTCTACTAAGCATAACGGTCAGTGTCTTGTGACACTACGGCCATGGTCTTCTAACCTGTCAGCTCTATTGAGCATAACATGGTCTTCAAACACCTGTAATTTCAATTCAGATTTTAATTTTGAGTTTATAGTTCATTTTGTGTTAAATTTAATTAAGCCCTCTGTCAATCTAAATTTCAATAGCCTCCTGGCGTCTTCCCCACGTAGAGGACTACATCAGGGGCTATTTGACCTTTCTGTTAGCTCTAATGAGCATAACGGTCAGTGTTTTGCGACACCACGGTCGTGGTCTTTTACCCATTAGCTCTACTTAGCATAACAGGGTCTTCAAACACCATTTCTTAAGTATTCTAGAGGAGTGTACGCTAAGTTTGTGCTGTAGCTTTTTCCATCCTTGCTATTTTTCATGAGGCAAAAATATGAAAGGTGGGGATCACCGTCCTCATCAAAAAGAACACTGTAGGCATTTAGATCATGATACAAAGGTCGTCCTTCACTTGCGATATTCCAGTGTTTTAGATATGTAATATGCAACCCTTAGGCACATTGCCCATTCAATAGTTTGATTTTCCCAGTGAAAGAGGTGCTTGGCAAGCATGTCATTAGGCATGTACTGCCACCGTAAGTCGCTCATCCCCATCACAAGTAGTAATCATCAAATTCTCCAATCTGCTGTGTCTCAACTTCCCCATTCCCCATGCCTCCTAAGCAAACTGCTTGGGATTGGGCCAAGCCATCTTGGTGAACTTCTTGACTACGATCCATCTACGGTTCTGTAGACGGCCTTTGTACACGAGGTTGGGCACCTTCTCCCCACTTTTCGAGATGATGTTCTCAAAGTCCTTGAAGCAATCTTCAAATGAGCTCTTTTGTTGCATGGGTGACAGTGTGGAACCTTGCAGCCACACCCTCAAATGGACTAGGCATATCAAGATGTAACGAAGATTCAATGCATTCCAAGAATGCAGAAATTATACCTATTCCAACTTTAGATAGCCTATCTAAAATATCATCATCTGAAAATAGCTTCACAAAATGAAGAGCTATTTCAGTACCAAAATGCGATACTCCTTGCTAATCATGGTCATTGTCGATTAGAAGAGTGATGGATGCCATCTGTTTTCTCTTCAAACCAAGACCAGCTTCAATATCAAATAAGTAATAGCACTCGAAGGGTTCTTTGGAATTAGAATGGAGGCACTTTATTACACATTTTGCTCCAAAGAGGAATGCATCACTGTCAAAAGTAATGTAAGCATCAACATGGTTTTCATTGTTCAAATGTCCATAAAGAGCTTCAGCCTCAGATTGAGCTTTCAAAACAGGCATACCTAGGATTTCAACCAATTCTAGGAACTCCTGCACCCACGTAGAGAACACATAATTATGTTGATTAACAATTGGAGCAGTATGCCCTGTCATAGCCTCAGGCGGCTTTACGAAAATAGAAAGCTCTAGTTTCAATCCCCGAAGAAAACGCTCCATCCTTGCTTGATCCTTGAGTGGCGAAGGCTCTCTGTCCACAACAAACACTGGAAATGCCCCAGACTTCGTGAATAGGCCTAGGGTTCAAAAAAAAAAATACATAATGCGAAGGTGCAGATTATGGGCGCTGAGATATTTGCTGCAAATGGTGGCATCATGCTGAATGACCCAGAAAGAGAGGTCAATAGGGACACATTTGTCACGGAGAAAAAATATGCGCCTTCGAAGCGGGCGTAGGGCTTGAGGAGGTCTAAAGTTTCACCGACGTCATGCCGGCACCGTGAGTGGAAAGTTACACGGTTTTTTATGATGTCCATGGGATGAACGAGGGATGGGGAAATAGGTGGATGTTGCTGCTTCACGTGGGATGGTATGGGATTGGTGATGTGACAACTCCTTATTGGCCGAATGGGGTGGTAAAAGCATGGGAATGGGTGACTGTGAGTTCCAAGGCATTGGCCGGATGTGATTAAGAGATAATTAGGTGGATTTATCTCGAAAAATATGCTAATTTCAATGAAATTTTAAGTGTGATAACTTTAGTTAAATTGGATGTCTATTCCAAGTAATTTTGACATTTTGGACGCAATGACTCAGTTCATTTCGCAATCAGAGATCATCTCATTCATGTCAACGTCAAATCGGGGTCAATTTCAGTTCAAAATTGTGCATTATCGCTTCTGACCGCTCAACATTTGCATAAACCCATCCGAATTGAGCGCAAATAATCTCATTTAATAGGTTTTGGCATTCTAGAGCTAACAGCATGATCAATTTCATGGATGAAATTCATTTGGTTATCTTCACATTTTCCCGACTCTGATATACAGATCGACACATTAATAGCTCGAGCACTTAATCGATTGCTCATTAGATTTTGCAATTTTTATATTCTGATCAATTTCAATGTTCTGAACATGGTGGTGAAGTCTGTTCATCGATCACAGATCATTTCAACCATTTTTGGTGACATCCAGTGTATTTTGAGCCCTAATTTGCGCATTGTCACTTCTGAAGTTCATCGAATTCGACTTGTGGGCTGAACTCGACTCATGACACATATGTGGAGGTCAATAAATGCCCCCCAACAAATGTGATGTGCGCATAAAGCGAGTAACATTTGTTGAAAACTGGTTGACCCTTTGGGCTGGCCATGGGTCTTGGATCGCTTCAGCTTTCCACTTCCCTGGAAGCTTCTTCCACCATTTACTCTTTGCTTTGATGGGTTCACTGAAAGTCTATTTCTCTTTTATCTTCATAGATTTGGATTGTCTCCAACCCTAGCTTTGTGCTTAATCAAGTTGGATGGAAGAATTAGTTTGCTTGCTTTGAGATTTGAAATTCCTTCTATCCTAGCTTTAAGCTTGACAAACTTTGATGAATGATTGACCTGATTTATCTATATTAGATTGTCAGGAAGTGTAAGTATTCCCTAAGTCCCATGCTTGCTGCTTTGACAGACTCGTTGAAGGGTGCATACAGTTGACCCAGCCTTCTGACTCATATTAGGTTAATATTGAGTTACCAGTCTAGCAATGTGTGCTGTAATCGACTGAATAACTATGAAATTCTTTTAGTTCGGCCATTGCTTTTATGTGAACTATGGAATTGCTTCCTCGATCCTGTGCTTTCTGCCTTGGCGGACTTGATGGGGGAATTGTCTTTGATCTGTGCTATGTGTTTGATCAAATCATTGAAAATAATTTGGGATATCACCTCCCAGGCAATAGTAAGATTGATTTGAGGCATCTCTAAATTGAGAGTTTCCTTAGGTTATCTTAGTCTATCGATCAGATAGAAAGATCTCTTGGATTCTGGTTGCTTGTAATCACTAAGTTGGATTTAGTTTGGGATTGAATAGCTACTATCATTGTATTGATGAGCAGGGGTTCTTTCACTACGGCCTTTTTCTTGCAGCTTGTTGAGTGCAGAGAGCATCAACAACTCGGCTATTTATGGGCTTATTGAGTCTGACCTTTAGAACCTACTTGAGTCTTCAGCTTAAGCTATGATGGGTTGATGTTTTCCAACTTAGCTGATTGAAGCTTTCAAAATTAAGAGTTCTTTTGACTTGATCTTCAGGATTTGACGAGTCTTGGAGAGAAACTATTGAGATTAATGACTATCCTTTTATGTATAGAAATAGGTTCTTTTGGTAAACAAGAGTCTGTAACTTTAATAACAATAATTATGGATATGCTCAAGGATTTCAGCATAAAGCTCGATGTTAACCTGAATACATATATGACTTATTTCACAGGAGAGGATTGAACAATTTTGATTATAAAAACTAAAAAAAATGCCCCTTGTCTAATAGGGGGATTGTAGACTAGTTCAAAAATATATTACAGAGTTTTACCTTATTTAATATAAATAAACAGAGCTCATTCTAATTATGATATATATTTATCTAGGGATCATGGCTTGAAGCACGATATCAACTTAGCTAAATATCCTGTAGCGTGAGGAGGCTTTCAACGAGAATCTTTAAGTAACATTACATTTGTATTTAGCATGAAAGCCTCACTAGTGCAAGATTGACTTAAGTATTTATATACTCATCCACAGTCAGTTGTGATATTTCTTGATATATCGACCATTGATTGGTGCTATTGATCATTGAGCATTCTTGTCAATAAGCTGGTAGGCTCCTCCTTCGTACACCTTCTCTATGACGTAAGGACCTTCCTAATTAGATGTGAATTTACCACTGATCTTGCGATAAGGGCTGATCGACCTTCTCAGCACCATAACCAATTTGCCTTTCTAGAATGTTTGAGGGCATACTGAGCTATTGAATGCTTTAGACATCCTCGCTCAATAAATTTCTAGACTTTGTTGAGCTTAGAGTCTAACTTCATTAAGCGCATCCAATTCTTCCATTCACAGGTGAGCATTCTCATCTTGAGTAAAATTGAATTAGACGGCTACTCAAAATGATGGTAGCTCAACTTCTAATGGTAGAACGGCTTCAACTCCAAATGTTAGAGCATAAGGAGTGGCCTTGGTTGGCATTTTGTAAGTTGTTCTGCATGCCCAGAGTGCTTCCATCATTTTATTGTGCCACTCTCTTTTATTATTCATGAGAATCTTTTTGAGCAACTTCACTAGGGTTTTATTGAAATCCTTCACCAAACTATTAGCCCTTGGATTATAGATTAATGAGTACTGTCAATCGATTTTGTGTCGATCAGTGAATCTGTATATCTTCATACTCTTGAAAGCCGAGCTGTTATCTGAAATGATTCATCATGGCACCATGAATCTATGGACAACATTGTTGGTGAAGAAGTCAACGACTCGATCAGTAGTGACTTCTTTGAATGGAGCGCCTTATTTGGAGAAGTAGTCGAAATTTCTAAAATGAATTGATGTCGATGATGGAGGATTCGTGATTATATCATCAACTTTCGAATCGGATGCTATTGTTGGGTGTAGAGGATTCAGAAGTTGATGAATGAGATCCTCGTGGACTTGACATTCATGACATTTTCTCACATGATCTATGTAGTCTTTCACCATTGATGGCCAATAGTATCCCATCCTCTTGATTCTTCTTTCCATTTTGGGACCTGATTGATGTGCTCCACAAAGTCCTTCATGAATTTCATACATTACCTTGTTGGCTTCATTCATCCCCAAACATTGCATCCACATTTGTTCAAAGGATCTATGGTACAATGTGTCATTGACATAAGCATATCATAGGATTCTTTTGGTAATCTACGTGGCTAGTGATTTCTTGCTCAACAATTTGGTTTCCTTAAAATAATCGATGAAATGTTGTCTCCAATCATCAAGTTCCTCCACTATGAGAGCTTCACATGATTTCTTTGTAGCACTCTTGAGTTTTTCTCTCTCTTATATTTGTTGTTCTTTAGGAGAGTGAGGAGTAATTTGAATTACTTCCTGCTAGTTTGAGTTTGATGTCCCCTCTACCTACAGGGAATATGGGTTGTAGGATGTAAAACTTAACGAGTGAAGACATTAATCATCACGTAGTCATCATTCATGCTAGCCATATCTTTATCCAGGTTTTCTAGGCAATCTGCCTTGCTATTGTCAGATCGAGAGACTCAAGTCAGTGTGGTGCTTGGAATCTCTTTCATCAACTCTAGCACTCATTTATGATAATAGGCCAACTCAAGCTTATTAATCTTATAAATACTTGATTTGACTTGAGAAATCTCCAAAAACTTGTAAATTCTTTATACCAATGGCAGTGGCTTCTTCAAGGCCTGCTACTAATGCTTCATACTCAGTGTCATTATTAGTTCGGGGTTCAGTCAGTCTGTACGAGTGTCTCATTATTCCTCTTTCCAGTGTTATGAAAATGAGGCCAATGCCAGCTCTTGCTCTTGGAAGATTTGGAGGTTGAGCAGGCTTGATTGATGATGCTCCATCAAAATACATCTCCCATATTTGTAACTTCTCTTTTCATGAATAAGCAAGATTAGCTCATCATTAAGAGAAGAGTCCAGTCAGGGATGAGATGACTAAATTTGTCCCTTCACTACTTTCTATGAAATGTATGTGATATCAAATTGCAAAAGCAATACTGCTCATCTTGCCAAGCGACTTGTCAATGCTGGTCTTCTCATCAAGTACTTCAGTAGATCAATCCTCGAGATGAGGGTAATCTTGTGAGATAACATATAATGATGAAGCTTTTGGATTGCAAAGATCAATGCTAAATAATGCTTCTCTATCGGAGAGTATCCCATTTTTGCTCCAATCAGCCTCCGACTAATAATAAAGAGCATTATCTTTACTTTCTTCATTATGTTGTGCCAATAATGCTCTAAGGAACTCTTCTAATGCAGTTGTGTATAGAATGATGGGCTTCCAGAGTAGGCATGCAAGGGATTTAACGGGTAACTTTTATTGCTATTGAAGGCTTCTTGGCACTCCTTATCCCACTTGAATGGAGCATCCTTCTTCATTAACTTTGCAAATGGTTGACATCATCCTGATAAGTTTGTTATAAATTGACAGATTAATGCAAGCTATCCTTGTAAAGAACGGAGCTGATGCAAACTCTTTGGTGGAGGCATCTCCACGATTGCCTTGATTTTGGCACGATCTATTTCAATACCTCTATGACGTATAATATATCCGAGGAATTTTTCAGAGGATACCCCAAATGCACATTTTATAGGATTCATCTTGAGATCATATTTTTTGATTCTCTCCAATATAATTCTCAAGCCTTTGAAGTGGTTTTCACGATTCAAGCTTTTTACCACAAAATTGTCAAAATAGCATTCCACCTTTTGATGAATCAACTCATAAAAAATATGTATCATGGCTCTTTGGTATGTAGCACTAGCACTTTTTAGGCCAAACAGCATGACCGTGTAGCAATAGATGCCAATAGGTATTCTGAATGATGTATATTTTTCATCTTCAGGTGCCATTTTGATTTGGTTGTATCCCGACAATCAGTCTATGAATAAGAACATGTCATACTTGGAAGTGTTGTCCACTAATAGGTCTGATATTGGAAGCATAAAGTCATCTTTTGGGCACGCCTTATTTAAGTCCCGGAAGTCAATACAGAGATGGATTTGGCCATTCTTCTTCATAACTGGGACAATGTTGGCTATCCAATCTGCATACTTCTCCTCTCAGATGAAGCCTGCTTCGATCATCTTCTTAGTTTCTGCAATTACTTGTTCTTCAATCTCTAATATCATTCGCATAGGAGCTTGCTTAACAGGCGTTGCATCTAGTTTAATAGCTAGTTTATGAACTACTACATCAAAGGATAAGCCTGGCATTTCAAAATATGTCCAAAAAAGCAATCCTAATTCATAAAGTAGATTTTTATGCTCTTCAACTTTCTCATCGGAGAAATTAAAAGTTGGACGGGAATCATCCTCATCTCCTAGGTTGACTTCTTTAAGTTCATCCATAATAGCTATTTCTCCACCATCATCAAGTTCTTCAGGTGCGGGCTTGGCTTCTACTTCTTCATCATTTTTAAGAAGAATTTCATGAGAATCATCTTCTTCATCACTATGAGTCTCGATCTGAGCTTCTATTATATTATAATAGGCTATATCTTGATGAGATTTGTGGATGAACCTAATTTTATAAACTTATCACTTTTTTGTGATGCTTGAGGACTTCTTTAGCTCCACATCTTGTTAAAGATTTGAGTCCTGTGTTTAGTAGTTCCAATATGAACTCCAAGCTTATGCATCATTCCTCATAATTTTTGTGGATAGTATATTGGTATTCTTGTTGGTACTATCTCATCATAATTTTCATGTTGAGTAGGTTGCTCAAAATTTTGAGGCTGAGACTCTTCAGATTTGTAAAATAGAGTTCTTGTTCTGCCATCCTCACTCAATGATGGCACATAGAATGCTATCAATTGTTTAATATTATGAACCTCTAGTGGACTGATTTCTTTGAAGAACTGCTGAGGGATGGGTATAATTTTGAGTGAGTCATCTAACTCTACCAAGTGAGCTATCCTCCTTGATGCAGCCATCTGAAGTCTATTTCCATAAGTAGATTCAAAATCATAGTCTGAATCAGAATCACTTATTTCATACTGTGCCTTTCTTGAAAACTTATACATTATCTTAGGTTTGACAGGAATATCTTCCCCTTCTTTTGTGTCAGTTCCCAAATGAGGAACTAATTAGCTTGACTTAGGTTCAAAATCAAGTGCTTTAGGGAGAGTCAGCATTATCTTTTTTCTTCCACTTTGCTTATGCTCTTTCACCTTATAAAATTGCTTTTTAGTTCCTGGAGTGGATGCTACCACTTCAAGAGGCTCTGTCGGCTTAGGCTCTTTGAGGATGAAGTACTTTGCATCTTCATAAATATTTTCTTCATTGATAGAGAATGGTTGTAGATTATCAAGAATTCTGAATTCGCCTCCATCTTTCAGATACTTCATCATTGATGCATAGTTGATGGGACCATTCCATACTCATGCCCATGGCTCAATGAGATCTCTAAATAGTGTGTGATTTATATAAACTTGGGAGAATAAATCCAAACCCTTTAAACCATGAACCATCAACTTATCTCTCCCAAGATGTTGAATATCGAGTGATAATCCTCTCAATACCTTTAAACTCATAAGATTGATAGAATAACTGGGATTGATTAATATTCGGTTGATCGAGATGTCATCACTCTCTGCAATAACATATAGAGGATGATTGTGATCCGCTGTCCCCAACATAAGATCTTCCTTAGAAAATGTGATTATTGGGAGATCTTGAGTTTGCAATGTTTTATTCATGCATTTGTCAGCAAAGTAAGCTTCATAATCTTTGAGAGCAGTAAAAGTTTCTGAGGTCTTTGACATCAAGAGAGCCTCATTCACACTCAGTGGATCTTTCTCAAGTGTGATAGAATATTATAATCTATCTTCTCGCTTGATTTAGGCTTTATCCTAAGATTTTTGGGAATAATATCCTCGTTGACTTCAATTTATTTGTCTTTATCTTTATTTGCATTTTCCTTCTTTGATGAAGGTGGTAAGACTTTACCACTTCTCAATTGAACTTGAATCACCTTATCTTGCTCAGATTCTTTTGATGAGGTAGTTTCTTCAAATTTCCTTCTTATTATGGAACATTGGCCAAAAGGGCTAGACTCATTTTTCAACGTCATACATTTCATACGTGATGATATCGATGAGTCTGACTCTTCTCCATTAGGAAAATATAGATCTTCATCTGAACTGTTATTATCTTGTTGAGTCATTAAACAAAATTTAGATATTAGCTCCTCAGGCTCTTCTTACTTTCTTGATAAGAATTGTGAATGGTTGGTCGAGTCTGTATGACTACCCTTGTCATTTCAAAGTAACTGATGTTGAAGAATATTTGACATCACGCAAATGATTTGTCATGTCATTACTAGACAAGATTCACCATTATCTTCTTCATTTGATTCAATAATGCAAAGCTTAGGCATGAAGTCTGCAAGCCTAAATGGCTGTCTTGCCGGCTAGTGATACTCCTCTAGATTGTTAATGATCTGTTGAGTTGTAGTTCTCTTCTTGATCTTCTTTTTCTTAGCCAACTTCTTTGATTTATGAGACTTGCGCTTAGTAGACTACTTCTCTTGTTATGATGAAGTAGCCTTATTAGAATGCCGCTGAGAAGCCCAAATATTTTGTTTAGGCATCTCTCTCAAGTCCAATATAGGTTTAAGTGGTGATTTCCACTCAACACTAGGGACGTCTCTTAGCTGCTTCAGCATCTTCACGGTCTTTTTGGAGACTACTGTTTGTCATTCTTTAGTCTGAACTGATTTCTCCTTTTGTTTTTCTTTGCTGGATGATACATAAGATGACATAATCATCCTTGTAGACTCTCATTTTGGGTTGACTAGAACACTATCGGATAGTGTAAATTCATCTTGTCAATACTTCCTTTCTAGCCAATATTTAAAGACATAACAGTCTTCGATAGGATGATTAATCATCCGATAATAGGGACAGTAATTTGGATTACTAACTTGATCAGCTTCTTTAGGCCTTTTAATTTCTGGTAATTGTAAATGAGCTTTGACTGCTTGACGAAATAGTTTAGCCACATTGTCCCTTTTAAAGAAATATTCTTTGTTCATCTTTTCCTTAAGACATGGCCGCATTCGCTCATCATCTCTTGTTGCTTATTTTGGACGCTCCCCACCGCTTGAAAAAGTCTAAGGTTTGTCATTATCTCCTAATACTAATTTTGGTTGTGGATTAGGATAAACAGGCTTTTTACCCTTATCAACATAATACACCGGCTACTTTTCTTTATCCACATTGTATATCACCCACTTTTCTCCATTTAAGCTATAGGAAGTTGCATGAATTTCATTTCTTCTTGAGTCTAAAGATTTATTTCTCTTTATTTTATATGCATAGACTTCAGACTTAGGGCAGTTCCACTTTTTGAATTTAGCCACCCTATCGAGCAAGTCCTGGAATGTTGCAATTGATGCCATGCATAAAAATGGTGCCATTTTATCATCCATATTGCCCATTAGCAATTGAATTGCATGTTCTTCTTCCAATTGTTGCTCACACTTCATTCTCATATTATACCAGCGTGTAATATATTTAGTTACTGACTCATCCTTTCTTCTTTTCTCTAAGGCGAGGTCAGCAATAGTTGTCTTTTTGACGACACTAGCGAATATTTTGATAAACATTATTTCTAACTCGGAAAAAGTCTTGACCGAGTCATTTGGTAATTCAGCGTACCATTAAAAAGTAGTTAAAGTTAAACTACTAACGAACTGATGAAATATCAATGCATCGTTGCCTCTAGTATTACCATAGGTCGCTTTGAACTGTGCCAAGTGCTGCTTAGGGTTACCGTTGCCATCAAATGTATTGAACTTCGACACTGAATAGCCTTTTGGGTATGGCACCTGGTCATACTCGGCTGGGTATGAATGACCTTTATTTACCAACTTTTCTACTTGCTCTACAGCAATAACAACTTTAATCTTCTTATTTAAAATAGTTTTCAACCGAGCAACTATCACGCATGTATGTGTTTGAGGAGTTTTAGAGAACCGATTAATTTCATTTCTCCCCTCATGAGTACTATGAGCTCCAGAAGTTTGAGCTGTTGGCTCCACTAGTGGATTGGCAGAGATGATATTAACTGTTGGAGGATTAACGAGCGGAACGGATAGTGGCACTTCCACTACATTTCTCTGCGTTATCTGCATCATGATATTCATCTAAGCCATTATCTCATTTATTTTAGTGTTAAGCTGCTCAATTTCTTTATCTTTTGTCCCATCTGGCACTGCATGTGCCTCTACACTTGGGCTAGTGTGGCAGTGTCAGTGAACATAGGATTCTCTTCTCTTTTTGACTCTTCTCTTCGCTCATCATTGGAGGAAGAAGCTAGGTGTTTTCTTCTTCTTGTCTTTTAGGAGGAGCAGTGGGTTGGATGGTACACCGACGTTGATTATAGAACTTAGTACCAGGGTGATCATCACTTTGAATTACCATATAGATCACTTATATTCCCATGGTCTCATCATCATCATCATCATCATCATCTTCTTCTTCTTCTTCTTCTTGTAGCCTCACTTTTGAGCATCATCTCCAATAGATCTCAGGCTTAGGTTGTGACATGAACATTTCCTCAATTGGAGGGCTTTGGTCGAAGTCGACTATCTTCTGAGGAGATGGAGCTATCCAGGGTGTCGACCATCCATTAGCTTATTAATGGTAATCTTTTTTTTAGACACATTCTTGTCTGACCCTATCACTAGGGGATCTCTAGGAATACAAGCTGGATATCACACCTTTGTTCTTCTCCACAATGATTTCTTCTTGAGGCTTTGGCCTCCAGATTTGTTTCTCTTTCTGTCGGGACCTTTTGGCGGTGGATTCTTAGACATGCGATCCAAATGTCATGCTGTGATGCTCATCGTGCAAGGCTTGTTTGTAATGCTCTTAAGTTCTTACTGCCATTGATGGTGGTCTTTAGAGTAGAGCATTATTGGTTTATCTGATAATTGGCCTTTGATAACTCTTTTTCATAAGACCTTTTTCTTTGACAACTTTTACTACTCTATGCACTCTAGAGGATAGAGTCTCTGGATGCCTCCTTTGTGAGATTGGATCTTGGTAACGTTGCTTAATATCACCAGTAGAGTTGTTCTTCTTCACCCACTTGAGATTTTCAAACTTATTGTGGGTGGGAACACTCAGTTCTGGTTGTAAGGCTAACTGTGTAATAGAGGGGCCATACGAAAGTTGATGGGCTCACAGCTCAGCATTCATTCTTCTCCTCTGCCTTCTAGTTAGCTTTCCTCCAGATGGGGGAGCTTCAGCATCATGTCTGCCTTGTGCAAAGGGCAAGATCAGTAGGGAAGTAACATTCGCATGCATCACTCAAATCGTCTGCACAGTGATAATTCTTTTCATGGCTGGAGCTTTGGTATATCCTAGCCTTTCAAATACTAAGGACCTCTTTCGAGGAGCCTCAACAGCAACAAGAGCTTTAGCAGACTTAAACTGCTGAATAGGTTGATGTGCGAGTGCATGCATGACCGTTCGTTCGTACAAGTAGTTCTAGTAATGACGATGAAAATCCTCACTACCAAATTGTATGGTAGCTCCAGCATTTTTAGTGTTGATGATGACATTAGCTAGATGAATGTTAGCTCTGCTACTTAGCTATAAAGTGAACAGGGTATTTTAAAGATCCATTCTGCATAAATAAAAGATGAGAATTAGTAATCAGTAATTGATATATTACCCCACACTTTCAAAATGCAGAGATACAACAAAAATAAGCATGATAACATATAAGAACAAATTGTGTATATAGAAAGATTTTAAGAACTTTGTAATTATGTTCATTATAGAAATAATTTTAAATTTTAATCAATTTCATTTTATAAATAACTTTTATATTTTAAGTTATTATACTCTGCTACTATTATTGCTTAGATTTGACTAGCCAAAGATGGAAAAAGAAACCTTTCCCCAACGGAGTCACCAGAAATCTGTGGGCTTCCAAAATTCACCACCGATCTCTCAATGAAGACAGTGATTTAAAGTGTTAGTGCAATTTTTAGAAGGTAGATGAATAGTAGATAAGGCACTACCCAAAGATGTCACCCTCATTTTGTGAGGACTTTAGATCTGGTTCCAGATTTCCTATAGGCGCAAGCACCTATAGTTAATTGCCCCCCTCATTGCTGAGAGAGAACTTTTGATTAAGGCTAGTCGTTAGGTTGTTTAGTGCGTAGCATTTAATAGCAGCATGTGGAGTTTTAGAATTTAAATTATAAAATTTATCATTTCAGCTTAAACCGGATGGTTAGGGGAATGATGACGTGCCCGATCTAGATCCCATGGTTTCATCATCCCGGGAAGTTGCGGTCCCTAGTCTACTTAGTGAGAGGAGGTAGTTGACCCAACTTGACTGAAGGATCCTTGTCAGCAACACATGGGTTACATCATCCAAAGTATCCTTGTAGACCTGGGGTGGTGTTTTTCTAAGGAGACAAGCTTAAGTTTATCTTATCTAACAGAGGCCTTTTTTCCCAATCATGAATACCCTATGATTCACAACTCAAAGGGCAGAGCCATTGGGGAACATACGGGCTACAGTCGTAATCATAATATAATGGTTCCATTTGTTGGTAACCACCTAATCAAAGTACTCTGATAGTAACCGCATCATGTGAAGCCTACTGGCCAAGCCACGCAGTCAGAGGACATGGGCCACATCCTTGCTGGCATGTGATTGTTTGAGAGTAAACATAGTTGTGTACTAGATTTGACTTTAGCTCCTCCGTGAGCTAGAGTTTTCTTAATTTGTCATCTTCGATAAACTATTATGGAAAGTGGATTGATTTTTAGCTTCAAGTTCTTAAAAAATTGAATTTCATTTAAGCATTTATAATTTGGTGATTTATTTAATTTTACATTTGCATTGATACTTGAGTTTGATTACATCAATTTGAGGGTTGCAAGCATATTTTTATGGTAAGTATTCCCTTCAATTAAAATCTTCATTTAACACAGCCATCATCGGGGTGGTTTATTATTTCAGGATCCGCACTCTATTAATTTAATAATAGATCGATGTCATATGATAGAATTAGCTTCTCAAATGTTTTACTAAGTTAAAATTCTTATAATAGATTTTTAGGTTTTGTTAACCCGCAGTCTTAAATCGAATCAACCTACTGACATCCTTAGACACTAAATTTAAGCGTTCATCATAGTATCGGGGCTCATGCAAGTGTTTAAATCGTTTAATTTATTATTTTAGATCTTGTCGACTCTATTAATTTAATAATAGAGGACTAGACCTCGATTTATATTTTGAGAATTTTGAATTTGAGAATATTGAATATAATATCTTAAATATTTTGATAATAGTTAGCCCTCCAATTGATATCTTCAATCAACTCAGCTATCATTGGGGATATAAGTTTACATAATCATTTAGTTTATTATTTTAGATCCTATCGACTCTATTAATTTAATGATAATGGATCAGATCTAGATTTAAATTTTGAGAATTTTTGATTTGAGGATATTAATATAAATATCTTAGATATTTTTAACAATAATGATTACCCTTCCAATTGATATCTTCAATCAACCAAGTTATCATTAGGGAGTTAAGAGATTGTCGTTATACTTCCAAATGACAGAATTAGCTTCTCAGAGATTTTCTTAAGTAGAGAAAGCTATAACAACATCATTAGGTTTTATTAACCCAGACCTAGTCTATAGACCCAACTAGGAATCAACCTGTGCAACATCTTTAGTCACTAAGTTCAAGCTTTTAGCACAGTGTCTGGGCCCATGCGGGTGGTCATTTAGAATACTTGCACTAATTTGGAAAGATCAAATTAAATTGAAGATTATTTTATATTTTGTACAAGAATTCATCTCTTTCAAATGATTGCACAAGTTTTAAAGCACTTGAATTGAGTGATAGTTGCTCCATAATTTATGCAAAATTAATATATTTGAAGTCTATTTAGAATTTAAACCAACACCTTCTGTTTGCTTCTAATTTTGTGTTGCAGATTCGGAAGCGTTAGAATTTTTTTAAATCTTATTCAATTATTTATATTAACATTCATTTGTTTGCATTTAGTTCATAGCTCATTGAGTTCTCTAAGTTTCAATGAAACTTAGTTCGTGATCGCTAAGAAGCTTATAGATTCATTCTTATTTAAAGACCTTTATAATTTTTTGTGAGTAAGTTTAGCTTCGATTCATCATTTTTTCATTTAAGTTTAGTTTAAGCTTATTAATACCCTTATTTAATAATATTTAAGCTTTGTGTCAATCCAAATTTTGACAACCTCCGATCGCAGAAGGGGGTCGCATGACGCTTTGACCTTCTTGCCACGCAATGGTCTGCTTCGATCGCCATCATAGTCTTCAAACCCATCATGCTCTTTTGAGCACAGAGGGATCTTCAAACTCATCAGCTCTACTGAGCATAATGAGGTCTTCAAACACCTGCAATTTCAATTCATATTTCAATTTTGAGCTTAGGGTTTATTTTGTATTAAATTAATTAAGTCCTCTGTCAGTCTGAATTTTGGCAGCATCTCAGTGTCTTCCCTGCATAGGGGACTACATCAGGGACTGCTTTGACCTACCCACCATGCTCTTATAAGCACAGCGGTCGAATTCTTGTGACACCGCAGTCGTAGTCTTCAATCCTGCCATGCTCTTCTAAGCGCAGAGGGGTCTTCAAACTCATCAGCTCTACTGAGCATAATGAGATCTTCAAACACTTTCTCTTGCAAAAAAAATTCTTCTCGCTCATAGAAATGCTTGCATGAGCTCGATTCTCCTCGCCGATATTAGCACCGTCATCAACAAGAATCGTGAACATCCGACCATCCATCAAGTCTATAGATTCATCGCCTATTGTAGATTGTTGTTCGACTCCAACTCTTCTTTAGAAGAGATATTTCTTGATACATAATCCAAACCATGAACTGCTTTCTTCCATTTAACCAGATAATAAGGATAGTCATATCTAATCTTCACTTGCTCGACCAAATGGACCTCATATTGATCGTATAAAAGCGAGCCTTCTTCTATTTTTGATGCCATTTCTCTTAAGAATATAGTTGATAGCATTGGAAGGATTCATTGCCTTATATAAGATGGCTCCCAGTGCTGGTGAAAAGCTAAGAAGTCGACCATATTTTCAACCCTAGGTTTATCCCACTGGAGCAGCTAGCTATAACTTCCTTCATTACCATGACTACTAGCATTTAATTACATCTCAATGATTTATTTGTTGGGAAAACCATGTTCTCTAGCAATCCTCTAATAAGCCTTAAACTACCAATTTTCTTGCTTCTTTAATTACACGGTCTTTGAAGCAATCTTCAAATGAGCTCTTTTGTTGCCTGGGTGACCACATCGTGAGCAGTGTGGAGACCTTGCAGCCACACCCTCAAATGGACTAGGCATATCAAGATGTAATGAAGATTCAATGCATTCCAAGAATGCAGGAATTATTCCTTGTCCAACTTCAGATAGCCTATCTAAAATATCATCATCTGAAAATAGCTTCACAAAATGAAGAGTTGTTTGACCAAAACTCGACACTCTAACCATGGTCATCCGACTAGAAGAGTGATGGATACCATCTGTTTTCTCTTCAAACCAAGACCAGCTTCAATATCAGGTAAGTAATAGCACTCGAAGGGTTCTTTGGAATTAGAATGGAGGCACTTTATTACACATTTTGCTCCAAAAAGGAATGCATCACTATCAAAAGTAATGCAAGCATCAACATGGCCTTCAATGTTCAAATGTCCACAAAAGCCTCGAGCTTTCAAAATAGGCATACCTAGATTTAAGCAATTCTGGCACTCCTACACCCACGCGAACACACGATTATGCCGATTAATAATGAAGATGCCACCGCAGCCTCGTGGCCAAAAATAAAGCAAATCCATCCAAGGAAATGCTCCATCCTCACTTGATCCTTGAGTGGCAAAGGCTCTCCGTCCACATCAAACACTTGAAATGTCCCAGACTTCATGAATAAGCCTAAGGTTCGAAAAAAAAATACATAATGCGAAGGTGCGGATTACGGGTGCCGAGATATTTGCTACAAATGGCGGCATCATGCTGAATGACCCAGAAAGAGAGATAAACAGCGAAGCATTTATCGTGGAGAAAAAATTGGTCCCTTCAAGCTAGGCGTAGGGCTTGAGGTGGTCCCAGAAGTTTCCACTGACACCGCCATTGCGAGTCGGAGTGGAAAGATACCGGGTTTTTTGATGTCCACGGATGAACGAGGAATGAGGAAATAGGTGGATGCTACTGCTTCAAGTGGGATGGTATGGGATGAGTGATGTGGCAACTCCTTATTGGCTGATTGGGGTGGCAAAAGCATGTGAATGGGTGGCTACGAGTTCCTAGGCATTGGCCAGATGTGATTAAGAGATAGTTATGTGGATTTATCTTGAAATGCATGCTAATTTCAATGAAATTTTATGTGCAATAACTTTAGTTAAATTGGATGTCTATTCTAAGTAATTTTGATATTTTGGACAGAATGGCATAGTCTGTTTCACAATCAGAAGCCGCTTCGCTCAAGTTGGCATCAAATCGGGGTCAATTTCAGTTCAAAATTGTCCATTATCACTTCTGACCACTCGACGTTCATGTAAACTCATCCAAATTGAGCATGAATAGTCTCATTTAATAGGTTTTGGCATTTTGGAGCTAACAGCACAATCAATTTTATGAATGGAGGTTGTTTGGTTATCTTCACATCTTCTAAACTCTGATATACGCATCGACACATTAATAGCTCGAGCGCTTAATTGATTGCTCATTAGATTTTGAAATATTTATATTCTAATCAATTTCAATGTTTTGAACATAATGGTGAAGTCTGTTCATCGATTGGATGTCATTTTTACCCTTTTCGGTGACATTTAGTGCATTTTGAGCCCCAATTTACGCACTGTCACTTCTAAAGTCCCAAATTTGTTGTTTGACTCATCGATACGTATGTGGAGGTCAACAAATGAATCTCATGAGGACTGCATGGAAAACTGATTAGAAGTTGAAGAGCTAAGAGGAGATGAAGGAGAAGTGCTTACTTGCATATTAGAAAAAATCTCATCGCTCCCAGACAGTCAAACCACCTTCAAAAGCACTCCATTTTCAGAACGTGTTGCACAATCAATGGAAGAGTTTGTGATTTACTAATGGATAGCAGTTGCACATAAAATATTATATCTAGTGGAGCTATCAAGACTCCCAAACTTGAAACTGTCAAACACCCCCATCCTTACAAGATTAGTTGTGTATGAAAAGGTATCGACATTATGATTTTTGAAATGTGCAATGCTACATTTAGCATTGGCAAGAACTTTTTGTATGAAGTTTTATGTGATGATTTAGACATAGATGTGTGTCATTTGATCTTGGGAAGACCTTGGCGGTGATGTGGGAGCTGCTATGAAGGCTGCCAACACTTACTCTTTTGGGTGGATAGGAAAACAATTGAAATTGCTAACTTTGGTAACTAATTCAAAAGTGAAAATTGCTTTTGATAACAAAACACATACCACTATTACTGGAAATAGGTTATTATTCACATTTAAAGAGACGTGGATGCTCTTTGTAGTTGTTACAAAGGAAATTCCATATCTAGAGTCTACTATATCAACTATTGTACGTCAAATATTAGATGAATTTTGTGACATCTGCTCAACTGAACTACCTGCAGGGCTACCACGATTGAGGAATTCAACACTGTATTGATCTTATGCCCAGAGCTTCTCTTCCAAACTTAGCTCATTATCGAATGAGTCCAAGAGAATATCACATACTACAGAACCTGGTAGAAGAGCTATAAAAAAAGAACTAACACAACCGAACATGAGTCCTTGTTCAATGGTGGCTCTCTTAGTCTCAAGAATGGACGGCATGTGGAGGATGCGTGTCAATAGCAGGAACATTAATAAAATCACCATTAAGTACAGATTTCTCATGCCAAGTTGATTGCTTAGAAAAAATACCTTTGAGGATGCTCTCTGTCATCTTTATTGAGATAAGTAGGAGGATGTTTTTTCATGAAGCAGATTGTGATATATTCAATCAAATTTTCCTAAACATTTTGTTAAGGCTTATTTAGATCTAAGTTCCACTTCCTATGAACACAAGCCTTCATAGTTAATTACCCCTCTTACCATAGTAAGAGAGGACTATCGATTAAGGTTGAAAATAAACATATCTTATTTGATATTAATTAGTGTCTAGTAGTGTGTATTATAGCATAAATGATTGTCATTTAACTTAAAGGTTATATTGGGGGGATGATGACTCACCCAATCAAGATATCATAGTTCTATCATTCCGACTTGTCATGGTGTCTGGTCTACTTAGCCAGGGGAAATAGTTTTTGACTAAGGATTTTTTTATTAAATATATTCATAATTTATGGCTCAAGGAGCAAAGCCATTAAGGGACATATGTGCTATTTCTATGACCAAATATAATATAGCTATATATAAGCCAAGCCACCCGGTCAATGGGTTTAGGTCATATCTCAGATTTGGTGCTATTTAGCATCAAAGTGCAAATAGAGACAAGCCACATCCCACGACATGAAGTTATTTGAGTATGAACATAGATATATTTAATTTGACATTAGCTATTTGTGAGTAAATATTTTCTTAGGTTATCATAATTTATAAATAATGATGGATTGGTGGATGATTCTTATTTTAAGTTATTTTGAATGACAAATTTCATTCAATTTAAACATGTCTCTATGGGCTCTGAAAATTTTCAACCGACCTCTCAATAAAGAGAGTTTGATTTATGTGTTGGTCAAATTTTAAGAAGGAAAATGGAATAGTAGATAAGTCAATAACTAGAGATTTTGCCCTCATTTTGTCAGAACTTTAGATCTAGTTCCAAGTTTCCTATAAGTGCTAGTACCTATAGTTAATTACTCCTCCCAATGTTGAGAGAGAACTTTTCATTAAGGCTAGTTATTAGATTGCTAAACATGTAGCATATAGTAGTAGTATGTGGAGTTTTAGAATTTAGAATTTAGAATTTATGAAATTAATCATCATTAGCTTAAAGCGGATAGTTGGGGGAATGATGACATGCCTGATCAAGATCCCATGATTCCGTCATCTTGGGCTGTCGTGGTCCCTAATCTACTTAGTCAAATGAGATAGTAGACCCAACCTGACCGAAGGATCCTTGTCAGCAACCATGGTTGCATCATCTAAGGAACCTTTGTAAACTTAGGTGATGTTTGTCTAAGAGGACAAATAAAAGTCGACCTTAGCTGATAGAGGCTTTTTTCCCTATCAGGTGCACCCTATGGTTCACATCTCAAAGGGTAGAGCCATTGGGGTGCATACGGGCTACAGTCATGACCGTAATATAATGGTGTCATTTGGTAGAAACTATTCGATCAAAGGACTATGGTCGTAACCGCATCATATGTGGAGCCTACTAGCCAAACCACATAGTTAGAGGACACGCCACGCCCCACATGAGATTGATTGAGAGTGAACATAGTTATATACTTGACTTGACATTGGCTCCTTTATGAGCTAGAGTTTTATTAATTTATCACCTCTGACAAACGCTGTCGATGGTGGGTTGAGTGGAGTTTATTTTAAGTATTTAATGATTGAATTTCATTTAGACATTTATAACTAATAGCATATTAGAAATTTCCTTTAAATTAATACTTGATTTAAATGATTCAAATTAATTTGATCTGAACTTACAAATGCATTTTGATGATGGTTTCCCCTCCGATTGTAATCTCCATTCAACATAATCATCATTGGGGTATATAAGTCTGCTTAATCATTTGGCTTTTTCTTCTAGATCCTATTGACTCTATTAATTTAATGATAGAAGATCAGATCTAGATTTATATTTTGAGAATTTTGAATTTGAGAATATTGAATATAAATATCTTAGATATTTTTGATAATTATGACCCCTCTGGTTGATATCTTCAATCAACTCAATCGTCATTAGAGATATATAACTCTGCTTGGTCATTTAGTTTGTTGTTCTAGATTTTTTCAACTCTATCAATTTAATAATAAAGGATGAGATCAAGATTTTTACTTGATAATTTTGAATTTTAAAATATTAAATATAAATATCTTAGATATTTTAATAATAATGACCCCTCCAGTTGACATCTTCAATCAACTCATCTATCACTAGAGTATATAAGTCTGCTTGGTCATTTAATTTATTATTACATATCCTGTTGACTTTATTAATTTAATAATTGAGGATCAGATCTAGATTTATTATTTAAAAATTTTGAATTTGAGATTATTGAATATGAATATCTTAAATATTTTGATAATGATGACCCCTCCGAGTGATATCTTCAATCAACTTAGCCATCATTGAGGAGCTGATCATTTATTTTATTATTTTAAATCTTATCAACTCTATCAATTTAATAATAGAGGACCAAATCTATATTTATATTTTGAGAATTTTGAATTAATTTGAGATTATCGAATATAAATATCATGTATATTTTGATAATAATGACCCCTTTCGGTTGATATCTTTAATTAACTCAGCCATCATTAGAGTATATAAGTTTGCTTGATCATTTATTTTATTATTCAAGATTTAGCGACTCTATGAATTTAATAATAGAGGATCAAATCTAAATTTATATTTTGAGAATTTTAAATAATCATGACCCCTCCAATTGTTATCTTCAATCAACTTAGCCATCATTGGGGAGTTAGGAGATAATCGTTATATTGTCATATAACAGAATTAGCTTCTTAGAGATTTTTTCAAGTGGAGGAAGCTATAACAACATCATTAGATTTTGTTAACCCGGACCCAGTCTACAGACCCAACCGGGAATCAACCCATTTAAAATTCTCAAACACTAGTTCATGCATTCAGCATAATATCAGGTCCCATGTAGGTGATTTAGAATACTTATATGAATCTTAGAAAGGTCAAATTGAATTGAAGATTGCTTTATATTTTGTACAAGATTTCATTTCTTTCAAATAATCATGCAAATTCTGAAGCACTTGAATTGAGTGATAGTGGGGCTCCATAATTTATGCAAAATTAATATATTTAAAGTCTATTTAGAATTTAAGCCAATGCCTTCTATCTAAAAGACATTTTAGACTTATATTGCAATTTGGAATAACATATCATGATTCATATTTGCTTATTTAGTAGTTGAGCTTGAGATATTCATATCTATTTCTTATTCTTATTAATAAGCCTTCAAAATGATGGCATGCTTCTAACGAATTCTTTGACTACTCTCAATTAGATTGAAATGAATTGTGAGAAAGTCTATTATTCACTAGAGAATTTATTGCACTCAATAATGAGTCATTGAGGCTATTGCAAACATATGTATAGTTCAATCATGGATTCAACTAGGTTTATTCCAATCCACTCAATGTATGATATGGTTCAACAATTTATTAGAAAGCAACACTTATGATTTGTGTTCATTGATGAACCACTTAATCAGCCTCCTTAATGAATGCACATTTAAGTTTCTTATAAACCTCATAACTAAACTATCTCATCTAAAACTTTCTTATTCATCTCAAAGTGAATCAAAATAATCATAATGACCAGTGAGGACTCTCTCTTATGCTTGTCAAGAAGCCCTTTAAATTCATTTGAAGCCTCCTACAAACTTTTACTCTCCTTTGAATCAATTGAAATGAGTCATGGTAGAGTTTAGCATTCATTAGGATGACTTGTTTATATCCAAATGGTGAGTTATTTGGCTTAATATATGTCCTCTGCAAGTCTCACTTGAACTATATTTATATGCTTATAAGTTATATTTTAATCCCATTGTAAGTCTTCCATGATTCACTAAGATTCTTCTTTTGGATTACTTTAAGAAAAATATTATGTGGTTTAATTCATGTATATCAAAGGAATTTAGATTTATTTCAAGTTTTCTTCACTAGAGTTTGATCCCTATTTTCTTATTTGAAATATGACATGCAATTTTATTTGTACTCAAGTCTCTTTCAAATTCATTTCTAGTTTATTTATAATTGTAATTTCAAATTCAATTATGCATCTACTGAGTTTTAACAATTTAAATGATAATTTTTATCCAGTTTATGTTTTATATGAGTGCAGGATTTAGAGAAAATTTTGTTAGCCTCTTAGTACAGTCCCTACATAGGGGGCTGCATCAGTGACTGCTTTGACCTACCTGCCATGCTCTTCTAAGCACAATAATCGGTGTCTTGTGACACCGTGGTCATAGTCTTCAATCCACCATGCTCTTCTAAGCATAGCGGGGTCTTCAATTAGCTACATAAAATAAATAAATAAATATATTGCATGTTGATTTAACTTTAATTTATTATTTTCATTTAATTTGAGTTTAAGCTCATTAGTATTTTCATTTGATTCTCATTAAGCAACATGTTGGTCTTAATTTGATAACCTCTCGGCATTGTCCCCGCATAAGGACTTGCATCAGGGATTATTTTGGCCTACCTGTCATGCTCTTCTAAGCACTGCAGTTGGTATCTTGCGACACCACGATCGTTGTCTTCAAACCCGCCACACACTTCTGAGCATAGAGGGGTCTTCAAATATACCAATATCTAGAAGAAATAAACAATCTCAAAGGAATTTTGACAGATGATAAGGTGAATCAAGAGGAGGACAATTTGAAGCTGGTGGAACTAGAAGTGGCCATCTAAAGGTTTAACAACTAAATCTCCTTCAATGGATTTTTTTTTTGCAACTTCATGAGCTAACTGAGTGATGATATGCACCAGCTCGGTGCCAATAGTGAACAGAAGAATCAAAGGAATGAACGATATACAAAAATATGCATGCCACTCTCTAACATTCAACAACAAAAATATAACCACAATAATCTAGAGATACCAACTAATACCAACCACTTTTTTAGAGTCTACCTCAAAGGCTTGAACCATGTATTTGTGAAAATAAAACTTGTGGTTACCCTTGTAATAAGCCATAATGAAGCCAAGTTTGATTGTGCTATAGTATGATTTTGTTGCCGATCCAAAAATTTATTTGAAGAAGGAATGTAGCCAACTTAGTATCACAAAATCTTTTCCAATACTAAGAAAGTGATGCCTAACAAATTGAATTTGGTGAACATGAGTGATTGATGGGGAAGCAAAAGCATTTTTAATAGTTTCTTTATGGATGGAAACTTCCTAGTGTTTCCATTGGTGTAACTTAGCACTTCTTGAGAGCACAGTTAGAACACTACGAATAACATGAGTTGTGGCCAAAACAAAGATAAAAATATGAAGTTGATGAATTGCTTCGATCAATATTAATGGAACTTTTCCCTTCTTAGGTGAACCACCACCAGAAGCCCCAGCCTCCAAGAACGACAAAGAAATCGAGTAGTATTTTATGGGTGTCACCGACCTCCTTATTAGCCAAATATTTTCTCTTATAGGCGCATGTGTGATGAGTGTAACTCTCAGGATGCAAATCTTTTGAATCCTTCCTTGAATACCACCCATAGTAGTGAAATAAAACCAATCAACATCGTATTTCTTTCATCTTCAAGAGCTTGGAAAAGAGGTTTTGGTTCTTTCGCAGGTGATGGATAAAATTATTGAAAAAAAGGGAGATGCAGACAATGATTGTGCAAAGGATGGTGATATTCCATGTCACTCTGAAGCTTTAGTTTCTTGTCATCCTTCTCCTTGCCATTTTGCCAAGATGGACGAGTCTTAGGAAGTAGGAAAGAGTGCTTCACATGGGTAGTGGGGAAGGTGATGTGGTTGCTCTTTCAATGAGGGAAGGTGTATGGGGATGGGCATACGAGTTCAAGGCACGATTAGCAATTGGATGTATTCATCTCAACCTTTATGCTAGTTTTGATGAAATTTTAAGCATGACAACCTTAGTCAAATTGAATATCTATTCTAATTTTGATATTCCGATGCAATGGCATAGTCTATTTCATGATCAGAGATTGTTTGGTTCAATTCGATGATGAATTGGGTCACTTTTAATTCCATATTGTGCATCGCCGCTTCCAACCACTTGATACTCACGATTGATCCTAATTGAGCACGAACAGTTGCATTTGATAGGTTTCGATGTTTTGAAACTAATGATGCATTTAATTCATGAATGGAGGTTATTTTGGCATCATCATAGCCTATCAACTCTAATATATACATTTTTGCATTGATGGCTCGATCTCTTGATCAGTCAATCGTCAGATTATGCAAGATGTATATTCTAATCAATTTTGATATTTTGAACATGATGGAGAAGTTCGTTCATTAATCAAAGATCATTTTGACTAATTTCAATGATGTCCACTATATTTTAACTTTGATTTGTGCATTGTTGCATCCAATGTCCATCGAATTTGCTCCAAAGTCCAGTTTGACTCGTGGATCATGTGTGGAGGTCAACAGCCCCCTCTGGATAAATTTTATAATCAACACGGTCATAAATGGGGAATAATTAGATTTTGTTGACCAAGACCTTATCATAAAACCCAATTGGGAAATTAACCTGTGCAACATCCTCAAATATTTAACTTTATATTTCTATACATGTGTTGGGGCACATGCGAGTCTTTTTTATAACTGTCTAGTGAAATTGAAAGATTATCTTCAAGTCCATACACATGTAGGTGATTCAAATTTATTTTATATTAACCTGCGAAGCATCCTCAGATATGGAATTTAGGCAATTGTTATTATATAAGGGCCCATGCGAGTAATTTAGGTCTAGTTTTATTGGATGCCACAATACCAAAAAAATATGTTTATTAAGATATCTTTTCGGTGCTGGGAACATAGCACATCGATGTAGTTAAATACTTGATTGTAAATATGAGAGCTCAGACTCGATGCTATATTTATATCGCCACTGTTTTGGGGTATAATTTGAATTATGCCATGAACACCATAATATTATCATTTGAGTATAGAACACGGCTCTCGCCTCTTGGGATATCGCCAATGACGCTATGAGATGCTTGCCAAAATTTAATTTCTTGAGGACTTAGCGCCTTGGTGCTATAACCAGAAATATGGGTAAAGCATATAACTTGAATTATCATTACCAATTCTAAGTACATCTCCTGACACTAGGATATTACCATGCTGACGTAATATGGCAGATAATCTTACTTTTCGAGGACATAGCAAGACACTACTAATTGATATCTAAGATTCAAAATTTTGGTGACATAGCACTTTAGTAGTGGTTTTCAATTTTTTTAATTAGCGCTTTTCTCCTTATTCCAAATCAAAGATCAATAGAGGGAGGATTTCATTTCACACGAACCAAGCTCAACAAGAGAGAGAAAAAGATAGGAGCCACATAAGAGAGGGACCCCAAAGTTTAGATCTCATGGTATGACATCGCTTAATGCTAGTGAATTGCACTAAGACAAGAGCTTAGCCAGTGCCAATTTTGACACCTCGGTGCTGAGTAACATTTAAGATCTCATTCCCAAGAGCTTGGTTCAGACGTGGGATGGAAAAATTTGTATTAAACCAAATTCTTGTTAGAAATGTTAAATTTATACATATTTTAGCGCTCTTCTCCCTTTATTGATCCAAGATTGATGAAAGAACAATATTCTTCTCACTAGAACCAAGTTCAATAGTGAAGAGTTTCAACATTCAACATTCAAGATTCTTGAATATTTTAAGCCTTAGGGAGCGCTCTTTTCTCACTAGATCCAAGATCGATGGTGAAATTTTGTTTAAATTTAATTTGTAGGGAGAAAATTTCTAAAGAGAAATATTATTCTAGAAATAATTTACCTAGAGTAGATGGAGATCATTCTTGTGGATGTGGATAAAAGCACCATCAAATCAAGAACATAACAAGAAACTAGAGAGAGTGAAAGAGAGAAAAAGAGAGAGAGAGAGAGGGTGAAAATAGAGAGAGAGAGGTCATTCTTTCCAAGGGGTTTTGCATTTATAAGTCTCACTTTAGGGTAGTTATTGTTGTTAAAGACAACACTTTCTTGATTTAAAAGAAAATTGATTCATGATAGCAGAGCTGCCATTTAATCAACCTTTGGGCGGTTTGAGCTTCTAGATTTATTTAAGAGAACAATGTGATGCCCCAAAATTGAGATGTATAAATTTTATCATTTTCATTAGTTTCATTTTATTTCTTTAAATGCAAACTGAGGATTTACTCAATCACCTAACCTATTTTTTCTCTAACTTGGACCTCGCAGTGGTTATCACCAAATGGGATTCACCTTAGTGATGAATGGAAAACAAGGTTTAAGGCATGAGACTAACTCTATGAGTGGAAGGTAATGTCATTTGGGCAATATAACACCCCAAGTACATTTATGAGGTTAATGATGCTGATTTTGAAGCCCTTCTTAAACTCCTTTGCATGGTTTATTTTGATGACATCCTACAATGCATTCAAATGAGCATTTACATCATCTGCATAAGATCGAAGAAGCTTTAAAAGCTAATCAATTATACCTCAATAAGGATAAATGCTGATTTGCTGCACCTTTAGTACAATTTTTGGGATTTATTATCATTTCTCAAGGGATCCATGTTGAACCAACGAAGATTGCAACAATTAAAAACTAGCCTAAACCGAAATCTTTCACCGATATAAGGATCTTCCATGGATTAGCTAACTTCTACCAAAGATTTATAAAAGGCTTTAGCACTATTATGGGTCCAATAATTGATTGTCTAAAATAAAAAACATTTTATGAAAGTAAACAAAGTTTCAAACACATGAAACAATTAATTAGGTACGACCTATACTAGCCTGCATGTCCCCCATACATCACCCTCATCAGCACCTATACTAGGCTAAGCTTTGATAAACCATTCCATGTTAAAAAATGATGCATCAACAACAAGACTAGAAATTTATCATAACTCTAAGGAAGACGCTTTTCTTTAGTGAGAAATTAAGCTTTCCTAGATAAAATTGGATGATGTATGGGAAAGAATTATATGCAATTGAAGTGCTTTGAAGTAATGAGTAAACTACTTATTACACCATAAATTCATACTTTTAGTGATCACCTATTTACAATACATAAAATTCTAAATAGAATTTAAAGGAATGCATGCCCATTGGGCAATCATTTTTGCGAAATTTACTTTGCAATTAAACACCAAGCTACAAAACTAATAAAGTGGTAATGAGTAGGTCACACCTACTAGTTACTTGCAAATGGAGCAAATCATATTTCAATTTTTTGTAGGATTTATATAAACGATTTAAATTTTGTAGAGCTTTGGAACCTATGTAATGAATTCTTAATTACTCAATTCATAAAGGCTTTCTCTTCAAAGGAAACAAGTTATGCATAATAATTTATATGTCAATAGCTCATTAAAGTGCTACACATGGGAGGATTATCAACTCATATGGGCTAAGATAAGGTTATTTAATAATGGCAACAAAGGTTATACATCTGTAAAAAAAAATAAGTTGAACAATTCATCAAACATTGTTTGGTGTCAAAATTGTAAAGGAAACTCACAAAATATGGGATTATACCTTCCTTTGCAAGTTCTAGATTCAATATGAAAAGAACTCAACATCGATTTTGTGTTGGGCTTTTGCATCGAGGGGTTGATTCTATGTAGTGGTTGACCAACTATAAAAAATTGATCATTTCATTCTTGTCGAAAACATATGATGCAAATAATATTGTCAAATAATTTTTTAGAGAAATTAAGACTTCATGGCTTGCCTCGAGCATCACATCGAATATAGACATAAAGTTTATTAGCTATTTTTGGCAAGAGTTATGGAAATAGTTACATACAGTTATCCAATTTAGCTCAGCCTATCACCCTCAAATAGATAAAGTGCAGGTTGTAAATCAAACCCTTGGAAATATGTTGTGATGATTGGACAAACATCAAGCTTGGGATGAAATCCTTTGTCAAGTAGAGTTTGCATAGAACTCCACAGCTAGCAGGTCTACTAGCCAAACTCCTTTCAACATTATTTACACTAAAACTCTCAATCATAATATAGATGTGTTTATGCTCCCTAAACCTCGCAACACTGCCAACTCTCAGCTTGTAACAGACTTTCAAAATGTGATAGATGAGGTTCAAAAATAACTTCAGCTTTCCAATCATAAAACAAATAGATGATAAAATGATGACATAAAGTCTTTAAAGTTGGTGATTTGGTGTTATCATAGAAAGCTTGTAGCCAAGCACAAAAAATAGAACTCGACTAAGAAAATCAGGTCTTTCTACACCTCTAAAGTAATAAATGATAATGCATATATAGTGGATTTATCATCTGATTTGTAGTTCTCCCGCACATTCAACGTTGCCAACATTTTTCCATTTTATTCTCCATCATGGGAAGTCAAGTTTTCAAACTTGAGTCAAGTTCTTTGGAACAAGATGTGGGCTTCAAAAATTTACTCGATGAAGAGAGTTTGGAATGATGTCAATAAAATTTTTAGAAGGCGATGGAATAGTAGATAACACACTAAGAGATTTCACCTCATTTTGTGAGGACTTTAGATCTGCCCAAGTTTTCTCAAGCACATTTAGTTAATTACCTCTCAATGCCGAGAGAGAACTTTAATTAATGCTAGTCATTAGATTGCTAAATATGGTGTTTTTTTTGATTCATGTATGAGGGGTGAGGGGACACCATGAATCTCAGGGTATTGAGGTGATGAGGTACCACATTAAGAAATACCTATCTCCAAAGATGGAAGTCACTACTACAATATACCTAATCACCTAATAAGGACTCCAAGGCATGGTGGGTCTATATATCGAGATTTTTCTCCACTTTACATGGATGAATAAAGTTTATTTTTTGCTATATACAAGCCCCATCATTAATTACATCTTATGGAAAGTGAATCCCTTAAGAATACTCTTGATTAAAGTAGGAAATTATTGTCTCCAAAGAATTCAAAGATAGGACTATCAATAAATCGATTGTATTTTAGAAAATCAAGTGGGATGGATCAAAAAAGAAAGAGTTATTATCAAAACTAAAGAAGTTATGAGGGGTTCTTCATTCTTCATTCTTCATTCCTCATCTTTTATTTCTTCATTTGATTTACTCCATTTCTTACTTCCTTTTAGCTTGATTTGGATGTGCTTGCTCCGAAGGCATCACATGATACATAAGGCTTGGTCTTATAACCAATGCTCATCCTAATCTCCCATAACACTTATCCTAATCTTAATACAAAACTATATTAAAAGAAGGAAAGTAAATCTAGCTATAATTGCAAAGTAAATGTCAGCTAAACACACCATACAACACAATCAGTTATATAAATATTTAGACTTAGCACCCCAAAAATGGGTAACTAAGCCCACCTATCATAACTTGGATTATGCTTAGGGATATAAGCAACCTACACAACAAAAAGAATTTATATTTTTATTACAGGGGCCCCTTAAGCACAACACCGTAAAAGCATAATTAGGCTAATGCCTAACATCTAGACTAAGCATATACACCCAACATCTAGTCTACAATAATACATCACAAAATAAGTATACATCAAACAATACACCACCCTCACATAAAGCTAGAAGTAATGACTTAATATAATGTGTGTGCATTAAGACTTGTTGTATGTCCTAACTAGGCTTTAGAGTTGTAATAAGAAGGGATTTAATTTATAAAGGGTTGATTTCTGTTTAAGTGATTTAATTGATTTGAAGATTTTACTTAATGTTTTCTTTTTTTTTTCATATGGCCTACACTTAACAACTAAGTATTATAAATAGAAGAAAGAGAGAGAACCTCTCTTTCATCCCTACCTTAAGTCACTTCTAAAGTAAGTTAATTAATCAATTTCCTTTAGTGAATGGCTTATTACATGTTTTAATCAATCCTAAGTTTAGGTTCACTCTAAATGACCTTATTCAATAAGAAAGACATCTTAAGATTAATTAGAATGAATTAATATCACATAACACATGTTTATTCATTTATTTCCATCATATATATCATGCGCAATGATCTAATAATAGGCATGTTTGAAAAAAGGAATTTTTCATCTATTGTACACATTCACATGTATAAAAGTTTCAGCACATCGTATTGTTTTCTACACCAGAGGAATAAGGTACAAGACCTACTTAGGGCTACTTAAAGCCTCGCAGCCCCGGGATGTCCAGACTAATATACCACTTTCCTTACATACATATGGATGTATAAGCAACTATAAGGATAGGAAAACCCATACAAAAGTTGTATTTGATTTATGATTATTCATTGGTCATATCATACATTATAAGAGTTTTAAGTGAGTATTTTTATTCTATCAGGGGCATAAGGTACAAGACATACTTAGGGCTACTTAAAGCCTCGCAGCCCCAAGATGTCCAGACTAATATACCACTTTTCTTATATACAGATGGATGTATAAAAAAATCATAAGAATGAGAAGTCATGCAAGAAGTCATATTTGATTTGATTATATGATTTATATATGTGATATGAAATTCTTCCAAAATCTTAGCATGGAGATGCATAGAAGTAGATTTAAACAAAATGTTGTGTTCTTTTCAAATAAACTATACATTTATAAATCCTATGCAAATCTATATAAGGTAAGAAAAAGAGCTTCATATTGCATATCTAATATTATCAACACATGCAAACTTATAGATATTTATAATTAACATCACTCCATATATTATAATTGATTTATGGGCTTTTAAAGATAACTTTTGATTTAATAGTAATAATAGCCACACCTATTTTAAATTTAAATTAACACATGCAATTTGACATGAAAGAAACCATTTCATTTAGTTAATTTTAAAAGAAATGAATGCATGATTATGAATGACAAACACCATTTAACATGATTGGAAAGAAATAAAGGAACATAAGCACATGATCTCATTCATTCCAATTAATTCCTAAGGACAATCATACTAAATAAGACTATTTAAAATAAACCAAAGTTCTTTAATGACATTTCAAATTTTGGGTTTGATTTGATTTAAGAAATGAAAGAGGTTTGCTTATCCTAATCCCATTGCCCATGTCTGAGTAAATTTGGTTTAATGATAAAGTAATTAAGTTGATTTTATGGTTTCATTAGGTTAGGATATGAATTAAGTCAATTAATTAACCTCACCTTAAGTTAATTAATAATTAATAATGAGCTAATATATGCAAAAAGAAGTAAATTTGTAATGCTCCTAAGAAATAAAAGGGGCTCAATATAATTGGCTCATGATTAATAGTTAATTAGGCTTAAGGGATCTCACTCAATTACTTTTATGGTTTTCTCATACATGTGAGCTAACCATAATTTCATTATCTCCACTTTGGATTATTAAACACCCAAAGAGCTACCCAAGATTAATTAAAGGTTGCTTATGTATGAAGTGAATTTTAGATTGAGTTATGTAAGCTTATTATTTAATTGATTGAATTCTTTGATTATATTTTGATTAGAATGATGAAATTAACTTAGGGAAATGGATCAAGGATAAAGCCTCAATCCTAACCCCTAAGTCATTTTAAACACTCAATTAGGCTTTGATTTTTTATCTTGGAGATTAATTAATTAATTAACAATTACCTCATCAATTGATAACTAATCAAATTCCAAAAAGTGAAGAAAACTTAGGAAATGAATTAGGGATAGTATCCCAACCACATTCCCTAACTCCCTTACTATTCAATAGAGGTAATTAGGTTTAAATAATTAATTAAACCATTATTCATTCACTAATTATTATTAATTAAATTAAAAAAGTGATTAAAGTTTAATCAATTGATTTTCCTATTTAAGCAACCAATAAAATCCCAAAAAAAATGGTGGAGGCAGAGGGCATCCCCAAACATCCATGGAAAGTTGGAGATCAATTAGGTGATTAATTAAGGAATAATTAAGCTAATTAGATTTCTAATTAAACCTTAAGTATGCCAAAATCACTGTTCAAAATCAATTAATAATAATTTTCATAGATTCTACTCTGAAATATCTTTAAAATGAGCCCAAGTTTTTTTTAGATTTTTCTAGGATTAGTTATGAATTTTAGAAGTTTCAGGTTAAAAATATATTAATTATGCCTAATTAAAGCTTTAGTCTGTCAGGCTAAGCGGTGCACTGATGTTGCACGCTTTCCATATGGCATGATGGGAATGGATATTTAAGTTATCACATCTGAAGGCTGACTCAAATGGCGGTGGAGAGTGATATTGTTCATCAATTATTGCTCGATCCAAGCTCACTCAAGCTTGAATGGAGATGAAATTGATTCCACACCTTTGGGGAAGCAAAATAAACACATCTAATGGTGGAAATCACACGAGATGCAAGTTTCCTTCACAAAGGAATAACCTATTTTGAGCTAATGATCAGTTTTAATGGCATACCTCACCGGAGCTTGTGACTGGCAATTCCAATGATTGAGGAAGCTGTGTTTGGTAGAAATGAAATCCTGTTGAGCTGCACGAGCCTTGATTTGGTATAGCTTGCTCAGAAGATCAACCCATGGCATGTAAGCAATCAGTCTTTTTTGAACTCCACGCTTGGGAAGCTTGGGAATTTATTTGCTCATCTAGGTCCAAGGATGGTGTGTGCAAAATTAATTGCACTTTGTTTGAAAATGAGGAAATGGGAATCACTAGTTTGCTCCCTTATTTTGATTTCACATAAAATTGAGAATGGGGATTTTAGGGAGCTGAAATGCAAGGGAGGCTCAGGATCTCGCTTTGGCTATTATGAATCGAGAGATGAGTTTGAGTGAGAATGATGGGATACTCCCTCTCTTTCCTTGGCTTGGATGGTGATGGTTTTGACTTGGTGGATCAATGAGAGATGGGTGCTCGATTTGGGAGAATTATTCCACTTAGCCTGACATGAGTGGAGGAAGGGTGGGAGGTGGCTACCATGGGAGTAGTGGGTGTCTTTTGTGGTTTGAAATGCTCCAATGGGAATGGGGAGGTGATTTGCCTCCCATGAGTCATCATGGACCCAACCTTTGGGTCAGCCATGGTCCTTGGTGCCTAGTAGTCCTATGAATGGGTGTGGCCAAGGGAGAAATGACCAAATATGCATGTGTCTTATATCATGGGATTCCCTAGACCTAATGGCAAAGTGGTCATTAGGCTATTGATTTGGTCTGGGCAGATTTGAAGAAGGTCAAAAGTGGGTTAGCCCAAATTTCAAGTGGTTTGGGGTTTATTTGATTTGATTTGGCTTGATATGACCTATTTAGGTCAAATTGGGTTAGGTTGGGTCAAGTTGACCAATTGATCAAATTGGGTCAAACCAAGGGTTGGGTCAAGTTCACATGACCAATTAGAGTGTATTGGTGTCATTGGTTTGATTTAATTTGCTTTGGATTTGATTATGACTCATTTGGGTTCATATAAGTCAAATGGGTCAAGTTGACTAATTTGACCAAATTGGGTCGGGTTAGGTGTTGAGTCAAGTTCAATTGGCTAATTAAAAATGATTATAGGCTTTAGTTTGGTTTAATTTGGAATTAATTTGGATTTTGGCTAAATTGACCCTTCAGGTCAATTTGGGCTAGGTTGGGTCAAGTTGACTGATTGGTCAACTTGGGCTCAATCATGGCTTTGGTCAAGTTCTATAAGTGATTTGGAATGAACTTGAACCATCGGTGGCAATCAATTTAGATTAAATCATGATTTGACCCATTTTAGCTTTGTAGGCCAATTTGCATCAACTTGGGTCAAATGGCCAATTAGGCTTGGTTTGGCCCAAGTGAAGCTTTGGTCATGTTCAATCATTGATTATGAGTGGGTTCAAATTAATGGTTTCAATCAATTTGATATATGGTGGATTTTGGCTAGTTTGGGTTTCATTTGGGCTAAATGTTGACTTGGTCAAAGGCTAAGTTTGACTTAGTTTGACCCAATTCAAGGTGGTTGGTCACCCTAGGGTGATTGTTGGTTATGTTGTGAGATTTAGATGGGCTTAGTTCAATCCAATTTGGGTTGGATTAGAACTTGACTCAAAAGGGTTTCTTTAGGATACGTTAGGTCAAGTGAGCCTAAATGGGTTATTTGGCTTGATCATGGCTTGATTCAAGTTTAGTTGAACTAACATATGAGCCCAGGATTGAAATATAAATCCAATTGTAATTGGTTTGGAGCCAAATGAGTTTTGGTTCATATGACAATTTCAAGTCAAGAGATGTCAACATGGACTTGACTTGGGTTGATTTGGGTTTAGTTTGATAATGGTAGTTTATGTTTATGTTTGGGTCAAGGATTGTAGGAATGATTGAATCATAAAGGAATCCATTAGTTTTGAATTGGTTTGGGTATCATTTAGCCAAGTTCAAGAATTTGGCTAAAATGGCTAAAATTGAGAATTTGATTTGAATTAGGTTTAGTATTGGTTATTTAGATTTATATTTCATTTATATTTGTGAATATAAATGAAGATATAAATGACTCATGAGAAAATCACTTGAGTTTGGAGTGATTTGGAAGCAAATTTGATTAAGCTTATGGAGGTGGGTCCATAAGGCTTAAGAAGGGTCTTGATTTGGCTTGATTTATGTTGATTTGATTTGGAGGGTTTGAACTTGGATTTCATTTATATTTGTGAATATGAGTTAAGAAATGATTGATTTATAAAGATATCAATCAAATTTGATTTGGTTTAAAGGGGGTTTTGGCTAAGCATATGAAGATGGTTCATATGGCTTAAGAAGGGATTTTAGAATTTGAATTTGATTATAGGTTTCAATCACTTAGAGTTTCGAATTGATTTATGATTAGGAATTTGATTTAAGATTGAATTTGATAATTGATAAAATCAAATGGATTAGGGTTTATTTGAATTTGGTAGGCTAAGTCCATAAGATAAAATCAAAGGGCTTAGTAAGAAATTTGGAGTTCAAATTTAATCATGGGTTTCAATTATTTGATAGTTGGATTTGATTTGGAATTAGGATTGGCATTTGATTTGAGTTGGAAGAAGGAAGCAAGAATTGGGCTATAGGGTAGAGAAGTTCTCCTAAATCCCTAAGGTATAACCTATTCCTATGGCTAACTCTTCTAAGTCTCTAGGGTTAGGTTAACTATTCACCTAATCACTAGAAGTGTCTTAAGACGAAAGAACTCTTAGTGTCTATAAGAGTCCTAGATCTATGATGAGAAAGTTGAGAGCTCACTCTAAAAGTGAGGTCAACAGTAAATGCATAGCATATAGTTGCAGCATGTGGAGTATAAAATTATGAATTTATGAAATTCATCATTGCTTAACTTAAAGCGGGTGGTTAGGGGAACGATGACACGCTCGTTCAAGATCTCATGGTTCTGTCATCCTGGGCTATCGTAGTCTAGTCTACTTAGTCAGAGGAGATAGTCAACCCAACTTGACTGAAGGATCCTTGTCAGCAACCATGGGTTGTGTCGTCCAAGAAGATCTTGTAGACCTGAGGTGGTGTTTATTTAAGGAGACAACTTCAAGTTCACCTTAGTTGAAAGGGATTTTTGCTCTATCAAGTCCACCATATAGTTCACAACTCAAAGTACATAGCCATTGGGGAGCATACAGACTATAGTCATGACTATATTATAATGGTGCCATTTGCCCACCGTCGAGGACGTCATAATACATCATATGTGGAGCCACTACACAAAGAGAGGATATGGGCCACATCCTTACTGACATGAGATTGATTGAGATTGTACATGGTAGAAAACTTGATTTAAATTTGGCTTCTTTGTGAATTAGAATTTTCTTAATTTGTCACCTTTAACAAACAGTTGCGGAAGGTGGATATATTGAGTTTTGCTTTAAGTCTTTAGAGATTGATGATTATCATTTAGTCATTTTGAACTTAATAATTTATCCAATTTTATATTTGTATTGATACTTAATTTGAGTTAATTTGATCTAAAACAAATCACATTTTGATGAAAGTATCCTCCGGTTGAAATCTTCATTTAACATCATCATATAAATATCCGCTTAATCATTTAGTTTATTATTTCAGATCTTGAATTTTTAATAATAGAGAATCAAATATAGATTTATACTGTGATAATTTTAAATTTGAAGTCATCGAATATGAACATCTTGGATATTTTGATAATAATGACCACTCTTGTTGATATCTTTAATCAACTCAGTCATCATTGGGGTGTGAATGATTTGAGCATTGTGGTGTTTATTTTTGGCTTATCATGTTATGATGTATGTTTATATCGGAAGGTGAGGTTAACCATGCAAATCTAAGGATGTACTTATTGAGGTGATTTGGTATGACATCAAGCAATATTGCACTATTTGGAAAGGTAGAAATCACTACCCTACGATGGACCTAATCACCCAATAAGAACTCCTAGCATGATGGGTCTTCGAATGCACCAAAGATTTTTCCCCTACTTCACATGGACGAATAAAGTAGGGTTTATTAAAATCGGTTCTAAAGTTCCCTATGGGGGAAAGCCTCCATAGTTAATTACATCCAAAGAAAGGCGAGTTCACTCTCGATTAAAGTAGGCAATTATTATCTTAACTTAGATTATGCTTAGGGGTTAAGCAACCTGCACAACAAAATATTTAAATTTTTATTATAGCGGCCCCTAAAACACAATCTCCTATAGAAAACATGATTAGGCTAATATTGCCCTAACATCCAGTCTATGCACATACACTCTAACAACTAGTCCAGAAGAGTTCATCAAATAAGCATACATCAAACCATACATCACACTAACATAAAGCTAGAAGTAGTGATTTAATCTAATGTGTGTTAAGGCTTGTGTGGTATCCTAGCTAGGCTTTAAAGTTAAGATTTTCTAGATATGAAGAACATTTAATTATAAAGAGTGGTTTCACTTTAAATGGTTTAATAATTTTTCAAATTTTACTTAATGTTTTATTTATTTTATTTGACTACTTAACAACTAAGTGTTATGAAGAGAAAGAAAGAAAGAATCACTCTCTTTTGTCCCTACTTGAAGTCACATCTAAAGAAAGTTAATTAATCATTTTCCTTTAGTGAATGACTTATTACATGTTTTAATTAGTCCAAAGTTTAGGTTCACTTTAAATAAACTCATTCAATAAGAAAGGCATCTTAAGATTAGTTGGAATGAATTACTATCACATAACACATGTTTGTTCATTTCTTTCCATCATGTATATCATTCATATGATTAAATCCTAAGCATATCTATACATGTAATTTGTATCTTAGCATACTTAAATGATGAATGTGAGTAAGTGTATTTGGAATTAATATTTTATTTGGTTGAATGATTTTGTCATATTAATTTAAAGTTCTATCTAAATTCTTATACAAAAGCATAAGGAAAGAACCTTAAATCACATGACTAATCAACTGAACTAATTAAACAAAGTATGAATGCATGTCTTTTTTAATAAAAAAGGGGGGTTTTCATTCATTAGCTAAGTACACATTCATATGTATAAACATTTTAATCAAGTACGTCACCATTATTCTACACCAAGGGAACGAGGTAGGAACATCCTTAAGGATATTTAAAGTCATGCATCCCTAGGATGTCCAGGCTAATATAGCCGCTATCCTTAGATACATATGTATGTATAAACAACAACAATAATAGAAATCCATGCAAAATTTGTATTTTTTGATTTGATTGATTTATTGTGTATAAGAATGAAATAAAGTAGGTACGTTACCATTGTTTCACACCAAGGGAACTAGGTAGGAACCTCCTTAGAGCTACTTAAAATTGTGCATCCATGGGATGTCCAGACTAATATACCCGCTAACATTCTTACTTATACAAATCAACACATGAATGTAAGGAAGAGACTTTATTTCATATACTAAATTTATATTCACTTGCATTTCATATATATATATATATAACTAAATTTACAATATATATATCTTTGTTAATTCATTAATATATTTTGAAAATATATTTGAGATTTAATAGTGATACTACACACATATTTTTAATTAAGCTAACACATGCAAAAACAAAAAAAAATCATTTAATATTTATTTAATTTGAAAGATATGAATGCATGAATATAAGTGGCATACAATATTTTTAGCATGAATGGAAGGAAAAAAATAACATAAGTATGTGATTTCATTCAATCCAACTAAGTCCTACGAATAATCATACTAAACAAACTTATTTAAGATGCACCAAAGTTTCTTAAAGACATTTTTGATATTTATGTTTGGTTTGAGTTAAGGAATGTGAAAGAGGTTTGCTAATCCTAATCTCATGCCCCATATATGAGTTAATTTGGTTTAATGAAGAGCAATTAGGTTGATTTTATGTCTTAATTAGACTGTGGTATCAATTAAGTCTATTAACCCTTACTACATCACTTCACCTAATCAACTAAATAATGATGAGCCAATATGAGATGCAACCACATAAAAACTGAATTGACAATGCTCCTAAGAAATAAAAGGGGCATAATGCAATTGACTCATAATTAATAGTTAATTAAGCCTAAGGAGCTCACTTAACTACTTTTATGATTTTCTCACATATTTGAGCTAACTATAATTTCATTAGCTCTCTCTTTAGGTTATTGAACACTCAAAGAGCTACCCAAGATTGATTAAATAAAGTTAGGTTGTATATAAATAGATTTTAAATTAATTTCATTAAACCTTTGATTAATTAATTAAATTCTTTGATTATGTTTTAATTAGTATGGTGAAACTAACTTAGGGAAAGGGATCAAGGAGGAGGCCTCAATCTTAATCCATAAGTCATCTCAAACACCCAATTAGGCTCAGAAATAATTAGGTTCTCTCTTATTTTAATAAGTTAATTGAATGGCGAGTTAATTATTTAAGCTTTTTTAAAATAACTTCAAACAAATGAAATGATTATAAGGAATGAACCCAAATCACTTCTAAGACTTCCCACTATGAGGATAATGAGCTTTAATTAATTAAACAACTTTTTACTTAATTATCACTAATTAAGATTGGAGAGTAATTAAGGCTTAATCCATTGATATCCCTAATTAACTGTCCAATAAATTCCATAAAAAATAGAGGAGGTAGAGGTCATCTCCCTAAATATCTTTGAAAATTTTGAAATTAATTGGACAACTAATCAGAGAGTAATTGGGCTAATTAAGTTTTTAATTAAATCTTAATTATACATAAATTACTATTCCAAATTAATTAATCATAATTTTAATAGATTCTACTCTGAATTATCTTCAAAATGAGCCCTCATTTATATTTTGGATTTTTCTAGGATTAGTTATGATTTTTTAAAGTTTCAGCCTTAAAAATAGAATAATTAAAGCCTTAATCCCATCGGGCCATGTGGCAGCTGATGCGGCACACTGACGCGGCGTGCTTCCCACATGGCGTGATGGCAATGGCCACTTAAGTTGTCATATCTGATACTGACTCGGATTGCGGCAGACGCACTATCCCCATGGACCGTCTGATCTAAGATCGAATGGCCATGATTTGATCCACGGTAAAGAAAGGAAATCAGGGGATCTAACATGTGATTTGATCACGGCCGTTCATTTTGATCACATGGTATGGATGACTCGATCTTTCTTCATCATGATGGTTGTCATCCGTGTTTCATTCAATCGAGCTCTCACCGAGCTATTGCCTCAAAATTATTCCACACCTTCGGGAAGGAGCACATCCAAGTGATTCACTCAAATGCACATTCATAAAACAATTTTCATGAGGGAGTTCAGCTTTGCAAAATTACCTTAGTAAAGCTAATGTCTAGTGGTTTGAACGACTAAGAAAGCTTTGTCAGGTTGAGACGAAGCCCTACTGAGTTGCACGAACCTTAATTTGGTGTATAGCTCTCGGTCGTCCAAGCTACACACATAAGAGCCTCGGCTTTGATCGAACTCCAGTCTCCGGTGGTCGGAAAGATCAAGGATGATTCGGTTGGCTTTGACAAAGCATAAGAGTGGTGTGGGTGTGAGGAATTGAGATTTGGTTGAGTAGAGAAGGAGTATTGCACGGGAGAAGCTTGTCCTATTTTGGTTTTGCTCGGAGAGGAGGAAAGGCCGATCAAGAAAGCTTGGAGAGGCTCTTGGAAAGTCTCTAGGATTTTAAAAAAGGGTTAGGGAAGTTTCACAAATCAAATTGTGATGATTCTCTCTCGAATTGTGGGAGTATATCCCAAAATTGACCTTGATGGATGGACGGGATCATTTATGAAAATTTACGATTCACCACCCTGCCGAGTTATTGTCATCGGTGCTAAGTGGCTTGCCATGAGTGGTCGAAGCCATGTTAGGCTGCCCAAGGGAAGATTTGGTCAAGTTGTAGTGATTTCTTCTCCCTTATGTCCATGGTGATTTCAGCCATGAGAGTTCGGGAAGAAAAGATTACCATTGGTCCATGTCAAGTGCCAGGTGTGTGTAGAGTGGCTAAGGTGTCTTACGAATGCCTCACTTGGCAAGTGGAGGGTTTCTATGGTAAAGGCAAAGTGGACTTTGCCACTTATGGTAAGAATCCTATGCAAAGAACTTTATATATTGGTCAATTCTCTTGGATTGGGTCCCACTTGACTTGGGTTGGCTTGGGGCTGACCTAGGGTCAATTTGGGTCAGGATAGGTCAGCCACCAAGGTTCCATAGGTTAGTTTGGCTTCATTTGGCAAAAATGAGTTCATTTGGGTTAGGTTGGGTTGGTTGGTCAAATGAAAAGCAGTCTTGGGTTAGGTTCAAATGATCATTTAAAGAGTTTTGGTTCAAGTGGTTTTGGAATTTGGCTCATGTTTAATTTTGGCTCATTTGGATTCAAAAGGGTCAAATGGGTCAAGTTGATCAATTTGAAATTATGTTGAATATTTGGTTCATGTTTAATTGGTTAAATGAAAATGATTGTGGCTTTTTGGTTTTTGGGTTTAATTTGGATTTTGGCCACTTTGACCTTTTAGGCCAATTTGGCTCTTAGTCAAGTTGACCAATTGGAAATTGCTCAATCCTTTGGTCAAGTTCAATAAGTGATTTGGAATGAACTTGAGCCATTGGTGCAATCAATTTGGATCAAATCATGATTTGACCCATTCTAGCTTTTTAGGTCAATTTGTGTCAACTTAGGTCAAAGGGCTAATTTGACTTGGTTTGGCTCAATTGAAGGTTTGATCATGTTCAATCATTGATTATGAATAGGTTTGGGTCAATGGCTTCAATTAATTTGGCATATGGTGGGTTTTGGCTAGCTTGGGTTCATTTGGGCTAAAGGTTGACTTAGTCGAAGGACCAAGTTGACTTGGTTTAACCAAATTCAAGGTAGTTGATCACCCAAGTATAATTATTGATCATGATATGAGATTTGAAATGGCTTAGTTCAATCCAATTTGGGTTGGGTTATAATTTAGCTCAAAAGGTGTCTTTAGGTCATTTTGGATCAAGTGGACCTAAATGGGTCAATTGGTTGGGTTTTGATTTTAATTTCACATATGAGCCTATGATGAAGAAATAAATCCATTTGGTGGTTTGGAGTCAAATGAATTTTGGTTCATATGATAATTTTTGACTTGGGTTTACATGGATTTGGTTTGATAATTGTAGTTTGTGTTTATATTTGGGACAATGATTAAAGGAATGATTGAATCATGAGAAAATCCATGGGTTTTGAATTGATTTAGGTATCATTTAGCCAAGTTCAAGAATTTGGCTAAAAAGGCTAAAATTAAAAATTTGATTTGATTTGGGTTAGGTTTAGTTTTGGTCATTGGAGGGTGGGTTTCATTTATATTTGTGAATATAAATGAAGGAATAATTTATTTATAAAGAGATCAACTGAGTTTGGGTTAATTTGGATTGAGATATGGTTAAGCTTATGGAGGTGGGTCTATATGGCTTAAGAAAGTTCTTGATTTGGTTTTATTTAGTTTGATTTGATTTGAATTTAGGTCTCATTTATATTTGTGAATATAAATGAAGGAATGATTGATTTATAAAGAAATCAACCAACTATGATTTGATTTAAAAGGGGTTTTGGCTAAGCATATGAAGGTGGTTCATATGGCTTAGAAAGGGGTTTTGTAGTTTGAATTTAATCATGGGTTTCAATCATTTGGAGTTCGATTTGATTTGAAATTTGGGCTGGGATTTTATTTAAGATTGAATTTGATATTTTAGAAAATCAATTGAATTTGAGTTGGTTTGAATTTAGTTAAGGCTAAGTCCATAAGATAAAATTAAAGGGTTTAGGAAGTGATTTGGAACTTGAATTTAATCATGGGTTTCAATCATTTGATTTGGAATTGGATTTATGATCTTGGATTTGAATTTAAGGTTTTGGTTTGAGAAGGAAGCAAGGAATGAGTTTAAAGCTATAGGGTAGGCAAGCCTTCCTAAATCCCTAAGTTATGACCTATTCCCATGGCTAATCCTTCTAAGTCTCTAGTCTTAAGTTAAGTGTTCACCTAATCACTAGAAGTGTCTTAAGACTAAAGAATCTTAGTGTCTACAAGGAGTCCTAGATCTATGATGAAGAAGTTGAGAGCTCACTCCAAAAGTGAGGTCAAGAGTGCAAAGGTGTAAGAGGTGATTGACTGGTGTGTGAAGATGATCAATGATGTCCAAAGGATTGTGACCACTAATAGAGGCGATCTACTCTAAACCCAAGATGTAGAAGGAATCAAGATCATAATGTAACTCAACTTCAAGCAAGCATGAGGAAGGAAGGATCTACTAGGATGAGTATGTGAACCTTCCACTAGGGAAGCATGTCTAGCTCATCCATAGAGGATAAGAGTTTGATTTTGGTATTGATTCAAGAAGAAAAGATCTATTGGGGATGAGTGCATGAAGGTTCAGATCATCCACTAGGGATAAGGATTTGACTAGGTTTGATTTTATGAGGCTCCATTGGGGAGAGGACATGATTCATGCCTCGTTATGGAGAAAATTAATTTGATTTGATTGGTGGGTCATCCACTAGGGATGAGAATTTAATTTGATTTATTTATTTATTGTTTGAAGCTCCATTGGGGAAAGGTCATGATCTAGTTTTAAGGGCACATCTGCTAGAGATATGAGCTCGACTGAGGATAAGGCGAGTTCAAATATATGGATTGAACTAGACTCCACTGGATAGAGGATGATGGATTTGACAAAATAGACCATATCATTATGAGATGGATCCATTAAGAAGAAGTGATAATATCAACTCGACCTATCTTAGATTTAAATCCAAAGGGATAGTTTACCACCATCGTGAGCCATCCAACCTAAGGGTTGCCTTTTGGTGTGCAATGGTCAAGTCAAGAAGAGACTTACATCCTCCTAAACAAGGGACCACTGGGGTGATCTGTTGATAGCACAATAAATTGAACCTGACCTAAGGTGACTATTGATTGAATGCCATTGTGGACTCACATCCTCCTAAACAAGGAACCACTATGGTAATTGTATTAGATATTTATATGCATCATCATCAAGTTCTACATCGACTTCCTGACTTGAAGATGATGCTCCCAACAAAAACCTTTTTGGCTTGACATCTATGGATGACTTGGGGGCCTCCTTAACTTCCAAACCCTTAACTTTTTGAAAAGAAAGTAGGGTTAGAGTTAAGGTTCTCCTTCTGCCGTTCTATAATGATTTGGATACATTCATGCCTTGCTTGGAGGCCTGTCTTCATTATTATGCTTGAATGTCACCTAAAAAAATGATGAGGGGTTGGGTTGCTACATGAGACTCATCCTCATGGACTCTGGTGTGGATAGATGTGATAAGCTCCTGGGTGGCCGGCCAAGAAGGTCTTCCACCTCTAGAACTACCTTTGGATCTACCTCTCTACTTGGTGGGGTGGTCTTACCCATGTGTTTATATGGAGGAATAAACTGATGAATGAAATCTAACCCAGCTCTACTTCTTCCTTAGTGTCTGATTCTCTCTCACTTGTATTTTCATTTTCCTTTTCTTTTTCTTTTTTCTTTTCATTTTCTTCTTCTTCTTCTTCCTTTTCTTTTGTTTTTGAACATTGATGAAGTTCAGGAGAATAGGATTTTTGATTTTGAGGAATGTAGTAGGCCGCATCCTCATATATCTCAACCTCTCTAACTAAAATAAGTTTCCTTTGACATAATACTTGATTCCACTTTGGAATTTGATGCATTGATGTAAAGAGGATGGAGATTGTTTCTTTGTATCCAAGGCCCTACAAAATAGTGAAGGATGTATTTAATTAATTATTTGTTTGGCTTCTCATTATTTATAATGGAAACACTATGGAGCCTAAAGCCCTCTGACCTTGCACATTGAATCCTCTCAATATCATCTGATCTCCTTAGAGTTTGGAAATGTCAATCCTCAAGTAGGCAAGGGTCTTTAGACTCATATTATTCACACTTAGATCAACTAACACCCTAGAGAGTCTAAATCCATATCCAATATGATGTAGAGACGATTATGCGGTTGTCCCCAAAAGAAGGTCTTCATGTAATGTAACTCCATGGGAGCATCTCTTGAATAACATGCCTCCTCTAATAGCGTGGCCAGCTAAGCATATTTCTGGATCTAGAAGAGCTTTGATCAATGACTCTCTCATCTCTTTGGATAAGATAAGAGCATCATATATGCTTAGCTTAATTGGAAACTTTCTCAGGTGAGCGAGGACATTATAGTCAACTTTGGGATGGTCCTCTACAAGCATATCCATAGGTGAAGCATCTTGTGGTGGGGTTACTTGATTGCTAGAACCACTGACTTGCTTACTCTTATCCTGAGGTGCTACCCTAGGAGGTAGAACTTTGCCACTATGAAGGTTGACTTCAGTGACTTCATGAGAAGGTTTAGTGAAAAGTTCTACCTACTCATCAGGTTCACCTACAGGTTCTCCTATAAGATCATTAGAGTGGGATGACTCTAAATCAATATTAATGGGCGAACCCAAGTGTTTCAAAAATTGATAATCCATTTCCAAATCAGAAGAAGAAGAGTGATCGGAACTAGAGTTATTTTTAATTAAACTTGGAGAGCTATCTATAGCAATAAACTCAAGAAGGTCATCAGAAGTGACACAAATTTAAGTGAATCAGCTTTCATCATTAATTTCTTCGATTTGGATGAAGGTACAAAAATATAAATCAAGTAAAGTAAGCAGAGTGTGGGATTTTGCACCCCTTCCGTTGATACAATATGACTACTAGAAGAAAAGCTTGCTGGAGGAACTGTAGCTGCAATTATGGAAGAGTCTGGCTGCTGTGGTTACATTTATATACTATCCCAAGCAAGTGGAGGTTATCACTTTGGGACTCCTACCTCCCTCAAGTTGTCCTTAGCAGCAAAACTTAGTTGGAGGTTTGAGATGCTTTAGGCACAGAGCAATTTCTTGATCTTAGAAATAATTTTCTTGAGGTTCAAGATAGGAAGATATATCCCAACCTTCCTTTATCTTAAGAGGATCGCATGTATCTGAAAGATTATTCTAATAGAACTACAAGATTATTCTAACAGGTATTCTTTGGGGATGATGATGGTACCCAACTTGAAGCTACGCTCAAGCGAGTGCTTAAAGGTAATGCAATCTTCTAAGACATGACCTAACATGTAGTGGTAGGGGCAATAATTTTGATCATGACTCTTGCCCACTTCCTCCAGGCCTTTAAGCTTCTTTAAGAGATTCTTAAAGATCTTCTCCTCTCTGAATGAATAAGGTTTATTCAATATTTGGCAGGGTAATAAGCTACATGATGGTTGGTAGGAATATAATGATGTTGATGAGGTGGTGGTTGCATGGCTATAGGTATTATGATGGCGAGACTGTGAGAGGAGGCTTGAGGCCTCTCCCAGCTATTGACCTCATTTTGAATGAGGTGTGAATCTAGAAACTAGTAATAAATTTCTTCAAATAATATGCAATACACTTGTCTACAAAACTTAGTTGACTTGTGGACTTCACTATGATTAATTTTGATTAACTAAAGTGATCAAAATTAATTAAATCAACATTAAAAGCAAATTGAATGACTATCCAAAATTAATCCAAAGTCAAAGTTAACATAGTTTGACTTAAGTGAATAATTTGGCTCCCATAGTCAAAGTTAACCCCAAATAAATTAAAATTGAATTAATCATCAAATGAACAACTAAGAAGAACATAAATCTAAATCTAAAATGCAATTAACAAATAATTAAGGGGTTTGCTTCCAATGACAATTAAATTCCAATTAGAACTACAACTCATGAAATTAATTAGGATCCAATTAGGTTTCTTAATAACCTAGATCCTTAGGCCCCTAAATCACTCCAAATGGCAAAAGAAAGGGTGAAAGTCAATCATCCACCATTTGGTTGATTGAAGGGGGTCAGTTTAGCTTCTCCCAAGGAAGAGAAGAAGATAAGGAGAAGAAGAGAAAGAAGGAGGAAGCTCACGACCAAGGGGGAATCTTGCATAAAAACACTTCCACAAGCCAAATTGAAACATCCATCACCTTCACCATCAAAAATCGAAGTAAAATGAATCCTCTCCCATTCCTAAAGCTTCCCGCAAGGGGAGAACGATCTAACCGAAATTCGCAAGCCAAAGCTTGGTCTAGGGAGCAATTAACAAGGAGAGAGCTTGATTCCATTGGCACAAAACCCTTTCTTGAAGTTTTAAAGCTAATTGAATCAACCCCATCACTCAAGACCCAAGGAAACAAGGTAGGCCATTAACGCACTCTCATTTTCTCTTGAAGCTTTCAACCTTGGTACTTTATGAAAGAAACTTGATCTCAAGAGAGATCAAGCCGTATAGATTGATAGGATTTTCTTTCATCATTGTTTGCAATTGAAATCATTGAATTTCATTGCTTGGATATAGAGAAATCATCAAAAACCTTCAAGAGTCCATGGTTTACGCAGAGAATGAACGAGATGAAATCTCCATGGTCTATTCCTTTTAAAAGGAATGGACGGCTCCGATCTAGGCGGACTGCATGATTTACTCTCTTAAGGAACTAAATGATCCGACCATCGATTGATTGGATGTTCCGCATCAATATCGCATCGGTGACCATTTAAAATGCGTGATCCACGTGGATCCCGACCAATCCATGCTTCGACATGTATTGCATGTGCATTGAGTTTAAAGAAGAAAATAAGGATTTTGCATTTAAAAATTGTTAAAATTGCTCTAAAATTTTAAAAATTATAGATAAATAAATAAAAATTAGAAAAATACAAATAAAGGCTCTATGGATTCATCTCTTGATGAGAAATTCATAAAATTTAAAATCCATAATTTTATTATGTACTTTAATTTGGGTTTAATTGATTAAACCTAATTACTTTTAAACCACTAATCCAATTAACTATGAAACTTTGGAGAAATTAATCTTAAACACACCCTCTAAAATTTTAATGGTTTAATTCACGTAATTTAAGAGAAATGAAATCAATCCTAAACCCCTAATTTAATTAAATAAATTATAATTAATTAATTAACTTATGGAAATGATCCAAACAACCTTAAATCAACTTAATAAACCCAAAGTGAACATTAAAACATCATTAAAACTTAAACTAAATTCTTAATTTGACCTAATTAACCAATTAAATGAATTAAATAATTCAAATAATTAAAAGAATTTAATTAAATCATAATAAATCAACCAAAAAAATTATGAATAAACTCCATTGGAAACATATATATTGAGAAAGCCCATGAAAATAAAATCTTTAACTGAATCAAATTAAATTAGGTTTAATTTAAGTTTTAATGAAATAATTAAAACCCTAATTACTCCCTAATTACAAATATAATCAAAATGAAACTTTGGACATTTGAAATTGACATTAAACCTCACTTGTAAAAAAATGTTTAAACTCAATTGATCTCTGGAATAGGAGTTGTTGAACTTCTAAATACTTAGAACATTATTAATTAAATAATGGATTAAGGAAATCACTTAATTCATTAAATCATTTAATAACTTGAATCAATCTTAATCAAACATCAAAACTCTTAGAAATGTTTATTAACAGTCTTAAGCCAAAGAACTTAAATAATTACACATTCAAGGATTAATAAAACTTAATAATCCATATAAATAGAAATAAAATAAAAGGAACTAAATAAATGCTTAATGAACCTTAACACTTGCAATTAATCAAATCTAAGAATAAATATAAAACCTTAACCTAAGCACATTAGGTTAATATAAACTAAATTAAATCAACTTAATAACTTGATCCAGAAAGATAACATAAACCTTTAACATAAATCAAATAAAACAAACCAAATTAATTTAAGTAATTTAATCCAAATGAAACTAAACATAATTAACATATTATCATATTAAGAATCAAACCAAACTAGCATTACCTTAAGATTTAAAATTAACAAACATAGGGTTAAGATTTAGGGAAAAATAATTAATAAACAACTTAAGCTTAAGCTAAATCAAATGAAAATTTAATCAAACCTTAAGAAAAATAAACTCATAAACAAACTAATTAAATCAAACATTAGCATAAAGAATAAAATAATTCAACTTAAATGAAATAAAGAAATATGAACAATTAAACATATAACTTAAACTAGAATATAATCACATACATAAGAACTAATGAACTTAATACATGAGTTCATAATTAAACAATTTGAATTAAGATAAATCAATGAAACATAAACATTAACTTAAACATTTTCAAGTAAGCATAAATCAAATCAAATGAAATTAACATAACCAAACTTAATACATAAGTAAAACAAAAAGAAATGAATCAACCTAAATAAAATGAAACCAACATAAAACAAATTGAACTAATCAGAGTGAAAGTGAACCAACTTAAAGAAATAAAATGAAATAATTTGAACTAAAACTTTAATTAAACTCCAAGCTAATAAAATTATAACTAAAAGAGATAAAACATCATTAAAGAAAAGAAAATATCAATACCTTAAGTTAAAGAACTTAAAGGTTAATGAAACATTAAGAAGAATTCAACTTTAACTTTGTAAACTTATTAGATAATTGAAATCAAATCAATTAAAGTAAAACAATGTCATCATAAACCTAAAGAAAACTAAACCAAATCAAATGAAACAAAATAAATCATATAAAAAGAACAAACTAAATGAATCAAATCAAATTTAAATTCCAAATTTCAAAAGAAAAGAAAAGAAATAAAATCAATTTAAACATAAATAACATCAAAAGGATTAATTAAGATATTTAAGGATCTTAGTTAGCCTTTTTGTAAACTTCATTAGGATTTAGGATGTGGAATAAAGTGAGTTTCACCTAAAAATGAAATTCATTCTATTTCTCATTCTTGAAAAATTAAACATTACTTTAACCAAATAAAATGGAATAAAAATTGAAATTAAATCACTACATAATTTGAATTGAAACCAACCAAAGGTAAAAATTAAACAAATTCAAACTTTAAATTGAAACTTGAACTTAAAAGAGCCTAGCAAAGCCTTGCCACACAAACCCCTCTTTTACACACACTAGATCATTTAGGTCGTAGACTCTAGATCTAGAATATATCATTCTGTATATATATATATATTTTTTTTTTGGGGAACCCCATGTAGGGGAATTTTATTGGTACAAAAATAGGGGTGGCTACAAGATCCTTAAGAGGGGATAAACTCAAAAACTACTACTCGAAGAGCTACAATTAGCCTAAAGAGTTAATCCCCTATCTAAGTACAACCAAAGAAAGGAAGGAAAAAGGAAAGAGAAATGAAAACATCAAGAGATACAAAAGAGCAAAACAAAAAGAAGCCAGAGGATAGCCTCAGCAAAAGCTTGAGAAAATGAGAGAAGTAACTGCCACCTCCAAAGAAGGAACCTGCAAGGAAAAACACTAAACTTACAAACAGCTAGAATTAGCATAGTTAAAGAGATACAAACAAAAATTAATTGAAAAATTAGTGAAGGTGTGAGAAATTTAGAGAACTGTGTGAAAGAAAAATCAGGCTCAGACACAGCAGAATGGGGCAGCCGCAAATATGAGCATCCAAACTTCAAAATAAGGGTTACATCACAAGTGCTACTACCAGCCAAAATAAGAGTGAAGTCATCCCAGCCATCATCGCCTACAAACCTGGGGGAAGGTAGCTGCCATTGGAGGAAAATCTTATGATCTTTAATACCTGCATACCAAGTAATAGCAAAATACACTCTAGAATGAATGAAAACACTATTCAGCTTGGCAAAGGGATGCACCCATCCCTTGAAAAAGAAGCATCGCTTAAGTATTCCACCATAGCATGAGAATGAACAACCAACAAAAAACCCTACCCATATGAGGCATCAAGGCAGGGAAAAAACCCCCATAGTGATGAAAGCAAATCAGGAACAACATAATAGCTATATAACAGAGCAGATTAAACAGTCAAGAGAGGCAAGAGTAACCTTAGCCACAGACATAGACATACAACAAAGCACAAGTAATGAGGCTAACCAAATGGAAAATGACAGAAATAAATAATATGCAGGATTCCACTAGAGATAATCAGCCTATCGAACATAATAACCTGCTAATCCATCCAACCAATATATAATACAACAAACCAAATAATGTAGCCAAAGAGGAGAAGGTAGGCAGTGTCATTCCAGAAACAAACCATGTTATGACTCAAAAAAAGACCAGCCGAGAAATCCACCATATTAAGGGAAAATAGTCGAAATGCTAGGCAAATAACAACATCAAATATAGTTTGAGAAGGAGACAAAAAGAAGTCCCAACCATGCAGGCAAGAGCAGTAATCATCAAAATAAGAAGAGATCAAGAAATAGTGAGCATAATCAATAAAATAACTAATCCATCCATGAGAGTTAAGAAAAAGAGTAGCATAACCTAGCTATCCTAGAGAAACAGGAAAACCCACAGAATGGCCAACCTGAAAATGGGAGGCAAAAAAAGGATTGTAGAAAGATCCGTGAAAAGGACACACCCAAAATTGGACAAGCAGGTCCCAACAACCTCCATCTATAGCAACCACCTGTGCTAGCAAAGTAGAGAATGCAAAATAGAAAGTAGAAGGGATAAAAGTAGCAAACATCATAGAAATAAAGACTAGCCCAAACCACCAAAGGATGAAGATGATAACTAATAGATACCAAAGCTTAGGAAAAATCCATATCTCCATAGGAAAAGGAATCATAAAAAGCTTAAAATTTTCTAACATAAGGCAATCCAGTTTTGTCAAGATTCACAAGCCCCCTTAAAAGTGAAGGAACATCATCATTAAAGAACAGATTCAAAGAGGGGGACTTGGACTCCAATTAGCAAGAAAATCAACACAAGAATTACCTTCCTGATAAACATGAGAAATTTGATAATCTAGGTTGGCAAGAAGCCTCCTAGTTTGGTTAAGTAAATAATACACTTCAACATTTCCATGAGCTCTCAAATTTAATAATTCAAGAAGAAGGAGAGCATCAACTTCAAACAAAATCTTCTAAAATCCTTTCTGTAAGCAGATAGAAATCCTATAGTGCAGACCTTTAAGCTCAGCAAAATAATACATAACAGGGTTCTAAAGGAGCAACAAAAGCAAAGATAACCTGATCACTATAATCTCTCAAAATCTCCACACAACCATAAAAGCCATTAGAAATTGAGCCATCAGTGTTAACCTTAATGACATGATAATTCAGCTTCATCCAGTATATAAATTTATGGTTAGGAGCAATACCACAAGAAGGAAGATTAATCCCAAAGTTCAAGGTCATATATTTGTACCCTTTGAAACTAAAGGAAGTAAGAAGGTCAGCTTTCTAAAGAGACATAATTTTACATTTGTCTCTAGGAATAATATGATGATAGTTCATATGTATATCATGATGCTTAGCATCATTTCTTTCCAACCAAATATACCACAAAAGAGTAGTGGCTGGAACAACTTTCACATGGCCTTTATGAGTATAAGAGAAAAAACTTTCAAGAAGTTGCATAATCAAAATGAGCAATCAAAATGAAAAAATTATTAAACATATTAATACCGACTCAAACCTTAACAACAATAGGGCCATTCACAAACACATAATCCATAGTTT
>CM038220.1:37879273-38049741 GCA_021442155.1 Cymbidium sinense | reverse complement strand
CTTCCACATGGAAGAAGTTAATGTTGGCTAGCCATGAGGATTGGAAGTCTTGGAAGTTTTCTCCCAAAAGTCCAACTTTGTTGGCTATGAGTTCACTCTTACTTAATGAAGGAATGGGGAAAAGATTCAAGATTTGATTTTTTTTTCTTCTTTCTTTATTATTATCATTTATTTATTTCATTTTCATTTTTCATTTGCTTTGACTTCTTTTGTCACAAGTTAAAATGAAATATCCACCATTTAATGGAGGGAGTTGCTTGGGATTTGGTGTGCCAATAGTTTACTGTTGGTTTCACATAAGGAGGTTTGGGTTTGGGTTGGTTTAAGTTGGTTCAATTTCTTCTTCTTTTTGGATCAAATGACTTTTTTTAGACCTCTTTCTTTTATCAAGATTATGTTTGAATTATGTTTATATTATTAATTATTTAATTTAGGTAAGCTTTGATTTTCACTTCAGTTTAGGCTAGTTTGACCTATTTGACCTAAGTAATTCAAATTGAGTCTCTTATCCTCTTTGGATATTTTAAGATTTATATTTGGGTTCTTTTATGTTTATGCATTGATTTTATGCATTTTATTTTATTTTATTTTATTTTTTTATTTTATTTTATTCTTTCTTGAATTTAAGTGATTTTGAGCTTAATTGAGATAATTGGGTTAATCAAACCTAATTACCTCAACCCAAGCTTAATTGAATTCAGATTTTAATTCAAATATGTTTGATTTATATTTCTGTTGAGTTTCGTTAAATTTGGATTTAATCTGGGTTTTGACTCATTTGGACATTTAGGTTCAAATGGGCTAGTTAGATTGGTTGAATTGATTTGATTTGATTTGGTTATAGATTTTGGTATGGTTTGGGGATGATGATTGAAGGATTTGATTGATTTGGAGAAAATCAATTAGTTTGATTTGATTTGGAGAAATTTGGCTAAGTCCATGAAATTAAATCATAGGCTTGAGTTAATTTGACTTGATTTAGTTTGGTTGATTTGGAGTTGATTATAGATCTGATTCGACGTGGATATATTGGTTTGGGATTGAATTTCGGCTAAGGAGATAGGCATAGATTTGATTAGGCCATAAGATGGGTAAGTTATCATGTGTCCTAAGGCTTAGCCTAATCCTATGGAAAACCCTCATAAAGTCTCTAGGTTTAGGTTAATTGTTCACATAGCTACTAGAAGTGTCATATGACTAAGGAGTTCTTAGTATCTAGAATACTCCTAGACCTATGATGGGAAGATTGAATCATCACTCCAAAAGTGAGGCAAACAAAATCATCTCCAAATCTTACATGCTTAATATAAGCCAAATGTCTTAATGAGATAAATCTAATAAATTAAGGATTGCTCAATTTTAACATTATTAACATACTCAATTATTTAAAAACTATCTCAAATCAAGAAGATTACCTTGAGCTATCTGATAGAATTCTTTGAATTTTAGCTAGGTCCTCACTTTCACATGAAAGAGATTATATGGGTGATGATGGATGGAAGCTTGAGAAGGGAGATAGCTTTAAGTGTCTGAAGAGTTTTATAGTTTATCGAACATCCACCATCGAATCACCTTCGTCAAATCTCAACTAACTAGCTTCTGCCTTTGAACCACTACCCAACTACTATTGTTAGACCACCATCGCCGACTACTACACCAGATAGCCATTGCTAGACCATCGCTATTGGACTATTATTGCTTGACCACTGTCATTGGATTACCATCACCTAATCATAATAGTCTAATTACCCGTCGTTCTGCATCATCTTATCAAATTCTTTATCGCCTTAGCAAGAGATCATGTTAAACTACCCTAGCATTTATATTACTTTTATGTTATAATATACTAAAAAGTTATTTTTAAATAAATAAATATCTTATTGCCATATGTTATATGTCTTATGTATTATAAGATGTTGATTGAAAATGTACTAAAATAAAGATAGAGAGCACATATCGATACATTAACCTTCAATCATATGTGACTATTATAACATAGTTATCATAATTTTAATTTTTTTTATATTGACATTTATAAATAATTAATGTTAGTTTATGCTACTAAAATGTCATATAAATATATGAAAAATATGAAGCAGTTTTGAATTTTAAATATTGAGTAGATAGTGTTTAGTTTTACCTTATAACATAGATAAATGCTAAGTGTTAACCAAAGGATGAGTGTTTGACTCTAGTTTGTTTCGATTGGGATAATACATATGATTAGATCCATTGTCATAAAGATCTTGTTGTGTTACATTTGAGAGAAATATATTATATAATCTATGTTAAAGGAGTTGTAACGATAAGGTTCTTTGATAGAGGGAGAAAATATGAGGGAGCATAATGAAGAAGAAGATGATAATGATGAATAAGAGGATAAGGAGAATGGGGATGACTAGGAGCTGAAGTTTTTTATTTTCCTTGTATATATAGATATATTTTTATTTTTATAGTTATCTCATGTAAATATCAAATTAACTATGTTGTTTATAATCATGTATTTTGATGCAAATTATTTTTCTAAATATGGGATATAGACAAGTGTGTTATTCATAATATTAGTTCATTATTTGATGATTGTTATATATGTTATCATTATTGATCGAGTTGGACATTATATTACTTTTCTATTATTTGTATTGTTTCCTAAGATTGTTGCTATAAAAGTATTTGCGATTGATATGCATCAATATATGTCAAAAAGATTTTATGGGATTCAAATGTGTGATTGCATCGAATGCAAAATGATCGTTGATGAGATCGTGAACTGATGACTAATAATTAATATCAATCAACAAATAATCAACACGTGTATTCTAATGATTTTTAAAATAATGATGGTCATCGATCGTAAACTTTTATGACAACTTTATTCGTGACTCACAAATTTATTTTATGACTGAGATTTTACAGAGAGTTTATTTTACCCTCTAGTTAATCATAAGCATTATTAACACAAATTTTATTTCACACACATAAATCTGTCAAAAAAAAGTTATATTCTTATATATATATATATATATATATATATATATATATATATATATATATATATATAATTTCTAAAGACATGTCTCATGGTCACTTAAGCAATGCTATTTCTTTTAGATTAAATATCTCAATTGATCCAATGACATTCGAATCCACAATGTGACAAAACAACAAGAAAATATTTGTTAAAGAGGATAACTTGTGGGGCGAGCATTCAGAGAAACTAACTGGCAATAATTACAATTATTATTTTTTAATCCTTATTATAATAATAATGATTATTATTATTATTATTATTATCATTATTATTATAATTACTATTATTATTATTATTCTGGTGAAATGTCGAGGGCTTAGCCCAAATATTTCTTAGTCATTTTAATAAACAATCTGAGAATAAAATTATTTTATTTGTAGATTGCTATGAAGTTATGACTCATCTTTCATAACATTGTATGATACGTTACAGCTGAAGTATGAATAGGTGGTTTTATTTTTATTTTATTTTTTTTTTTTTTCTGCTTTGTGATTTGTATGAGTTAGATATATAAGAAAAAATAGCTTGTGATATTAACGAATGAAAAGCAGAAAAAATTTATTTAATTGTTTTTTGAAAGTTTAGTTTTAATGATAGTTAAGTTAAAAATAAATAATGAATGTATTTAATGTGTGCCTTAAAATTAAGTCTTTTTATTAGAGAAAAAGGTCTCTGCTAATTCTTTCATAAATTAAGCATATTTATTTATGCCCTGATGTGAACGTAAAGTCATGAGTAAAAATATCAAAGATTTGTGCATAAATTATTATTAATTTAAAATTGTAGGAGCACAATGGTGAATTCATGGTCGAAGAAAAAATTTCTAACACGTTGAAGAGGGAGGCTCTTCCTAAAGAAAATGACTTACCTTCTTCATTAAGCTCAATTTTCATTGCTGTTATCAAGTCAAGCTCAGCTTCCCGTCAACTGGAATCTGACCGAATTTTTTTTTTTTTTAAATATATATCAGGCACAATCAATGCACTGTTGGAACCAGTTGGTAAACTCTCAATCTAGTATAATATAGGATCTATAAATGGATATGTTATAATAATATTCTCTATTTTGGACAGTTTAATTTTATTTATATCAATGAAATTTTATGTGGCCGCCATTTTTCTTTACCATAAATCGATTGAATTAATTTTATTTGTGCACAATTAATTATGCAACATTCGTTTAATTTTATGCTTATTGTATGACCATATTATTATAAAAAACACATTTTTCTAATATAATATAAAAGGTATTATTATTGATAATATAATGCTTTATTGATAGATATATATATTAAAAAAAAAAGACATACATTCATGTTTTGAAATGGTCCCTTCGATTTTTAAGTGATTCTTTGTGTGTCTAGTTTGTTCATAGCTCATGAGATTAAGGGTTTGCATGGAATCAATTTTCTTTTATTTTTTATTTTTATATTATTTTTAGAAAATATATTTATTTAGTGTATTTTAAAATATTTTATATTTATTTTTTAAAATATAAATCACATTATTTTTTAAAAAATATTTAAAATAATTTTTAGATATTTTGAGAATTTTTAAAATAATTATTACTATCAAATATTGTTTAGATGTGAATGTTATAAGATATTATTATTATTAAATATCAGTAATATATGTTAAATAATATTTACTTAATTGCTTATTATTATATTTAAAAATGTCAATGTTATGAGAGTTGCAAGGAATATTAAATTGGAGATTAACCCTAGATGTCAACAAATTTTGATCGAGATTTAGGTTTTACTAATTTTTTTTTAAAAAAATGAACAAATCAAACCGTTGATATCTCTTAACAAACAATATAATATTATAATGTGCAATCAGTGAATAAAATAATCTCTAAGTTCAATGCATTTTGACAAGTAATATTTTCTGAATTATTTTAACATCCAAATCTAGAAACTGTGATAATACAGGTTCTATTTCATCTCTTTTATAAGTTTAATAATGAGCATAACGGTCTTATTTTTCTGATGAAGAGAAGAACATATAATTATCTTTTGAAAAATTTTCAAACGAATAATTTCAAGGAAATTTTTCAATTTTTATTTTATTATGTTCAACTTTATATATTCCTCTATCCGTAGAGTACATTGAAATACATAAATAACTATAACATGCAAATTATAGCCCGGATGTAACTATGCAAATTCTAGAAAAACTTGTACATTAAATGTACTCTATGGATAGAAGAATATAATTATTTCTTTAAAATGTACCTAGGTTCAATAAATTGTGTTTAGCTAGCTAACAAATAGATCAATAATTTGGTCCATAATATTCATTTATTTTTTTAAAATGAACTACTCATTTAAACTCAATAATTATAATATGAACTGAATTTTAGCCAAATTTAAATATAGCTCAAACAATAATGATTTTAAGTGAACTAAATTTAATAACAATCACATTGGCTTGAATCAAATTTGAGCAAGATTAGAATAATATTTTAATAAAAAACTCATATTTAAATAAACTCCACAACTTAACTCATTCCTTCGCAGCCTTTGAAGTTATCCCATTTTATAGACCCAACGGCTCCAAACTTAGATTAATTAAGCGGGAGACATGGATGGCCCTCCTAACTGACCCCCCGTTGAAAATGATCCGATTGGGCTGAAAATGGTTGGAGGGTCACATCATAGAAATTTTTTTTTTTTTGGGGAATGAGTATCCACCCAATATCTCATCCATCTAATGGATGGGAATATCATATATAATCTGACGGGCTGTCGCATTCATTCTGGCGCCGTGTCGGTCGACTTACATTCTGACACGCCAGCGTGAAGAGGAATCGAAGCGTGAGTTAGAGGATTCTTAATCTATCAATCGATCTGCTAAAAGGTAGGTCACATCATAGAATTCCCACCACTATTTTAGTCCGATCATTTCCCGACCTTTGGCCGTCTCCAATGTAACGTTGAGTGATATAGTTCCAGTTCATAAAAATAATTTGATAGATTATTAAATATTTCACACAAAAATCAAATGTACACAAAGGAAATTTTCAATACAATGAATTTTAATTCATTAATTTATTTCCTTCATAAATTTACTCTAAAGTAAACGCATTTAAATCTATTATATTAATTTAAGATGAAATTTTTTATAAGGTATTCATGAGGTGCCATCTTTTTTTTTTTTTTTTTTTGACACTGTTGAGCCCAAAGACAATATATACACTCAATGCTCGAACGCGCATTGTCGTATTGGGGGCGAAGCCTCCAACCGAACCCACGGTTCGTGTGCGAGGTCAAATTTTTAATATAATTTCGATGATTTGTCACTTCAAAAATATGATTTTATTAGTGCACCAATATAATTCTTAATATTATTGTTGAAATTTTATTATTTTGCGTTATTTGTGAGATCCCTCTTAATTATTTTTCATTAATTATATGTTTACCTTTACTTAATCAACACAACTGAAAACCTGATTGATCAGATTCAGTCCAAAGTTCTTTTGTTTTTTTGTTTGAGTTTCTAGCTAGAAGCTTAAATTGACCCGCCCAAGAATAGCCCAATTGCATGCACTTATGTTATGAATAGATATTTTGAGGATTCTCCAGGCCCGACTTGGCCCGAGTGTGAGATTGATTATTTTCATAGCTAAGGTAAATTTAAATATTATTATTTTAAAAAATTAAGAAGCATTCACTTTTATTTGTGACAATTAACTCCACCCTTATAAAATTAAATAGATGATATTGTGTATCTGAAATATTGAATATTAAGATTGTATGTCAATAAATTTATTTATTTGAAGTGGCTCAATAATTGAAAATTGGTTTTTTTTATCTATATAAAAATTAATGCAGTTTAGTTTTCATATTTTTAAGAATAATTTTTTAAAATTTGTGATCATGAATAATAGTTTAGTCTATTTTATAAATAGGGATCGTAAAATCCATCCCTATACTAAGATTTATTAATACAATAATATTACTTAGGTGTAAAATTATTAACAATTAGAAATTTCGAAAAATCGGGTTTGGGTTGACAAAATTTTATCGGGTTTTGAAAATCCGTTTAATTTTTTTTTTTTTTTTTAAAATAAGAAATTGATATAATTTATTTCTTTTGTTTGAAAATAGATCATTATTATTTATTGTCGGGTTGAAATATTTCGGGTTAATTAAAGTTTTGACCCTTAAAAAGTTGATCAAATTAATTAAATTCTTTACCAAAAATTGACACATACTAATATTGTTGTGAAAGATTATTATTATTACAATAAGAAATTATGATAAAGTCATAATATGATATTATTATCAAAATTTTAAAAAATCTAGTAGCATTATCACATTTTTTTTGAAATCCTCACATAAGGATATTATAAATTGCTTTTGTCTATAAAATAAAATCAATTACTTATTTGTGCAATTTTGATATTATCATTAATATGGTATAAAAATGCCCTTAAATTTTGTCCTAAAGTTGATGCTAAAATAAAATTTTGAAGAACTTAAAAAGGTAAACTTACTCATCTAATAACTTTTTAAATTAATCCTATCACCAAATTGACTCGAATTTTGTAAGTTTATTGCAAAATTATCTTCTAATCATGATCAATTCAAAATTCTCAAAATCATATGATTTTGAGAAAATCACAATCATAAATCTAGTATACTTATTTCAAATAGTTTGGCCTAGTTAGAATGAATAAAGCTACCTAAGTCCAACTAATGCACCCACTTAACATCTCTTTATAAGCCAATCGGCCTCATAGTAGATAGAGCCTCCTAGAGCTAGTAAATAATATCATTTCTACTACTATGATGATAAGAAAAATCTATCAAAGTAACCATCTATTTTTATTCATCATGTGCCTCCACATTATGGTGTGTGATTATATTCGAATACACCTTGATTAATCATAATTCATTTGAATTTGTTTTTTCTAAAATTTCTCTAAGTTCTTATTTTTGAACATTATAAGCCTTCAATTTATAAGCTATTTGTAGTGTTGAATTGATCTAAAAAATCAATATTTTGATTAAAAAAATTAATCTTTTCAACTTCTAATTATTATCTATGTCTTCTCACAACTATTAAAGTTCCTATAGGACAATGATTCATGAATTTTTAGTGGAGTTGCTTTGTTTCTAAAGAGACAAAATATGACAATAATATTGTGAAATATCATCATCATTCTTCTTAACCTAGCTTAAATCTCTAAGGATTTCCAAAACTATCCATATCAATTTGATCATCAAAATGAGAGAAATATCATAAATATTTCTTTTTATTGTATTTTATATTTTATCTTTTCTAGTCACACCTCATTAAGACATTATTCAATTATGGTGTTAATACACCTTCCTTTTATACATAATTTTGTATCTATACATATTATATTAATTCACTAATATAAATATTTTTTCTTCTCAATTATCCTCTTTTACATGGTATCAAAGTCATTTACCTCAACCAATTTGTTTTTTAGTTCTTCATGGACAGCTCTCCCTTCACCTTCTCCTCCATCACAAATACACACATCAATCTCAACCCATTTGATGGAACTCAATCACTCAGTTCCATCAATACCGACATTCAAATTAAGCTTACCTCATCCAACTAATCATCATGGAGATTTCAATTTCATATTACTCTTATTGCATATGATCTATTAGGTTTCATTCATGTAACTTATCCATGTCCATCACACACCTTAACCACTAGTGATTGTATTGTTCCAAATCCTGCTTATTCAATATGAATTCATTAGGATCAACTCATTCTTAGTTCTATCATTGCCTCCATTTCCCCAACCTTAATTCCATTCGTTGCTTTTATCTGTATATGCAGAGGCATGTAATACTCTTGCAAATACTTACTAAACCATCTCATGGATGTCTCACACAACTTAAAGAAGATATTCATTTTAAGAGAACAAAAAATAGTCACAAAATATATGCAATATGTCAAAATTATTGCTGATGAACTAGCCATGATAGAAAACTTGATTGATGAAGATGATTTAATACTAAAATCCTAGGAGGCCTTAATGATAAATACAAGGGTCTTTTTATCATGCATGTGCATGAAAATCCAATTACTTTTGAAGAACTACATGAAAAACTTATAAACTATAACTGAACATCTCAAAATTGAGGCCTAAGAAAGTGATCTCTTCATACATATGTCACTACCCTATGCTCTAAAATCTAGCAATCCCTCCACCAAAACTTCACCTAACTAAAAAACATCATACATCTTCCATCTCAAAAACACACAAAACTTTCACCAAACCAACCAAAATCAAAATCACCAACCTCTGACTTAACTTGGCAACTATTAACTTTCTCAGCGGCATGGTCACTCAGTGCAGCGATGTCCCAACCTTACATATGCACCAACATTCTTATGACAATCCAAACCAATTACATATTTCTCACCTTAAGCACATGTTGCATATCCTCCAACACCTTCTGAGACAAATTGGCTTCTAGATTCTGGTGCTTCCCATCATATTATTATAGATCTACAAAAACTATCCACACATTCTGAGCAACCTATAATAAATTTTTTTTGCATTGGTGATGGTACAAAGCTTCAAATCACTTACACAGCTCAATGATCATATTTTCTTCTTTCAAATCATTCATTTTAAATAACTTTCTTTGTGTTCTCTCCATGAAAAAGGATCTCATTTTTGTCTCACAATTTTGCTCTAAGAATAATGTCTTTATTGAATTATTACCACATCCTTATCATGCGAAGGACATTCACTTTCGCAAGGTGCAAAAGAAGGTGTCAATGGTGGCCTACTATCCAACAAAGTACCAATGATTGCCTTCTCCACCCAAAATCTTCATGTGATTAGTGGCATATTCACCTTAGTCGTCTATTAAAAGTTTATATCACTAAGCCTTTCATTATAAATTATCTTAATCTGATACAAAAGTATACTAAGTTGTGTGTAGTTCATACTATTGCTAAAAAGCTCACAAGTTACATTTAACTCATCCTCTCTTACTAGCTCTCATTTGCTTGATATATTATACTCTAAATGTTTGGACTTCTCTTATTCTCAAAAAATATTACACTCTAAGTTTTTACACACTCTCAATCACACTTAATACAAACTTTTCTCAAAAAAATAAAATAAAATAAAAAAATCTCTAGTACACTGTTTAACACCCCTTGTTTATAGCCTAGGTCATGTTGTAGTGTCGACTCCCTTAGATCAGGAATGAAAAATGCCCAAGGATCCTACTAAAGTTGCTCTATCATGTCATTGCACCGTGGCGTTGTGAAGGTGATGCCTTGGGGCCTAATATAGCACTATGGCGAAATGTGGCACTACGACGCTATATCTTCTATATTTTCTTCAAATTATGGAGCTCCTTAACGTTGCGGCGCCTACATGCTATCTTCACTACCTTGATTCTTTTTTTTTTTTTTTGGGCACTGTGGCACTAATGATCCAATGCCTAGGCATTTTCTTTATTGTTCTTCCATCAAAATCAGGCCTATTAGTGCACGATGATGCTTACCCTGATTTTTATCTTTTCTTCAGATATCTGAAATTTTCTTGTTTCAATACAAAATATACTGCAAATGATATATTTTTTGTACCAAATAAATATAATTAAGGCACTAAACCTATAAGCACTATCACTTAATCACTACTAATTAATAAGATTATTGAGCTTGATGAATGTTTATAGGTACTTGAAAGTTGTTGATAAAATTCTGATAAAGCATCAATTATATTGTCTTCATGACAAACCATACCATAAATTATGTGCACACTCAACTCTGCAAAGATATTTTTTTAAATGCATAGAGAAAAATATAAGTGAAATTCAACTTCAAAACCATGATAATAATTTTCGAATATTTATATCAGCTAAGCTACTTTTCATTTTCATCCCTTAGAAGCCATTGAAGGATTTGGCTAATTTAAAGGACTCCATTAAGATTCAATCTATAATTAATCATAGAGAGCGAACAAAATCTATTAAAATCAATGCTAATTAATAAGTCATAGAGCTAACAGATCTACTTTATGTTAATCAGTTGTTAGATTAATTAGTGCTTCATGATTCCCCTATTCATACCTAAGGATACAAAGTTTGTTCACCAATGGGATGAGAGCTTATTAAGCCTAAAAAATGAAATTTTAGATGATACTATTCATGAATAAGTCTTAATCGAACTTTAATTGAGCTCATTAAAGAGACGTTCAGTTTTAAATGATATGTTAACATAAATGAACCAAAAACAAGCTTGTTTTGTTCGTTTAGCGAATTATTTGTGAAAGTGTTGCTCATTTGATTAACTATCAAACGATGCTCTAATAGAGTCGAATCACAAATAACTTGTGGAACTCGATTCATTTGCAACCCAACTTTTTTTTTTTTTAAAGTTTAGAAGAAACTCTAGAAATTTTTTTACCTTGCTCCAATTTTATCTCCTCTTAAGTGACCTAAGAAGACAAAAGTGGATATGAGCACCTTTCAATCACAGATCAGCAATCCAGTTGGAGGGAATCAACAGTTTTCTATTATTCAACCATGCTGATTCAATTGATTGATGGATGAGTATCAACGACTTACATTTCTTGCATAGCTTTCTAATTTTTATAGAAAGCAATTACTGAAAAAATTTTGAACAAAAATTAACCTAAAATTTAATAAAATTCAGAACATTATATGGTAAATCTTAATTATTTTTAAGATATTATAAGATATTTTTATTGTGGTAATTTTAAATTAAACTTATTAAAGTATAACATTTTTTAAATTTTAGAACTACCTTATTAAATATTAAATATTATATTATATGTTTTTTTTGCAAAAAAAATATTTTTATTTTTATTTTTTTTAACACTAGATCAATACATAATTAGTACTTAAATAAATAGATATATAATGCATTGATATTTGAGATGCATTTTTATTAATTAATTAAAAATTTTACATACATAACATATAATTCTTATGCATTTATATATCTAATATTTAAATTTTAATATTTATAAAAATAATTTTTTTCTATGCATAAAAATGTATATTTAATTTTTTTTAAAAAATGATGATGATGCTATTTTGATATAATAATAAAAATATGAGTGTATAAAATTTTAGGTATTAAATATATAAAAAGTATAAAAATTATATGCTATGTATATAAATATTCTTAATTAATTTTATTTTAGCTTAATATCCAAAATTGGTCTGCTCTTCTCCCTCCAGCATCGAACTAGTCCCTTCTCCTCTCTCTCTCTCTCTCTCTCTCAGTTTCTTGCCTTGCAGGCTTGAACTGCACTGTGTAAAGTTATAGTGCCAGTTGCACTGCCCAGGTGTCCACACCTACCCAACTCAACATTTGTTTTAGAAAACAATTTGATAAGGATATTTAGTGATTATAAATAAATTTTTTAATATTTAGTTATTTTTCATATATTTTATAATATATATTATTCCTTAATTAATTAATTTATTTATATTATCTAAATATAATATAATATTTACTGATTATTTAACATATCACACTTGAGAGATAAAATATTTACAATAGTAACAATAATTTATGATTTTTAACATTATAAAAAGTTTTAAACACACTGATATGAAATAATATATATTACTTTTTTGAACTCATTCCAATTTTGTTTGTCTATCACATCCTTTAAATAGAATATAAGCTACCCTTTCTTTAATCGTTATAAATACACACGGAAGCTCAATTCTTAGAGGAATCTTTCTTCATCCCTTTCGACTGCTTTACCATCTTCTACAAAAGCCTTATTTTGTCTGCAAAAATATTAAGAGGAACAGATCCTATGGATTTTTTCTTGTCCGTCACAATCCTCAGTCTCTAATCTCAGTTATACCACCCTCATTTCTCCTTCCTTCCTCACCCTCACATCGATTTCCAAGTAGCAGGTTTCTCCCTCATTTGAATGCCAAAAGATACTCCTTTAGAAGGACCAAATGAGAAGAGGACTCCGGTGAGGGAAATGAAAATGCTCTTGTTTTGAACTTGAATCGCTGCTTCTCGCTTCAACTCGGTTTCGCTTTCCTCTTAGTAACTTTGATGATTCCTGAAGGCAAGATGCATGTTTTAGGGCTATAAGCTTGATTCTAGGAGGGCTTGAACACCTTTGATTTTATATTTTGGTGGAAAGAAGGAAGCGGTGGAAAGAATGGTGGCCGCTGGTGTTGAAGAGAAGAATTTGATAGGTTTTATCATGGAGAATAGTTGTGGTGTTCTGCTTCAAGAGCTTCAGGTCTCTCTCTCTCTCTCTCTCTCTCCCCCTCCCTCGCTCTCTCGCTCTGAAAAAACAAGTCACAGTGCTCATGTAACAGATATGATCTGCAGTATCTTTAGATTGATCAGCTTTCCCAAATTTTAGTGGAGGGGGGCTAATTTCTCTGTATTAGCCGTGGTCTTTCAAAATTTATATTATTATTCATTCTTTTTATCAACTTGAAAGAAACAGTATGCCTTTTTCCAGCACAGTTCTTTCTTCTTTGCCATCCATACATAAAAAAAAGTTCATTTTTTAGTACTAAAAAAATTGGTTTGCAATTACTCACATCAATTTTAAAACATGTACTTTTGTTGTTTCGTCCTTAATCTGCATGATTTTTGTGATAAACCTCTTTATTTTCCTTCAGACTGAATAGAATGGTAACTGCTATATCATTAAATACAAGGCCTGTATACAGATCTCGTTCTCGAAAGTAAAGAAACAGACATTAGCGGGTGAATATCCTTGAATTTTGACTGATCAGCACCTTTCTTTTCCATTTCGACATGAGCGCAGAACATCTGGGCTGAGATTGGGGAAAGCAAAGCAGACCAAGACAAAAGTACTATTAGAGCTTGAAAAGGAATGCCTGCAAATCTACCAGAGAAAGGTTGATGAGGCCAATTGTTCGAAGGCAAGGCTTCATCAATTGGTAGCAGCTAAAGAAGCAGAGGCAGCTTCTCTCATGGCGTGCCTTGGTGAACAACCGCATTCTCAGGTATGATAGGAGAATCATGGTGCAATAATTAATCTAGCAAATAATTAGCACAGAGTAGATCTGTTAGCTTAATGGCTTATCTATTAGTAATGATTTTAATATATTATGTGCCCACTCCATGATTAATTATAGATTTATTTGGACTAGAGTCCTTTGAATTAGTAAAATCCTTCAATGGCTTCTAATGAAGGAAATGAAAAGTAGCTCAGCTTAATGACCACATAATTGATGCTTTGCCAGCATTTTTTCCAATAGCTGCGCACAAGTATTTATATACAATAGTAGGTCGGTATAGACAGCCAGTAATGACAGGTGCTTAGTAGGGAATTCAAAAAGAAAATCACTTAATGTGAGTTTGGTTTAGTAATAAAGTATGGCGGTAGCATTTAATTTTCTGTTTGTATGATACACATTTTTGTTTAATTTAATTATAGATTTGAGTGTATTTATTCTAATTTATGCATTTGTGATCTATGCTTTATTTGAGTTGTTTGAACTAGATATAATTTTTTACATTCTGTCTTGTCAATGAAACAAAAAATGGTCATTAAATTTGTAAAGCTACAAGTATATAAAGTAATCCTTTTTGAATTACTTCTTGTATATTTTACAAAAATCTGAAACCAAAAACAGTATTGATAAATCTGCTAGTAATAATATGGCGGGGATTAATGTCATTAATGCATTTAATTATGTTTCCTTACTACACATTTTTTTAATTTAATTTTATTATATTTATCTATTCATCTAATTAACTTTTGATGCATTTTGTAATGCTTTATGCAATTATGCTGAATGGAGTTGCTTTTTTGAAAAATAATAGAATTTTTTTAGAATATTTGACTTAGCAGATGTGCAATGAAAGAAACCAATGGTATAAAAGCATAAAGTATTTTTATTAGGAGAGTGACTTTTAGAATGTATTTGGGGCGGCATCACGCCTATGATTAGATTTGAGTTACACCATTGCAGACATTTAACAAATTGCAGCCAAATTATATTTTAAAAAATTTGTGACGAAAAAATTATATTTTTTAACTTGACTTTATGAAGTGAGATGAAGACTAATGAATTAAGATTTATTTATTTTTTAAATAAATAAAAAAAGTTATAGCTCCACTACAGCTTTTTTTTAAGTAATACTTTCACTATTTTTTCACACAAATATAGTAAATATTTACTTGACTAATTCAAACTTGAGTTTTACATCACAAATATGGTGTATTAAATAATATTTTATTTTATTTACATATTTATATTAAAAATATTGATTTAATTTTGACTTATTTTTCATTTTTTAAAATTTAATTTATTTACTTGTAATCTTTCGAAGGACTTATAAAATTGAAATCATCTTTAGACTTGGAGGAGATAATCTCGTCCCCGTTTCGTCCGTTCGCGGTCTCTCCTGCCATCCTCTTGCCCATCCCCATCTGTCCTCTTTTCATCGTCTTGTACTTAACCAGGTGGCAGCCCGTCCGTTCTTTTGTCCGTGCTTGCGATCACCCTGCTTCCTCGCCACAGCCCTTGGTTTCGGTGCCTCGATCACCTGCGCCTGCATCCCAACGGAGCCGCTCTTCACTTCGCTCGCCTTGCGACCGCGATGTCGACCACCACCTCGGTTCGCACTCCTGCGCTTTTGCCATCGCATCGCCTACGTCGTTCCACCCCTCACCTGAGCCTTACACGGTGTCACCTCTATCCCCTGCGTCCATGATCTCCCCCGATCATCTGTCTCCTCGGTACACTGCGATACGCATGCTTATCGCAAGCGATCGCTCACCGTTGCAGGTATACATTGCGCATGCCTCGTTCGATGGTGATGGGATAACGGTGTGCATATTTTTCTCTTATTTGCAATAATGTTGGTCGTTGATTTGGATCTCGATCCTGGCCTATATCACCTTCTTCAGCCTTTTCTGCCGTTTCGGACCATTTCACAACAAGTTCCACCTCTTTGGTTGAAATCAGAGATAGTACAGTAAGTTAATGTTGTCCACATTATGTACGACAACCAGCCTTTACCTTCCAATTAATGGTTGACTTTGTTGTAGATTTTTCAAGGACCGTAGATCTTTGTTGGCAGAAAACCTATTGAATTGTGGAACTCACTTGGTCACTTTATAGGTATAAATTCATTGTATGTTAGTTGAATTTATGTTCATTGTTTGTTTGCAAAACCAGTTAATCATTGCATGGTCCTCGCCTAGAAGCTCCACTAGAAATAAGCTTGAGTGTCTACCTATTGTCCCACCAACTATTTAGCATGTGTAAAGAGGTGTCCCATCAAATATTGAGTAAATGTGCATAAATAAAATAGGAATTTTCCACGTAGGCTGCCTATCAGTATACAACTACACAAGTTACGTTACTGCATATCTTCGGATACTTGATGAACTAAAACTTGGTTTAATAAGCAAATTTTAGCAAAATTATTTGTCTTTAATATTTGAATGTAATTGCAGTTTTATGATCATAATGTAGCTTCCTATTTAGCTACATTAATTGCATCTTTATTTGAATTATTTTTGTAGTGTATTTACATTGTACTTGTTGCACTTAAGGGTGAGCAAGAGAATTGGGTATTGTTTGTTGAGTAATTAAGGGTAAAAATTGAAAAAATCATAAGATGATTTCTGTAGATTAGAGCAACATTAATCATATTATGGCCAATTTGATGACCCTTTTCATCTGAATCAATCACTGTGTAACCTAATTAAAATTCACAGGGACTTTGGTGAAGGTATCTTTAAAAATGGCCTTCCACATTCAACTGAAAATCCTAAAATTTGGGTTAGGAAAGGATTCCATAAAAGGAATCTACCTATTATTAAATCAATCTCTAAAATACTTGAAGAGTTGCTTGTGCCTCCACGTGTGGGTCAGAGTTGGTTGTGCCTCCTCATCAAAACAATCTTGTAATAACATTGTAAGAAATTATCAAGATATTGGAATTTATTAGCAGCATGATAATGATAAAAAAACTATGAATACTCATAATTCTCTTTGTTATAGAGACAATCATAAAGAGCATTATTTTAAAAAAACACGAACACAGGTCGCAATGCTTTACAATAACTTTATCATTGAAACATATGAATAACCCTAAAATATGTAGAGATGGTCATTTTGGGCTATCAAGAAGGGTTGAGGTTGAAACTCTTACTTCCAATGGAAAGCACAATCAAAATGCCTATTTAGATTTGCAGTTTGAGATAAAGGAATTTTCATCTGTCATAGAATGTGTAGTTACAAGAGAATTTGATGAATTGAAAGCAGTAAGATCTATCAAAACATTTTTTGGCGATGAATTGAAGTAGAATTAGATCACCAATGTGAAACACCTACTATCATTTGGGTCAAACTAAATGTTGGCTCCAACAAAAATATTCCATACCATATTATAAGAGAGAGCTAGTTGTTACTTACTGTTGTCTCCTTAGTGAGCCTTAGGTAGTTTAGTTGAGATTTATTAATGGTCTAAAGCCTGAGCTACAAAGAGAAGTTAATTTGTATACTCTAGAATCTTTAGATGATAAACAACATAGAGCTTTGGAAATTGAATGACATTAATATTGTCTAATTTCAAAAGATGTGGGACTTAGATGAACACAACCAAAATATATCCCTCAAACTTAATAGGAAGTTATCTAGTCAAATAGTTTAAGTCCACGAGCACAACAATAACTAAACCCTACAAACTTATACTATTTAAAATTTTTCTATCACTTCAAAAAAGGTTAAAAAATTGATGTTCATGTATTTTAATCATGTTGTGCAAAATAGATACATTGGAGTTTGCTTTTATTTGAAGTAATTGATTGGATGTAATATAAGTTAAGTGAGCTCCTTTATTTTGTTTGTTTGATGAAAAATGAATTACACGGACAACGAGGGGTGACATAGTGATGGGTAGTGAGAAATGATGAGGAACAAGACTATGAGATGGAAATATGAAAAAGAAATAAATGATGTAACCTTTAAGAGGGCATTCAATAGATTTTAGTAGGTAGGTTGTAGACTTGCATTTGTTGGTCTATTTCATGATTAAATGATATTTCTAGCTGGCTTGTGGGAAAGAATTTTAGCATGCTATGTGGCCTTTAGGGAAGTAGATGACTTGCTTGACAAAGAAAGGGACTGAAACCCTACGAACAATGACCCACTTCAATCCTAGAGATTGGAAGGAGCTTCATTTGTGCCAATAGAAATCCACCAACAAAACCACACCCATAAGCATTGTTGACCATTTGTGCCAATGGGCTCATCCGTTCATGTGAAGACAGGATACATGTGAATGTTCGTGTTTCTTGCATGCATGTTAACCATTTTTGTTGGTTATTCAGCCTTTCTAATGTTTTCTTCTATTTCTTTGGCATATGAACTAGACATATAAGTAGGTGTGAAGGTTGTTTTTCATTTCTGCTAACAAATGATATAAATTTTTGTGTTTTTTCCTTCGTTGTGCTGCCCCATCCTTATTCCCCATGGTTATATCCTTGCACAATAATTTAGCATCCTATCTTTTACATAAAAAAAACTGTAAATATGTTTTTTCAACTTTAGCAATGGATTATTTTATTTTATTTTTGGACAGATACTACCCTTATTAAAAGGACTAAAGTTGTGTGAGACGTGTTATATATAAAGTTAGCACCTTAGCATTAGATAGATGCTTTTGTTAAACTTGCATATAGAATGCTAAAGATCTATTCAACTTTAGATTGTATTTTTTCGTTGAATGCCATTATCATTATCATTATTGTTAGCCTTATCTCAACTATTTTATAGCTCAATGTGCTTATATTTTTTGGGCGATGTTTAGTGGATTGCTTTAGGGGTTGTTTGGTTGTATTACTTTTGAGTGTAAAGTAGATGCAAAGGATTTTAAAATTTTGTGTCTAACATAGTGCAAAGTAAAATTTCAAAGTAATATGATGTATTTAAAATATTTTAAAAGAGTGAATTTTGGTGTATTTGGAATTCTCTCAATTTTGGGTCAATTTCAAATCTAGGCTAAATGATCATCGCACCTGTCGCTGATCACCTGCCATCGAGCTCACCACCCACCCTCACTATCGACCCACTATCTTTCCATCACTATCACCCACACCCCAAAAAAATTTTACATTCAGTCTAAATAAAAAAAAAAAAAAATCATGTATTTGTAGAGTTTTCAACCAAACAATCTAAAGTAATCCAAATACATTACATTCACTTTACGTTGTATTCTTTTAAATAGCCCTTAATCTTTTGTTTCTCTCTCTTGCTCTCACTTCTTTTATTGACCAATTTTGTATATAGCTATTTTTTTAAGATAATATTAATGGAGTTTGTATTTGCCATCATCATCATCATCATTCTTTATCCCAATTATTTGGGACTAGCTTTATGAACGCTCATTTTTTATTCATTCTTGTTGAGCATTACTTCAATTGTTAAAATTATTTTTCGCAAATCATTTTGAATAACTACTACATCCTTATAAATTTATATGTACATATTATCCTTTCTAATCTTTTGACCTTAATTTTATCTATTACTCTAATGTACATTTTCTAGCATTCATCATGCTTATCTAAATCACTTAAATATTTAATGTCACTCTAATCTTTCCTTATTTGTTCATCTTGATTTTTCCATGCATCTATCTAAAAAAATTTATTTTTGTAATGCTCAAATTAGCTATCAATAATTTTTTTTACTGCACAACAAGCTTCACTCAACATTGCTGGCATACTTGCAATTTTATAAAAAAAATTTTAGCTCTCCATGATATCCTCTTGTCATATAATGCTTTCGAAGCCCTTCTTATTGAGTCCATATTAGCAGAAAAAATAACTCAATATGTGCATAAAAGATCATTTGGGAGTTGAATATTTTAAATGAAAATTGAGTAACCTGCCTTCAATTGCTGATTATCAATATCAACATGTCAAGCAGCATTGTTTTTTGTCCACGACAGAAGTGCGCCAAGTTTCTTTTTTTCACTACTGTTTAATGAAGCAACTGATGTTTAAAACTTCCCCTCATCATTTCGTCCAACCTTTTTCTGCCTTATTGTGTTTCTTCTCTACTCTATATAAATGAATATCTATGTAACTGTCTTCTCTCCAGATGTATGCCTATAAGAGTTTGTATAGTTTCTTTTCCCTTTCTTCCATCTCATGCAAGAAATTTTGTTGTTGGGTTTTTATGGAATTTCTTTCTTCCACAAATAAAGTAAAACATGCAGCAATTCATTGCTATAACAACTTCCTGCTTACAGGCAGAGAAAAGACTGCCATCATTGAAAGAGCAGCTTGCTGCGATTACCCCTTTATTGGAAGATCTTAAAGTGAAAAAAGAAGAAAGAGTCAAGCAGTTTGCTGATATACAGTCACAGATCCAGAAGATTGTTGCTGAGATAACAGATAATGGCCATGATAATTCTGTGGCAAGTGAAGAACATGACCTTTCAATGAGGAAGCTTAATGAATACCAAACACAGCTTCACTACAGAAGGAGAAGGTATTTAATTATTTGTTTAGTCAAATGCTCCTTTGTGAAGTTTTGAATGATCACAGAACTTATTTTTTTGTTTGTACCTTTAGATGTTCACCACTATATTTGCTCATAATCAGGATAAAAAAAAGTATATTTAAGGCCATACTAGCGTGTTGTACTTGGGCTTGTTAGATCTGTATAAAATAAGCTTTTTTTTTTTTTAATGAGATGACCTGCAAGAAGAAAAATTATTTCTTTAGATATTTAGAACATTTTTATAATGAATTTTATTTGTTCACATATTCTATGTTACTTTTTAAGCGTACTCTAGATTATTTTAATAAGATCTTTGTCATAAGCTAATTGATAAGACTGGCAATCATAATAAAAAAAAATACAAGTTTTATATGTGTTCCACGTTAATTTTATATGTGATCTCTTTGTAACTTGTTACAAAACATCCTTGGAATATTTAACATAAACTGTTTCTAAGACATTCAAAAGTGAATGAAATCACGTTATGCTCTTATATGATAGTGATTTTTACATATGATAAGAAGGATTTAGAAGACATTGTTGATAGAATGATGACAACCATGCGCATTCTATTGCCTGCATCAAATGATTCCAGGTATTGTAGTGTTATTATTGAGTTCATAGATTCCTGATTACCTACCCAGTGATGTCAACTAATGCTTCTACTTGTTAGGTGGGCTAATGGTTGGAAGTATTCTTTTCCATGCCAAGCCTTGCTTGAATCTGAATTGCATCTTCTTGATTTGTTGGATGAGTGAGAGAGAGAGACTCGGCTAGTATTTAAACCATGCTTGTTCATATGATTAAAGAAGGCATTTTGATCCGTTAACTGGTACATTCTCCCTGAAGTAGGTAGCAGCTGATGATGACAATATTGATTCCCTATTTAAGTGAAGATGTTATAACTTATAATAGACAGCTGAATTTGATTTTTCCTCTAATATCTGATTTTGATCAAATATCTGCCTAGTCCGAATGGTCCCTCTGAAAAATCATGTGTAGGATTCTTCTTGCATAGCTGGGAGAATGATTTCTGAACTTCATTTAACGACATTGTGAAGAATTATTTATTTAGATTATGTCTGACAAAGATGTAATGATTCTTGCTGCCTTCTTCAACCAGTCGGATCGTCTCCAAAATGTTCTCAAGTACACAAATGAAGTGCATTCCTTGTGCAGTGTTCTTGGGCTAGAATTCAAGAAGATAGTATCTGAGGTACATCCCAGTCTACGTGAGACCAGCTCTGAGAAATTCACAAATATCAGCGCTAAGACACTTGATGGCTTATTACAAGCCATCTTAAAACTCAAGGAAGAAAGAAAGTCTCGGACTTACAAGGTGTGTAATTTTTTTTTTATTCGATTCCTTGCTCTTGTAAACCAACTCATAAATATTTTCAGTTGCGGGAAACTTTGAAATCACTGCTTGAGCTGTGGAAATTGATGGACTCATCGGAAAATGAGAAGCGTCATTTTGAGAATGTCACTTACATCCTTGATTCACCATATGAGGAAATTATTGAGCCAGGTTTTCTGTCATTGGATATCATCAAGCAGGTTGGACGGTTAATATATTTATATTTATTATCACATATATTGCAATTGTAAGTAGTTAATATCCACTGCAATGTTACAGATAGAAACTGAGGTTGAAAGGCTGACAAAATTGAAAGCCAGCAGAATGAAAGAGATCGTTCTCAAGAGGAGGTTAGAACTCGAAGAAGTTTGCAAAAAAGCACACATTGAGCCTGATATGAGTACTGCTACTGAAAAGACTACTGCATTGATAGAGTCTGGTATATTTTTACATTTACTACACTTCAAATATTACATTGCATGATGCATTCCCTTTTATACATCAAATGTGCTTTTGACTTCTGAAGTATATGAATGAAATTGTACTTTCAGTATCTAGATTATATTGCACTACATAAGCCACCATCTGATTTAGCTTTGATTATCCAATGATTAAAATTATTTGGTATGATGTAATTATCATCCATTCCATGGGGCTTTTCTTCTCATTTGTTTAAAACTTGGTTCTAATACTCACGTGGCAACATAATTTAGCCTCTTGCATTTAATTTAGAAGTGCACAATGAAAAAAAAAGAATGATGTATATTATAGGTTGATATAAAAAAAAGTTTGCTCTGATGAATATGAAAGAAAAAGGAAAACTTATTAAGATTTTGAAGCTTATGAATCGTAATGATGTAGAGAGAAGATTGATCTCGATGCTAATTATAGACCTTTACTGATGATCTCCAAAACTCTAATTTTTTCCTTTGTGGTCTTGAAGTTACCTTTGATTGCATTTTTTTTACTTATAGGACATCCAGTCATTAGAGAATCTTCATGCCTATTTTTTTATCATTAAAGGCACTGGCAGTGAAAGAGAGAGGCATGGAAGGGAATATTGTACAAATACAACCTGGTAGGAGATAGAGGGTAGATTGTCTTCGGTTGTGTACATGTGGAGAGAGATTGGTGCCTTGGGTTTTCAATTGTGAATTAAAGGTTGGCAAAATTGTAGAGGTGGAAGAGCAGATAATGGAGGGAATCCATTATGCTTAATTCATAATTCAGTCATCCAAATAATAATCATTTAACTTTTATTCATAAAAATAGGGCTTTAAGTTAAAATAATTCAGTCATCCAAATAATAATCATTTAACTTTTATTCATAAAAATAGGGCTTAAGTAAAATCAAAGTAATTTAAATTCGAGATAACTAAAAAAAATAATTCTTTGACTCAGAATAAAGGTAATCATACAATTAAATGAAAAACTAAAGTAAATTTTAAAATAATCTAAAATATTGGATTATTCAAAAAATAATACATAATTATTTTTTAATGCTTGTCTTGTATGACATCAATGCTCATAGAACCAACAGAACACTTCTTCTAAAAAGATTTGTAGAAATATTTTCTTGGAAACATGAATTTCATAATGAATGGGGATATGTAATTGGTTCATAAACTTATATCATCAGCACGCATATCCTAAACATAGGAAGTAGAATCTTGAGGTTTCAAATATGAAGACATCAAGCAACATACTTGTTTCTCAAAATAGTATTATAAAAGATGACAAAACTCATAGTAATTGCATATGTGGTAGTACAAACCCAATCTGTACCTTTGGTGGGAAAAGATGGAAATCAAATTTTACATCTAAATAAGAATCTTACAAAAATATCAAATTTTGTTACTTTAAGTTGATTATCTATTTTTTTTTCATCTTAATAAGAGTAGCGTCACAAAATATCTCTATCTTAATAATATGCGCAGACATGATCTTTAATTTAGGCTAAAAAATCAAGCATAATCTTGAGTGTAGGTTTACCAAGAAGCTCAATTATTGATGATTGATCATGATGTGTAAATTCCTAATTATCTCAATAGTAATATAACTCAATATGCAAATCATATATTTGACTTGATGGTGGTGAAATATATGCCTAAACTTTTAGATTTGATATTTATTTCCTTTATAATTTGAAAAATTGGTGTATAATAGAAAAGGTTTGGATTAGTATGGATGGGTTGATCATGATAACTATCATAAGATCTATGTTGATGGCATCCATATTCTTCACGAGACACGTAAAACAATATAAATATTCATAAGGATAAGATGCATCAATATTAGTGTTTTAAACAATGAATTAGAATGATACCACATTTGTAGCATGACTCATTATAATCATAAGAACCACTAATGACTCATTATAGTTGTCACATTAAAAGAATAAGAACTATAATTACATGTAAATTATAATCAGGAGAATTACAAGCTATGTAATTTCATAACTATCTCATCTAGTGCTCTTAGGAAATATTTTAATTATTGTTAGATATACTTTATAGTGATACCACCTTATGTAATAAATCATGTGAGAGGCTTAGAATCACAAAGAGCATGTATTTCACCCATATTTAAATATATCCCTAATAATATTGTGTACTTTAATTGCTTATGAGCTTTGATGAAGAGTCAATAAATTCATCTAATTCTAAATCAATAAGGAGAATTTTGTTGCTACACAAACATGTTTTTATTATTAATAATTTTTTTTGTATCTTAGGTATAATTTATAAATATTACATGAGATAATTTTCTTGGCTTTATAAATATCATAGGGATGTTGGATGGGTAATGGCAAGCCATGGATAACAATTAATAAGATTTAGATACATTTACTAGCTAGAAATTCGGCTTTGATATCAAATTGATGTAGAAAGAAGATTGATCTTGATACTAATTTGATGATCAACCAAACTCTAGTTTTTTTTTTTTTGGTTCCTCTTTGAAATTATGTTCCGTTGTAATTATCTTCTTGCATTTTAGAAAATTCCATTATAGTTCATTTTTTTTTTCTCATGAATAATACTAGCAATGAGAGAGAGATGTGTAGATGGCAATATCAAGAATAACAATCTTACGACAGGAGAAAGAAATAAAAAGTGGGTTGCCTTGGGTTGCATATATGAGGAGATAGATCGATAATTTGGATTTCTGATTGAGAATTATTAGACAAAGAGAAATTATGAGAGAGTGAGAGTAGAGAAAATTAAGTAGCGAATCTTTTAAGTTTTATTTTTAATTCAATCATCTGAATGGCATTCATTTAGCTCTTATTTATAGAAATTGTGCTGCAAGATCAAATTAATTTGAATGCAAATCTTGATGAGTCCTAAATATTATCATTTAATTTAAAATAATGATTTTTCTAACAATTATATGCAATAAAATAAGTGAATATTGATACAAATTCAAAATGTTAAAATATTATCAAAATAAGTTAAATTTTTTTAGTATACACATCTTATGCTACATCAGATATTGTAGTGATTTTCTTGATAAGTTTTTCAATGAATTTTGAATGCACTAAGAGGATGCCAAATGTAGAAGAATTATTTTGATATTAATACTAGAGTAATGAGATGTTCATAAATTTATAATTCCTTGAATGAAGTAGTAGGAAAAAGTAATTAAGACAATTTTGAAGGTGTTGTTCATATCAAAGGATTAATTTGATTTTATACTAAGAAAATTAATTTTGAAAGTAATTTTTTTTAACAAAAATTAAGCATAAAGAACAAAGAAATGATATTCATATGATTTTAATTTGATCTGTAGAAGATATTATTGAGTGTCATGAGAATTATTTTGGTGTACATTAAAATAGATGTGTCAAATTTATGTTGAAGTTATTAAAGATATGCTTGATAGAGCATTGATTAGTATTAAAAGTTATTGAAGAGTGATTAGAGAAATTTCAATTATATAAGGATTAGATTAAAACTAGTATTGAGTCCATATTATTTTGTATTAGTTATGAAGATGCTTATAAAGATTCTTATAAAAGATGATCAAAATAAGGTTTTTCAGTGTATATATTTTTGTGGCTGAAATAGTTTTAATGTGTTATGTATATGCAAAAAAATATAGATATGTTAGAAGAATAGAGAAAATCTTTAGAAGATAACAAAGCTTATGATTAGTAGAACAAAAATTTAAGAGTATATAAAATACAATTCTAGTGGATGTGATATGAACAAGTCTCAATGAATATTATTAGAAGTTAAAGTAATACTCAATGTGATAAGTATAAGTATTTTGAATTTATTATACAAAAGAATGTATAAATAGACGAGCATATCAATTTTAGAGTTAATTTTGGGTGGTTAAGGTGGAAAAGTGTCTAGAATTTCTATGCAATAAGAAAATATGGAAATTTAAAAGGTAAATTTATATAGTTATAATTAAACTACCTATGTTATATAAATTCTTGAGAAATAAAGAAGTCTATGATAACAAAATTGAGTGTAATAGAAATATAAATATTAAAGTTGATTTCAAATATAGGATTTGTATTATTCTAAAAAATGAATGATAGAAATTGCACTTGTTAGATAGGTAAATAAAATCAGCTTCAAATGATTATGAAGGTAAAATGGTAGACTTAAGATAATAAGGATATACATAAAAAAAAAAAATGCACATGATTGGTTTAACATTTGATGCAACACTTGATAGAAATGAAATGTACTACTTCGGTGTATAAATATAGATTTTTTTCTTTATAATAGTATTTTAGTATAAAGAAAGCTTGAAATCCACAGTATTTTTTTGTGACGGTAGGATCTTTTTGTTGTATTGATTCAGGTATTGTGGATCCTACAGAGCTTGTAACTAACATTGAAGCTCAAATAATGAAAGCCAAAGAAGAATCTATAAGCAGGAAGGACATTTTGGATAGGATCAACAGATGGATTGCTGCTTGTGAAGAAGAAAGTTAGAAGAGTACAAAGTAGGTCAATATTAATCATTTTTGTACTTTATACATACTTTTTTCTATTGTATGATCCCTCGTTATTCAAGTCATATGTTGTCATTTTCCGATTAATCATGATAATCATCTTCATTAGCCTTCTGACAAGTATTTAGAATCAGCTTTATGGATTCGCTATTTTATTTTTGTTAGTCCCACATAAAATGTCAATTAGATTTTGAAGAAGTATTTTTACACTTTTAGTTTGTATGCTATCACCTTTAGTCCCTTTTTTTACTTAGTCCTACTGCATGCTGATGCTATTAGTGGCGAAGCCAAGAATTTTTTTAGTAGGGTTGTCATTTTGCAAATTAAAAAGTATCAATTTTCTTCATTCAAACTTAAGCCCAGCATTGACAATTTTGATTTTTTTTTTTTTTTTTTTAAATACATTTATAAGAAAACGATAAAATAGAAATGGATTAAAAACTCTCAATTGATTTCATCTATTCTTTATATTTTGAAAATATTAAATAATTATATCATTGTCGATATCATCTAATATATCTTTCTTAATATAAGTGATCAAAAGATCATATATTTTTTTTGAGCTCTAATTCTATTTTGCTGTCATTTTTTATAATATTCATAGCAAAAGTTATTTTAATACTTATCCTAGCAACTATAGAGTTTATGTTAATTTTAATAATTTGAAAACAAAAAAATACAAATTTTATTTTTTGACTAATTTCATCAAACATTCTAGTATCTTCTAAAAATGAAAATTATTCATCAAGCTGAAAATCCAAAACATAAGTTTCTAATTTATTATCCATAATTATTAAATTTGATAATGTAAAATCATGTGGATAAAATCATTAAATTTCTATTACAAGTAAAAATTAGGTTTATGTTGTCCTCATTCTAATAACAATATGTATATAATATCCTATTTATTATTACTATTTATTATATGAATAATTTACCTTCAATTTTTAAGAAAAAATATTTTTGATTATTTATTATGAATAAAAAATATAAATGAAATTAAAATAATAAATAAAATTTTTAAAAATTTTATAATAATTTTAACAAATAAATCCTAAAATTATAGAGGGGCCACATTATGAAATTTTTTGTGGATGAAAGTAAAATTAAAAAGAATACTAGAACATTTTAAAATTTTAGAGGGGACTTGCCTCCTAGCTCCCCTTAAATCCACCAAGGAATGTATCTGCCGGTCTTTTAGCAATTTTTCACTTTTTTTTTTCCTAAACCACCTAATTTATTTTCCCTTATCTTCTTTTATTATATGCTAATTTAATTGTCTTGCCAAAATGATTGTCATTCACTTTGTCCTTTCTAATTTTGCAACAACTAATTTTATATTCTCATTTTTGATATTCAACTTTGTTGTCAGAGACTTGATTTTTGCTAAATACTTGACGTCAAATTGCATTTATAAAATCTATCTTTAATCTCCATTATGCTCTTATGTTATTATTTTAATCATTCAACTTTAACTCTTAAAATTTTGGTGGTACTGTTTTATTATATGATGCTCCTGTGATGCTTCTTATAATAACTTTCTGACTTTTACTTTAGTTGTATCTTTAATATTTCTAATTTATGATTTGGCAAAAATATAAACCTCAAACGATAAGAAGCAACTTACTTTTGAGTCAGGATGAGAATCGATATAGTGCTGGGAAAGGAGCTCACCTAAACCTAAAACGTGCAGAGAAGGCACGGGTGACTGTAAACAAAATTCCAGGTATTTTACTACCCCCAATTTTACAGCACTTCGATAATTAAAATCTTCAAACTATGTAGTTTACTTTTGAAACTTCACTTTCTAGCTATTGTAGACAATCTTATACTCAAAACTTTTGCTTGGGAGGACCTGAAAAATATGCCGTTTCTATATGATGGGGTGAGTAGATGTGATAAAGTTTCTCCACATACTAGTTCTTTTCAGGATTAACTTTCCCTTTACACGCGATTCTGATTCTTCAGGTTCGTTTGATTTCTATCCTTGAGGAATTTAGACTGACTAGGCAGCAGAAAGAGGCGACTAAAAGGCAATATAGGGTAACTATTGTTTGTTTTCTTTTGAAAAATGACCATTTCCATAGCCCATCACTCATCTTCTCCTCTTTCCATAGGAGCGCAAGAAGTTTCACATTCTTGAAAAGACTTGGTGTATGGTTCCAAACCAAAGCCCAAGGAGTAGCAGTTTTAATTCCAAGCCAACTGGGTATCATATGGATGGAAATAGATTTAGGATTCAGACTCCGCAAAAATTCACCGTTGGCTGTGCAACTCCTGACCTTTTGAGCCCCCATTCATATTCCGGTCACCAGAACAGATACTTCAGGGATCGTACAAGGTTATCATCCACACAGTTGAATTTTACTAACTCGCATAGAGAAGATACCTCATCTTCCTTTGCATCCATCAGTGGTTCAGAACCCGAAGCTTCAGCACTTGGTTAATATTGGCTGGTACGTCTTTTCTCATACCTTAATCTTTGACTGAATGCGCCATTCCTAACTGTATATGAAGCTTGCATCATCATCATTTAAGTTTTCAGCAACTATCTTATTTAGTTTGTCATAGAAAGTAATCCTATGGACTCTTAAAGCTTAGGAGCTGTTTGGAATCACTTTTATTTTTTATTTTTATGTTTATTTTATTTTGTTTATATTTTGATTCAAAATAAATATACATTTGACAATAATAAGTACTTTTAAAACACTCAAACCACTCAAAGTTGTTTTGGTATTTTTAAAATAATATGATTCACTAAACGAACACATTTTCAAAATAACAAGAAATTAAAAAAAAAAAAAAAATTAATCTTAAACAAGCCTTAATATCTTTTTTTCTCAGGTAAAGGAGTTTAATTAGCATCAATTTTGATTGCAATTATCTGATTGGACAATAATTTTAGGAAACAAATGGTCATCTTGTAGATTAAAAATGAGAATTCTAACTTCAATCTCTTTATGCGGCTCTTGGTTTTATCGTTTCATATGATTAAAATATTTGACAACTAATGTTGTTATGTATGCCTACTAGTGGTTATTATGTGAATATGTGATAATATGAAACTTTGACGGAAGGGAGTTTGTGTGTTTTGTTTTTCGACCTTTATACGTCTCAAGCATGATATTTATCATCATTAACTTTGTTACGTGCAAGAAGATTAGCGTCGGTAGAGTGAGATGTATTAGCTTTGCAAGAAGATTCTGCACACACAGAAAAAAGAGTTTGAAGGACACCAAGATTTTTATGTGAAAAATCTAAGAAAAGAAAAAATCACAGCTGAAATAATTTTACTATATCAATATTTACAATTGTTATCATGTTTCCAAAGTTAGAGAAGGTAAGCTTATAAGAGTAGGTTTTGCAAAAACTCACTAGATTAGTGAAAAATTCTTCAGTTAAGGTGGTAGTCTAACAGTCTGATGATGATAATAGAGCGAAGGTCGGCAGCGGTCTAGTGATAGTGATCCGGCGGTGGTAGTTTGGCCGCGACAGCTGGGCAATGTTTTGGTGGCAATGACGGTGATGATGATCTAGTGATCGGTGGTGGATGGTCCGGCGGTGGGCGATGATAGCGGAGTGATTCAATGACAGTGCAATTGACTAGCGGGGTCTGATCGGCGATGATAATAGGTGGTGGTCCAATTATGCTCTAGGATTCTTCAAGTATCAGAGCTATCTCCCCTCTCTAGCGTAGGGTCCTTTCATGTGAAGAATGAGAGACTATTTATAAATTATGACATTTCAATACATACAAAATCCACTACGGATGACTCAAAATAATTCTCTTAATTATGAGATATATTTTAAGCATTTGAATGCTAAAATAAAGTCAGAATTAAGAGATATTACTCGTTAGATCCAGCTTGTCAAGACGCTCGATTTAATTATAAACATGTCATATTTGGAAACTATTTAAGGATCCGAATAATATCCCAAAATTTTAAATTATTTTTTTAAGTGCTTGATTTGGGCTAGTCTGGACTCAAGATCGGATTGATTTTGATTTTATCGAGGTGTTTATATTGGCTCAATGATGGTAAAAAACGAGTTTGAAAGATTAAGATTTTGATTCTAAGAGATGTTCAATAACACATACATCAAGATTCATACTTGAAGTGGGGGATTTTATAATGACATATCAAACTTTGTATAAATTTTATTAAGATCTTTTCTTTTTATTTATTCTTATTAAATGTTGCATGAAGTATTAACTTTGCACAAATGATTTTGCACAACTTTCATGTTACCTTTGATATAATATTTTTCCCTAATCCTTCCACACTAATTATCTTCTTGTCTTGTTAGATTTTGTGAATATTTCTCTCTATTATGCAAATGCCCAAATTCTTTAAAGTCTATTTTTCATTCATTTTTTATTTTCTTATATATCCATCTTAGCATTTGTCATTTTTGCTGTACCTTGTGACTAAACTATCAATGATTTCTTTCTTGCTTCAAAACACTTTATTTCATATATCAATATAAGTCTAATAATAACTTTATTTTTAATTGTCCATACATTCTCATTAGCATAAAATTCCTGACGCACTTCTTTATCTCAAGCATATTATTGATTTACTTTATTTACAAGATTATTTCTTGAATGACATTTACAGTAATGTTTTATTTCTCCAGGAAATACCCATTTTGGATTGGGAATATCATGACCGTACAGTATCTTCAGTTTTAATGTTTGTTGCTTTTGAAAGCTTTAGAGTTGGTTTACATGGTCAATGTAGACAGAGGAATCACTAGTTTTTTAATTACTGCCATTGTACTATTCCTATGAATAAGGGGTTCTTTCGCTGAGAGCAGCTCGTTGATTCTGTTCAGGGTTGTTCTGCCGTGTAAATAACTTGATGATTGCTTGGTTAAGCTCTTCTTTCACGTAACTATACATGGTTCTTGATTTTACTTGTGCGTTTGCAAGGAAATTTATTTGAAGGATTTCTTATTTTATAAATAGTTTGGAGATGTTACATGTCTTCTTAATTACTATCTTATCAGATTATTTGTTTTTCTGCTTATAAATAAGTTGGAAAACTTAACCTAAATCAAGAAACTAGAGGATAATTGCATTAAGTATCCTTTTTTAATGCTCCAACATTTTTAATGAGCTTGCGTATGTTTTTTTTCCTTCATTTTCTTCTCTTTCCCTTTCTGAACTAGTCAAGCAACTTCCTTTATTTTTCTCCTAATAGTCTGTTTGATGACAGCGTTATTTTGATTTTCTATCCTTGGTTTAATATTTGCGGCAGTACATTTGAGTTGGCATATCTATCATGAGATTGTTTTTTTTTTTTTTTGAAAAATTTGAATATTGAAATATAAACTTAATAAACTAGAAATTCGATTTTAGGATTTTGAAAAGAATTTAAAAATTTTTTATCTAATTTAATTAGCCCTTACAAGTTGTAACATTTGTTAGGATTTTACTATTTTTTATTCTTCATTTTCAATTAGTACGATGAGGCCAATTGAATGATAATTTAGTTCAGCTGAAGTGGCCTGAGCGGAAATAAACTAAACGATAAAAGCAAAGGGATAAATTCTGAAAGAAGTTAAGAGGTTAATTGAAATGATAAGTGGACTTGAATTGAAAGTTTTTTTGGGTAGTTTTAAGTATAAACCATTTTGGTTTCACTTAAAAGTTGACTGCTTATATCTTTGGCTGACGATATCAAGCTGGAAATAATTGTCTTGGCTAATAGCCGTGACGATTTCCTTGGCTTTAAGTCGTGGTTCGACTCTCGCTTTAAACGTTTTGATCGTCGCTGATGCAGTGGTTATCATCCGTAGAGCTACTGAGTTGGTAAAACCTATAGGTAGATAAAGTCTACTCAGCAGTTAAAGAAAAGCTTAAGTTTGATAATGTGTGAATTAGATGTTAAAATTTAGGGTTTATGTTCAAGACAGAAAATTATTTGATGAATTTATCAGGTTCAAATCATTTATCAAATAGGCTCTTTTTTGTTAAGGTTTCATTTGACAATTGAAAGATACCACTAGTCGAGATATACAAATATTAATTTAATGCGGGTAGTACAAGACATTGAGGTGTGATGGATAAATAATCAAATCAAGAATAATGGCTCAATCACTCATCAATTATTTTTGTTGGGTTCTTAATATTTGACATTAAAAATACTCTAGTTTTCATTTAACTTCTTATTTTTCATTGTTATCTTGGTCATCCATGTGTTGCTTCCTAGAGTTACAATTTACATGTCAAACTTTTTTAACTAGTAGTCCATCTATAATGAGGATTTTGCACATGCTCTCATTTGAATCATTTATTTTAGGGCCGAAGTCATTTGTATTTGCATTCTCCCTACATAATTTTGGTCTTATGCATCCGATCAATCTTCATTGTTTTTTTTTTTCTTATCAACTTTGTTGGATCCTCTTAAACATTGATATAGCTGGGTTTTAGTCTCATGTATAAAGGAGTCTTGTTTTCACTCTTGTCGACTAGACTAGGGCCTTTGTCTTTTTGCATCTAAAGCAATTACTTTCAACCAACCATTCATATACATTGGTAACTAAAATCATTGTGCAAATTGAAGTTTTGATGGCATTTTTTTTACTTCAATCTCCCAATTTCATTCCATCTCTATATAATTCATCATTTACTATCTCTTTCTTGTAGACTATATTATCAATTATTACTTGGCAATCATTACACATTCATATGTTGAATGGCCATATGGACCTATTTTCTTTTCCCTTCTTCATCATGCATCTATTCCCCTACATTCATTCATAAAAATATTAGTAGACTGCTTTCTTTTAAGTTGCAATCATTAAAGATGCTTAGAAAATTTACATAATGGTTTGGCATATTATATGTGGATAATTTTCTGGGATATTGACTTGGATGAATGATGGAAATTACATGTAGTATAAAAACTCTACCATCATAATTAACATGTATCCATTATTTTTCATGTTTTCATATCGCATTACACATTCTTTCGCATGCTTTAAAGTGCAAGGGGATTCATACATCTTTGTATATTATTTCATGCAATCGCATACTAACATATATAATGCATAATATGCATTGCATCCTTATATTGTAACTAACTTATTCTATATAAATGAAATCGTGTAATCATTCATATAATCATGTTAGAATAAAGCTATATGAATTATATATAAGTGACGCTTTCCTTGGTATAAGTGTACATGAACTATAATCGTAGAAGTTTACAAGCACATAATTGAGTAAAATAAGATGTAGAGTAAGGCGTCAAAGGAGTTCATATCACTTAGCATCCATGGAATAAGAATGCTAAAATATTTGATATAATTATGTCATACAACATATTGTGAATGGTCCATAATGAATAAGATTTTGCTCATAATTAGGTGATCGAGTGACCACAAAATAAAGATAATCTCTTTGATTTAAGTTATTTTAATGACTATTAGTTACTTTGATGATCCATGATAGGGTGGAAAGAAGGTGGATGGCAAAGTGGCCTCCCAGAGAGGTGATTAGATCATTCTCATATAAAGATGAAGTGTTAATTAATAGAAAGATAACTCAAATCTCAGCTCCCAAATAAAAAAAAAAAAAGAAATAAGAAATAAGAATAAATCTCATTATAACTTATTTGAGAGGCGGTCATTATAGTTGAGGTAGGTTGAACAAATAAATAAATCTTTCAGTGATGATGAGCAATATTGAAATATAAGTTAGTTAGAGGCAAGTTTTGATGATGGCATACCCATAAGAACTAATGATCATAGAAATTTATTAAATTCATAATAGTTATTTTGATACTTTTAAGAAAGCATGGTACTACTATGACCTTCTATGCATTAACTATTTTAAGGGATGAACAATTAGATCTTGTTGTTGGGCTAGGCCAAACTAACTCTAGTGGACACTATATGGGATAAATTATTGAAGAGGTGCCTAATGTAAGTAGGCTAAATTAAAAGAGAGAGGCATATAGTGGAAACATATAAAGAGTAAGTCACATATAATTCAATGTTGAGTCTATATCTAAGGTCTAGAGAGAAGTACAATTCATCATATAGGAATACAATTTTTATAAAGACATTTCCCATTAGGCAATGTAAGTTAGCTCAATGATGAGGTTGGGTTTTATTTCATTTTTTCATTCTTTATTTTTTTTTTCTATCACTTAATCTCTCAACTATGTAGAAAATGTATCTATTTGTGTGTGACATTTATCGATGTATCTCCCTTCTCTTGGCTAATGAAGAAGAGATATTAATAATAAAGGGAATTAGAACGGGAGGTGAAGTTCCCACTTATAATGTAGATGCCTTATGTGGCAATAATGCTAGCAACTTCTAAGTCTATACATGATAGACTAAGAGAAAATTATATGATGGAGATGAATAACCGTTGGTTGAGTGAATGTATAGGTGTTAGCTATGTAGGAAAAAAAATATCAGGCATGATAATTAAATAGACAAAAAGATATAAGCCACATGTGATTTTCAAAAAATTTGAGTTATTGACGCCATGTTAGAGGAAGTAAAAAAATTGATCTCAATGTAATTTTACTTGATTAATTATAATTAAAAGCCATCAAGATTAAAAAGAGAAAGAAACCAACCAAAATAAGATAAATCTTTAGTAAATTGATATATAAGCATGGTCTCTACTTTCAAGTGAAGTTGTTATACTTGGTGTGACTATTTTGAGTGGTGCTAAAAAAACTAGCCAAATCCCTTTAAAAAACTTCAAGATTTATGATGATCGCATGTTGTTAGATGATTAAGGGTTATGAGTATAGGTGGCTAATCCTTTGAATATTGGTTGAAAGTTATTTTATTAGTTTGTCATATGTATGTCTCTAACAATCTGTGGAAGACTAAGAGATTATATATTTTGTACAAGAAAACTGTAAACTATGTTGTGAAGTGGAACATTTGCATATAACTTGTGTTTTGATGCTATTATTTGAAAAATACTTTTTGTCATGGAGGTTAAGCCTTACAATAATAGGAATGAAATTAATAAGCTTATGTTATAAATATGAGATTATATTTTTAGGAAGCATACAATAAGATTATATTCATAAATCAAATGTTTTCTTAGCAAGATAACCACTGCTTTGATAGGTGAGCAAGATATATACCCATGATAATAAAATGTGACTCTTATGTAAGAGAGCTAATTTTTTATTATTGTCATGTAGACCCCGCATATGTAGGAGAGAGAATAGACGTGCTTGTTCTTAAACCTAATGGAAGTATGAGAAAAGCTAAGAGGCTTCGCCCTTGAAATGTGTCATAATGGAACATTATAGAACCACATAAAAATAAGAGAGGAAGTCATAAAATTTATCCTAGAGAATTAATATTAATTTGTAATAACTATCATTAATATTATTTTTTTTGAAGAAAGTGTGATACTTATAAATCATAAATACACTTGTGTTTGAAGGATTCTTTTTTTCAAAAAATAAGAGACTAGTTGGTGCAATAATATAATTTTTCTTTGAAGGTAGAAAATGTGCCATAAATCTTATTGAAAGAATGAGACACTCATGAAAGGTCATCAAACAAGAATTTGGTGCTAGGTCAAAATCGAATACATCGAGAATAATCAAACTCTTAATAGAATTTGATCGAAGAGGGGTTGACATATGTTTAAGCCATAAAATAATTTATCTTAGGAAGATTGAATGGAGCTTAATGATCTAGTTAAGCATTGTTATCTACAAGTGTTGAATAATGTGATAAACATGCATGGAATAATAGGGCTTTTCAAATGTTCTTATATAACTTGCCATGTTTTTATATGTTAATTTATATATTGGCATAATTGTAAGCATGATTGTATATGATTTCATATATATTTCATACATGTATCCTCATGAAATACATATGATTTAATATCAATAATTACATACGATGCCATGATGTGATTTACATAGTGCACTATGACTTACTATTATATATTGTTATATATTTTTCTATACTATACATAATGTATTATACGTTCCATATGATATGTTTAAACTATGAAAATAATGACTATGCTATATTGTAAATAAAAAATTATTTTGATTAAAGGTTGATGGAATATAATATGCATAGGTTGGTTGAAATATTGAAACGATTTCATGTAAAATGGCAAATTGATAGCCTTGTTTAAATACTAGTTTAAATTAGGTAGATATTATTAGGGAGACATATAGATGGCCATGTATCATTCATGTAGCAGGATATTACATCGTACTGGCCAATATTTACACTTATATGGATACCAAACTAGTTATGTGCATTGGCTAACTAACACCAATGTGATGACTTTGACATAATGGAGAAAACCATCTAGATGACGAAAATGGTCAAATGAGTGATAGAAATATTAATTTTGTTGTTGTTGTTATAATGTTAAAACTAATTCTTGAGTATGAATGAAATAATATCATATTCTTTTTTTTTTTTTGAAGTATCATATTCATTTACATATAATACATTACTTTACTAAAATTCTTAGCAATGGCATGTCATGTCATATGAATCATAATATTAATATGAATTGTATCATATATGATACATGAACTATTATGATAATGTCATGCAATGCAAGCATAAATATAGCATATTTACTTATATCATTGTGAACATGTTTATTGATTCTTTTCACATATTGTATTCTATAGTAAACTTTATTTTATTTACTAGGCTTATTGCTTACCTTATTATACATGCAAGTGTATTTGCTTTGATGAAAGTATCAAGAGTTTGAGGAGTAGAGGTTGATTTATAACAATTTTGAAGTGTAAATGACTTATTTTACAACCACCATTTGCCATATATTTTGATTTTTATACATATAATTGATCATGATTTGTGTATATACTTTTTTTTGGATGTAAACGATGATATAAATATCAAAAAGCTTATTGTTTGTTTAATTATGCATTCATTATTTCCTAATGAATTTTAGTGGATTCATATATTTGAACAAATGAAAAAGAAATCCCCTTTATGTTAAATTTTGACTTTAAGCATAACGTTGTGTGAAATATTTGAATATGATGTTGATTAAATGATCACACTAAAGTTCTCCTTATCAATACCTCAACTAGATATTGTCTACTATAAATATTAGTTTTAAGCAGACTATTATTATGAATATATAAATTAAATGCTTATGAAATGATCAAATAAAAATCTCTTCATCCTTTGCACCCTATTTTGATATGATATAATTACTAGAACAAAGAAGGGGTTGCGTTAGATTTGTTATGATAAATCATAGGTGAGAAACTTGATGCGACTCCTCATTTAGAATCTTTAAATATATTTACATAACTTGAAATAAGAGGAAAAATCACCTTATTTTCTATGCTCCCCAAAATCATTATGATGTTAATCTAATCTTAATTAGTCATAATGCGACAATGTTTGACTCAAGTTTTAATCTAATCTTATGTTGAAAATTTTCTCCAAAATTATTGGACAAATTTTTTTAAAAAGTTTTGAGAAGTAATATTGATGATTCATTATTCTTAACCATCACATTCAATGTGAATTTTTATTTCAAAATTGGTCGAAAGAGAGTAGATTATCTTTTATTGTTTTTAATGGATGACATATTTAAAAAGAATATTTTATATACAAAATATATAATTCTTATGTATTTATTTATCTAACGCCTAAAATTTAATTATTATAAATATAATATTTTTTTAATATATGAAAGGATGTATTTTATTTTTAAAATTAATAGTGATGTCATTTTGATGAATATTAAGGATTTGAGTATTTTTATGAAAAATATGAAGTTTATGTGATGGATATATAAATATATAAGAATTGTGTGTTATGCATGTAAATAGTCCTAAGAGAAAATAGATTGTTTAGATAATAATGTAAAAAATAAAAACATGGTTATATTTGAGGGCCATAATTAACCGTATCAATTTTTAGAAGTCTTCATTTTTAAATACTTTTATGAGCGATTTTGAAATATATATATATATATATATAAGTAAATTCATGATACATTTTTTTTTTTTATATTTAATTTAAGAATGTATGTAAAAAAAATTTATTAAGATTACTTTTAATTGTTTGGTTGAAACTTTCTGAATTCGTGGCGTTTGGTTGACAAAATGAATGTATGAGGTTTTAGCTGTGCGGCATTGGGTCAGGGAGTTGGCGGATGTGGGCAGCGGGGGCTCTGGCAGCCGTTAGCCGAGCCGAACGCCAGCAATGTAAGCGGCCCTTCTGCAGCAACTGATGTTGTGCCAGCCTTCAGGCGTGATGCCGAGGAGGAAGAGCAGCATGGCCTGATCTGTATGTTCATGATTTCACTTGGCAATCAATATGATCAACGGCAATCTGTAATGAGCTGATGAAATTTCTGCTGGCAACCACACCATCATATCATTTCCAGTGTATTTAACACGAAATTTGTTTTCTACATTTAGTCTGACATAAAATAATCTGTGTAAAGAATTTAGTGAAATTCTTTATAGTTGTTTGGTTGAAATGAATCACTTTTTGTTTAGTTGTAAAATGTAATGTAAATGCATTTTTGTCACGGTGAAGCACCATTGTAGCAAGCGGCCACTGCCGGCTGATGGGCCGGAGAAGTCAGGAATCTTCTTCATTATGTAATGAAGCCATAGCTGGCAGCGGCAACCAGTTTAATGCTGTGCGCGGCGGTAACGGCAAACCCCTGGGCAATGACGGCCGGCTGATCGATGGCGGTAGCAAGATCTGATACTTCATACATTGCTGTATTTAGAATTACCTTTGCGAATTCATTTCTATAGGTGTATTTGATCTCTAATTTTCTTTCTTTAGACCAAACACGAAATGTTAGTGCGTTTGAATCTGGTCATTCAAATCTGACTAAACAACCCTTAAATCGGAGAATTAAATCGTCAAATTATTCTAGTATATTTGGATTACATTACATTTATCTTAAAATTTTTTTACTTTTGTAAATCTTAAAATATTCAAAAATATGCATTCCAAATATATGCTACTAAACAGCCCCTAAATATTAAGCGAATTTAATCATAAATTTATAGGCATAACGCTAATGAATTCAAGATCTCTTGTCGACTAAGGTGGCTTGCACATATACAGAATAGGTGAAAGGACCCGAGCCAAAACTGACTAGGTTACTGGCGGGGGAGTGTGGAGCATTAGGGCGGAGGGTTGGGGTTATAGCTGTTAGCCTCTTTACTCACTGGATTACCTGAGCCTGATCCTGACCGCCCCAATGCCGTTCATCGCAATTCCTGCTAAGCGGAGGCCCTTCTGCAGCATCGTACTGGTTGTTGCCTCCTGGGCGGCCCTTGTCCTAGCGCCACAACCGAAGAACATTCTCATTCCTGCCCTTTCTCCTCTCCGGCCTTATCCTATGATGATCATCATCATTATGATCATGGTCATCATCATCATCCGCACGATCATGATCACGATCACGATCACGGCGAGATTCAAAGTCGGAAGCTCCCAGAGGAGTTGGCCGAGGAGGAAGATCTGGCTCGGGAGGGATTTGGTTTCCACCACCACCATCAGCACCACCATCACCATTTCCACTCCAACGATGGTCATGAACACGAAACATCGCCTTTAGGTAATTGTTTTCTAGTTGACATGATAATAATCTGTCCAAGGTGAAATTCGACAGTAAACTCCATGACTTTCCACTTTTTTTGTTGTATTGGAATTGGAAATTGAAGGCATTTGGGTACGAGCCCTGGGATGCTCACTGCTTGTGAGCATGGCATCATGATCTGCCTCATCATATTGCCACTGATATTCTGTGAGTATTTTTTTAGAATTCTTCTTCATTATGTATTTATGATTTTAGCTATTGTAGTTATTAGGTTCAAGAAAAATTTCAACTTTCTTGTGCGTTTCTGCAGTCCATGGGAAACCTTCCAGGGCAGTCGTAGATTGCTTGGCTGTATTTGGGGTAAGTTACGAAGTTCTGCAGAAGTTTTACGCTTGGTTTGCTTTGTAATGTTTAAGCTGAAGATTAGGATTTCATCCCTTTGCAAATCCAGTTAAATATTCTTATATGTTATTTGTATGCCTTCATAATTCCTGTTTCCGAAAGTGTTTATTCTTGGTCTTCATTAGAAGAATAAGATTGTGGTGTGTACTCAATCCTTGAGTGTTTTTAAGTACTAAAACCCAGCATATTCACGAAACATTCAAGGAATTGGAATTGATCTTGTTGTGTTTCATTAGCAAAAATCATCACACATGAATGCAAAATTAAGTTTTGTATAAACCTAAATTGCCGTGCATTTAATAATTCATCCATATTTGCACTTCTAAGTTAAAAACAAGCAATTGGAATTTATTTTTACTTGCATTCCTATGTTAATTTGCATGGAAAATATAATTTGATGGTTTAGTGTTTCATGAAAAGTATTTCTTTTATTTAGGAGGTGTTATTAATTTATTTTGTTTGTTATTCATAGAAGGGTTCTGGGCTTATTATTTGAATGGATAACTTGGGTTCATTTTGATGAGATCATATGTGATCAAGCTTTTTTACATGCCATCCCATTGAAATGAAAAAATATCATGAATTTTAACTTGCCACTCACTTGAGGATGGAATTAAAATTTACTAATTACCTCATCGATCTAACATTTCATCTCTTGCAATATGATTTTCACTTGTTAACTTTACTTTTTTTATTCTTGATAGTGTTAACTTTTAAGCTCCACTATGAGTAAAGGCACATACCTTGGGCTTATCTTGATGCTTACATTATGCATGATCAGGCCTTTTACATACCATTCTGGTTAAATTTCAAAATTTTGCTTCAAGTGATTAAGATTTTGTTGCATACTTGAGGATGAAATTAAAATTTTTTAATATCTTGGCGATGTCCTAACATTTCATCTCTGGGCATATGGTTCCCCCTTTTAACTTTCACATCCTTTTTGTTTCTTGTAGTTTTAGTTCTTAATATTCAGACCTTAAGTTTACATGGCAATGAACTAACATATATTTAAGTTTCTTTCTTAGACAATTACATGTATTAATGTTAGGGTAGTTATACTTATAATGAACCTCATATTATTGTTCTTCTAGAAGAATAACACAATTTAGCTTGCAATAGCCTTTATCTTATAGAGAATTAAAAGACTAGTTATTAACTGATTTAACTCAAAAGTAGTCAAATGGTAGATGGAATATTATTGAGGGACTATGTTATTAACATTCACCTATGAGCGTATTGATAAATAATCAAAATTTAAGGGTGAACAAAGGCATGCATATCAATATGTTCGTTAAAAAAGTAAAAATATCAAAAATATTTTCTTTTCATTTTAGTTGACTGAGTGATTTGAGCATTTTTTTCCAAATTAAAAAGAAAAACAAAGTACTAAAATTCTGTCATTTTGATTTATCACTAGGTCAATGCATTTTTCTTTGCAAACTATTTCTAGATATTGTGGACCATCATGTTGTTAAAATCATCGTTCTTTTTATGTATGTTATGAAGCTAATTTCCATTGACTTTCAATACACGTTAAATTGAATCTTATATGTTCCATACTTGCCCTTTCTCTTTTCAACATAGTTTGTTATTCATTAAAAAAGAGCTCATGGCCTTCCAACTGGCCATCGACTGATTTTTTGCAGAAGTTTATTAGTTTTATGATCTTTAAATTTGGTAGACTTCATTCTTCTTCTTTTTTTCATTTCTTTTGGTTTGTTGCTTTCCACAAGCTTGTTCATGTTGTTTGATGTTCTTATTTCCAGGCTGGAGCCATGCTAGGGGATGCTTTTCTTCATCAATTACCACATGCCTTTGGTAAAAGATTTAACATAATTATTCTCTCTCTCTTTATCTCTTTTTGTGTCTCTTTATGCTTGTAATCATGTACCATTTAAAAAAAATTGATTTATGGCTAGATGAGGCTTTGGTATACCCTTCTCAATGTATTAACTAATCCTTAAGCGAAGAGAATAGATGTATTAAAGTATTATGATAAAGATCAATGAAAGTTTATGTGGATAAACTATTCACAAAAAAAATCAGTTATTCTTTGAATCTTCATTTGCATCAAGACCCTTGATGACTTAAAATTGGCTATTGCATTTCCGTCTCTTCAAATGTGATCGATCCTATGATTAAAAAAAATATCTTGCTTTTCTAATAAAAAAAAGCTTAAGTAATCTTTGCTTTGATACTTTTAGCGATGTTCAAAAGCATTAAAGCATCTTTTTCAATGCATAACTAAGGAATTCCAATTGCGTTACAACATTTCTAGATCATGCATCAATGCATATAATTCAACAAAAAAAGGAATTGTCGCATTAAAACTCCAATTGAAAGTAGATTAAATGTCGATCAAATTTTGAAGGCAGATAAAAGCGATAGATAAGACACTTCTACAGAGATTTCACCCTCGTTTTTGAGGACTTTAGATTTGGTTTGGTTTCTTATAGGTCAAGCAACTATAGTTAATTACCCATATCGAGAGAACTTTATTGAGTCGTTAGATCGCTGAATACATATCATATAGTAGCAGTATGTGGAGTTTTGGAATTTAGATTTATGAAATTCATCATCCTTTAACTTGAAGCAGATGGTTGGAAGAATGATGGCTTGGCGGTCAAGTTAGTGGTTGTCGTCCGGTGGTAGTATTATATAGCCAGAGGAGGTAGTCGACCCAACTTGATCGAAAGATCCTTATCAACAGTCGTGCATTGTGTCGTCCAAGAAAACCTTGTAGATATTGGGTGGTGTTTGTCTAAGGAAACATGTTTAAGTTAGTAATTATAATGAATTCTTTGCACATCGAAGATGCAGTCGTGTCGCATCAATGTAAAGCCTCTTGGCAGCCGTATGACAAATGATACAGCCCGCCTTAGCATGAATTGTTTGAGTAAGCATGGTTGTATACTTGGCGTTTATTCGTTTGTGGTAGAGTTTTAATTTGTACCTCCCAAAAACAATTACGAAAAGTAGATAGATTGAATTTTGTTTTAAATTTTTAGATTGATGATTGTTATGTAGGCATTTAAATTAAACTTCTTTTATAATTTTTATATTTGTATGAAATTTGAATTTATTTGATTTAACATTAAACTTTGAATATAACTTGATGGTGATATCTTCTCCGGTTGAAATCTCCTTTCAAACAGCATCGGGGTGTATAAGTCTGCTTGATCATTTAGTTTATTGTTAGGATCGTTCTATTAACTTAATAATAGAGAATCGGATCTGAAACTTTACTTTGAGAATTTTTGAGATTATCGATATATAAATATGTTAGATATTTTGATAATAATATTCGGTTGATATCTTGATTAATTGAGTCATTGGAGATATAGGAGATCTTTGTTATCTTGTCGTATGACATAACTACCAGATTTTTACCAGTGGGGAAAACATGACAACATCGGAGGTTTGTTAACGACGTCAGCGGCCGTAGAATCCGCGTATCCCGCAGACCTTATATTGCATTAAGATGGTGTGCCATGAGTGATTTAATTCAAGTGCTGTATTGCATATGAAATCAAATTCGTTCAGATATTTATATTAATTTCAGGAATATCCAAATTGAATTTAATAGACATCTTACGAAGCATGTGATGTTTGTTTAGAACTTAAATTAATGCCTTGTGTCTACTAGCATAGATGCGTTGTATATTCGGTGGTGTAAAAGACGTTTTAAGTTATTCTAATAACTTATTAGATTCCTTAGAATGACATTCAATTGCTTTCTTCTATTTTGAGTTGACTAATTTTCGAATGTTCAATAGTCTCTCATTTATATCTATTGACAATTTTCAAATGCATCACAAATTCTATTCGACTTCTTTCTGATTTGATTCGAATTCAATAAAACAAATAATATGCTTCAAATACTTTCTAAGAATTCCTTGATTATGCTTATTAGCAATCCTTTAATTTCATTAAGAATCTCTTATGAATTCTTTGATTTTTTAAATTTATTTGGAGTGAATTATATTTGAAAACTATGTTATAATTCTAAGGAGATCTCTTGTTGTCTAATTAGATATTCAATCAGATCATCTTACGTCGGTTGAAATGAGATATTGAAGTCTTGAAACTTATATTTATTGCCAAAATATTTAATTCATTTCAAGTTCATAAATCTATTTGAGTTTGATTCATCTTTCTTTATTTGAAATATAATCTTCAAATTTATTCTCATTCATTCTCATTTATAATTCAAAAATCAATTGATATCAATTTTATTTTAGCGAGTTTAGATAGCGTTAATTGTTTAGCTTGAATTTTATTACAAGTATGAATTTTAGATAAAATTTCTAAGAAGATCAAGAAGATCTCTGGTGTCGTCCCCACAAAGGGGGCTAGGGTAAAAGTCATACTACCACCATGCGAAAGGTAGATGATGGTGGTGTAAACACCACCTACTGAATGTAATCTCACCATATCAAGAAAGATATGTATAAGTTTCAAGCACTTTGACGAACATGATTTTTTCCTCACGCCAAGAAAAGACGCAATCGATACTTATATACCCGCAATGCTTTTAAACATCAATTTTATATTTACGACTTTCATTTTGAGTCGCTCGGTCTCTTTTTGGTGTGAAAATTTGGCGAAGATTTCGATAAGATCCCGACGCCGCCCCTCGCGATGCGCTTGCCTACCCATCACGCAAGAAAGGATGTATGGTAAATATCACGATCGAATCGCCATCCCATAACGCAAGAAAGACAGTGAGTCTTCACACTACATATAACACGATTTCTCCGCTCGCCAAGAAAGGCCTCTGCTCGACTTTGTGTGGTCGGGAGGAGGGAACAGGGGAAGAGAGGAAGCCTGGGCTTCCTTCTCGGTGTGGTCATTCACGGAGAAGGATAGAGGTCGGATGGTTCACTTGAGTGAACGAAAGAAGGCTGGAGAGAGCGCGATCGGAGAACCGCAGAGGGTAGTTAGTGCTGGTTGGAGTTAGGTTAGGGTTAAATATGAAGGGGTATATATAGAGTCTATGCTCATTTAAGTAAAAACTGAACCATAATTTGAATATTTGCGACGACATTATTATATGGGCAATATATATGTCGATTTTAAGTTATTATGTTTGAACGAATGACGATTGCTTTCACGCGATTGGGCCGTTTGGTTCAAGAGCCGAATCGATCAATTTCAAAAACACGATTATCGCCCGACCGCCGACGCTCGCGTAGACTCATTCGACCACAAAAGTCTCATTTGATAGATTGACGAGTTTTAATGGTGTGATCAATTTTGGCGAACGGGCGTCGTGCATCGCCGCAACCTCCGACTGATATGCGACGCAGTGCGCGAACTTTTCCTTCTTGACGGTCGATTGTCGGATTGAATATATATTGTGATCAATTTTGACGTTCTAAACACGCGACGTTCGTCATTAAGTCGTCGTTTGGTGATATTCGAGAGCCAGATTGATTCGCGCGATATCGCATTCAAAGTCTGTTGAATTTGCTCCATAAATCCAATTCGGCTCATTGATCATGTGTGGAGGTCAACAACAATATTAATTCCCAGATAATCTTAAAAAGCTATGATCACATGACTTTTATGATGTCTATGATTAACACAGCTGGCTGAATCATCTGAATAACCTTTTGCATTCCCATCCACATTTAGCTTTGCTTTTGCTCTATTTATTTTATGCCATAACAATTTCCTAGGAGATTTAAAGTTGTTTACGAGAAATATTAAAGTACCTACAACAAAAAAAATCACCTTTATGGAATTATTAACAATCAACTTTGTTCTCTACAATATGTGGAATTAAGTTTTATCTTTCACATAATTTATTGAACTTAAAATGGGAATTCGTGTTTAGCATCATATCTACCCAACCCAAGTAAATCATTGTACAAATATAAGGATTAGCAGCCTTGCATGTCCTAATCCAATTCAGTCACCCAAAATTTTCTAAGCACAAAGAAATGGCTTAGCAAAACTGTTGTAGGATGTTGGACTTGGAATGAAAAGGCATATTTATGCTAAATTTGAGCATTGCCTTAACTATTGATGAATAACTACTCTAAGGTTTCCTCTGAAACACATGAAAACACACTGGGAAACAATATGATAGCCAAATATCAGTTTTAGTAGCTGAACATTAACTGTAATAGCATTATGTAACAACCTTGAGACTTAAAAGAAACAATAAAACCATTGTTGAGAATACTTTTATGCCAACAGAATCGAAACAGAAATTGCTAGTCACTGAAAAATATCTTGAAATCCATGTCTTTTTCATCCACCAACAAAGATTTTTTTTGTTTGAATCATTGAAATTTATTATTACTTTTTTCCGTGCTGCCACATAAGAAGTCTAAAAATCTTTCCAATGTTATGATAACTGTTATGAAAGTATTAAGGACAAACAATATAAATATATGGTATTCACATGCTCGTGATTTTATCTTAAATTTTATGCGAAAGATCTTTATATAAAGCAATTCTTTTTCTTACCTTGAAAAGGGGGGACGTTTAAATATTTGCTGGGTAGCTACTAATAAGAGAAACTGGTGGTCATGTTGATCATGTTTATTCTAAAAGAAGGCTATGTGAAGCAATGAGATTGATTTTGATTTATTCACTACGAGATCAGAAATTTCTTAGAACTTTTAAAAAAAATCTACCATTTTCAATTGAGAAGATTTATTCCCATGTATGAATAGCAATGTATGATCTGCAAAGGATAAATAAGAAACTTCTAAATGAAAATAATTGAAGGAAATCAATTAAATTGTTGAATTCAACTGCTGGGGAAAATATAATTGGTACGATAGTCTTCTGCTAAAGGTCCCTAGAGGAATTGTAAAAACACTAATCAGAGATGCATATTTTATCCAGATTTGTAAGTTTTATTACAGTCCAATTTGGTAGCAATATTTCCTTCAAAATCTCTTGCATTAGAAATATATTGTCAGGAATAGTTCTTGTCTTCACAAAGCCTCTTAGGTTGAAAGAAAAAGTTAGACAAATAAAAAAATATTAGCTAAAAAAATTAATAATTATTTTGTTAAAGATGAGGCATGAGTAATTTGTTTGTAATCTATCCATATTGAGGATTAGAGGATATAGAAATGAGAATATGACAGGAAAATCTAGAAAATATTTCTCCTAAAAAATCTGTAAAATCAAACTGAAGAATATCCTAGCTAACTTGATAGAATAAGGATGAAAAATTGTTTGGATTGCCATTAGTATCAACTTTCAAGTCAAAAACAACCCTCTTAAATTCTTTATCTTTTATAAAGAGATAATTAAAGGTAATTTTATATTTCCTTCATCAATTTTCATTCTAGGGATAAAACACTAATTATTATCTTTTGGAATAAAATACTGAGGATATACTTATATATATATATATATATATATATATATATATATATATATATATATATATAAACTTTAAACAGAACTTTGAGCTTAGCTTGAGAACTTGCCCATATATTATCTAAGTTTTAGACTTTTTCATTTCTGTTATGCTCATTTTTTTTTCCAGACCAATGAGTGATATATTTTATGCTTCCATCACCTTGAAGCTTCTTAATGTAATCTTTGTCACCAAAAGCACTCCTCTATGTAGTTTTGTAAAGTTTAAGTGGGTTTATCGAACCAAATATTATCCAATAAATGATTCAATTTGTTGCAGAGTCCCTTCATATCTGAGAACCTCTTCTTCAACAACCTTAAGATTGCCCATTGAATTCCTAAAATATCTTTATTTCCTCACTATGATCTTATTTTAATTCTTTATATTTTGTCATAAGTCAATCATACTAAAACTGCATGATGGAGCATTCCAAATTTTAATTCATAATGAAAGAAAAGAATGGTGCTTAGTTTACATGTTTTAGAATTGAAGATCTATAGATTTAATTAACTAGAGGAGATGAAGCATTCTTGTTGCTCAAAACTTCAAGTAAAGATTTTAGAAGATCATTCAATGAAGATCACGGAGTAAGACGATGAGAGATACCTTCAAATTGCTAGAACAGAAGGCAATGGTTGACATGGTGGTTATGGGTTTTACCTCCAACTAACCCCTAGTTTTATTATTAAGTTCCATTAACTTGGAGTAGCATGCATTCTATCTATTTACTTTACTTCCTTCTTTATTGTATAAGGTAAAACTGTTTTTAGAATCACATCACACATTCAACTTGATTTTTTTTTTATTAATGATTAGAGATAGTTATATATATAGTCCATGAATCTGGTTGAGATCATTGCCACTAGTCTTTTTTTTTTTTCTTGCAGTCAATTAGTAGGAAAATCTCTTTATTGCACATGTTAAGCATTGCATACTATTTTTTTCGTTTGAATTATGCTAGCTACTAGGAATCTATCTTCATATTGACCATCACCTATAATGCATGCTCACTATTTGAGTACCAAAAGGGACATTTTTTACTTTTTTTAGTTTCATAATCTATTTTTTTGCTATCATAATTTTTACTAAATTCAATCTAGCTTGACAGCACTGAACAAAAATTATGAAGGCATTTGTCATGAATAGTGTTACTAATGAGCCTCTTCCTTCCCCTACCTTATTGAAATGAATTTGTCTTGAACGGTCATAGTTTCTGGTTGTTACTTGTCTTCTCATAGCACCATAAGATAGAATTAAGGTGCTAGTGCTCAACAAGTATGATCGGGGAGTAGCTCTAAATGCATCTAGAAGTTTAATTGATTTTATGGAAATCTTCATTATGATTTCCTCCTTAAATCTGTAGTATGTCCATGATTTCTTCTGAGGCCTTTTTTTTATTGAATTGTAGTTTGTTTTAAGATCGCATACTACCAGTTGTAGCCTGTTTCAAAACTGTCTTCCTAGCATTGTCAATATTAAATCCTTAACCATTTACTTATGTTCTCATCTGTCACTTCAAATCCCTTGTTTTTGTTCACACCTGTCAAATAAAGCTACTGTGTCCTGATATTGTAACCTAGTCATTTCCTTTTCCTTGATGACGTCTTAGAGTCATCTTGCAATTAGTCTGCCAAAGTGACTATTTTGATATCTATGCTGAACTTGACTTTCCCCTATAGCTGACCTAAAGAATTGCAAGTATCTTATCCAATTATTTCATATTTCAAGGTTTCCAATAAAGCATTATCAAAACAAAGCTAAGCTCATTTATTGGACTTGTCTTGGGGATATCTTCCCAATATCATCCTTCATTCTTACCGGAATATTTTTTATTTATTATGCTCACCATATGTGTAAATTTTATCAGCTCAAGATTATCTGATTTAAATAATGCATCATTCATTTTGCAGTAAATTGCATCATCATACTTGATTTTTTTTTGTTTATTATGTCACATTTCTTGGCCATGCAATTGTGACATTCTAAATGAATGGTGGCATTACTGTTCTGTTTACCAACATATATTCTTTTGAAAATAATAGGCAAGTCTCTGGAGTTTTGAGTAGAAATTTGACAATCTTTACAATTAACTTCAAAGTATGAACACTATAAATGGATCTAATGACAAGATTAGCAGTCTTTTGATAATACCCGTTGTAGGTTGACTTGTTTTTGTGGAAACTCTAGAACATTTTATTAGGATCAGAATAAATTTAACCTGTAAGAATATAACGTTTCTGACTTAGATAAAAAGAAAGACGAACCCTCTTTGTACTTTCTGGTGGAAATTTGAAAAACTTATGAAATTGCTTTCTATGCAAATGTGAATTAGAAGAGTGGTAACAGGTCACTTTGTAAACCATAAAACCAGACTTTGGAGGGTATATCTTTCTAATCTGTTGTATTTTACTGAAAGCAGAGCACATTTATAGCAAGTTATATTATTTTATGCTTAAAGTGCATTTAGAGCAGCTTTCTTACTGCTTTTAAGAAAGTTTTATAGTGAAATATTATTTTTGTGAATCAAAGCTATTAAAGTGTGATGATTATCAGAAAGTTGATGTTTGAATTTTTTTTTTAAATATTTATAACACACACAATAACTTTTTAAAAAGCTGCTTTCCTCATAGCAGCTTTATAACCATTTTTACGAAAAGCTACAGCCACCCTAATTAGATCCTTAGTCTCTTATACTATTTTGGCATTTGTTAAGCCTTGATGTCCATATATAAAAATTTGATGCTCTCAAGTTTCAATTGATCTATTCTGGTTTTTTTTGGGAAAGTCTTAGTTGCTGAACTTAATATCAATTCTTCCAGGTGGCAAACATTCTCACTCACATGATGACCATGTTGGCAGTTTTGGCGATGTTGATCATGCTCATGGACATTCACATGCTCATTCACTTGAAGATCTTTCAGTTGGGTTGTCCATACTGTGTGAGTTTATTTTAACTTCAATATCTAGTCTAGGATGTGGCACTTTGTATATTTTTTAAAATTTTTTGGAGAATTTTGTGGCCACTGAACTTGAGAGATATATGGTTGTTCATGAAATTATTTGGAGTGTGCCTTGTGCCCAATTGAAAAATTTTCTATATCATTACATGGTTCAGTAACCGATGATAGATTGCAACAATTTTAAAACTATATGGGTGATTTATATAGTCTTTTATAGATGCAAAAATCTATCTCGACATAAGAAAATTGATTAATCTATTGATGATTTAGATGAGTTAAGCAAATGTTGGAGGCTATTTGAAGGTTTAAGATGTTGGGGTATGATATACCACCGACTATTTCTTATTCATTTGATTTCAAAACTCTTATATGATTGTAATGTGTACTCTGGTTGGCTACTGGAGGATGGATTGGTTGAAAACTTATGCTAGTTGTTTAGTTTATTGATAAATTGTATATAGGCATCCGTATATCCAGAAGTGACTTGAAAGGTAGATACTCTTTTTTTATTGGTATATGAACGTAAAAATAAATTTCCAAGCACTTGATCTATCAAATATGTCTTAATTCTTGCAGATATTTGTCTAGAATTGATTAGTAATTTTGAATAATATTTCAAATCGAATCTTTGTGCATATTTATGCATGCTATTTTTTTTTAAGATTTGTAGGTACCATGCTATTTTGTATTCAAAAATCTCACATTTGTATTAAATATTATATTTTAAAATAACAAGTTGTGTGATGTATAAATCTGTATTTTATTGTATATATGTATGTAAAGACCTATTGGGTAATTTTTAGTTCAATAATGTAGTTTGTTAATGAAATTAGCTTGTTACAAGATGCAATAGCTATGACGTTGAAATTGTTATGATAGGGAAGTTCTAGATTAGAAAGATTTTATCTTAAAAAAGTGCTAGAGTGGAATGTTGATTTACTATTATAATATATCTTTACATATTTTTCTAAATGAGGATATTCTATTCCTTATTGTCTTTTTTTTCCTTATTTGTCAAGATATATGCACTTTTATTCAATCATTGATGAACAACAATACTTTTTCTTTCTAATATAGTGTTAGAGCAACGTTAGCTCTTACTCTAGTTGTGACCTTTTCCATACCCTTTTTTCTCTTTTTTTTTTCTTCCTTGCCAATCTTGCTGCTTATAGCTGCAACATTCTTAGTTGTAGCTCTTGTTGGCCTACTCACCTGCTTGCCTCACCTGCTTGCTTGCTTCCCTTGCCACTTGCCAGCTTGCCTCTCATGCTTGTTTGCTCACCTCATGTGCTCTCTTGCTCGCCTCACACACTCGTCATTTGGCTCATGCACTTGCTTGCTTGTTTGCCTCATGTCTCGCTTACATGCTTGCTCGTCCCATGCATTTTCCAATGCACTCACCTACATACTTATGTATTTACTTGCCTCGCCTGTTAGCTTGCTTGCTTTTTACACTTGTGCGCTCAAGCTTATCTATGTGCTTTACACTTCTTGCTATGACTCACACACTTACTAATATCTTTGCACACTGCCTTTCACCTTGATTTATAATTGATTAAATCTTTTTCACACTCTCCCCTTTCTCTTAGTGTTGTTTGTGATGACTTCTTCTACTACTCTTTTAAAGAAGATGCTCTCATTCACCAATGATATTAACTGTCTTTTGTGATCTCATTTCCTTCTATTTTCTCATCAGATTTCATAAGAGACTTAGTCCTTTGGATTATTTGCCTCTTGAATTGATTAACATTGCCAAATACACCAAATGACAAACTTCTAACTATGCTGTTCTCACATAGATGCTCAATAATCTCAAACTTATTGTTTCTATCATCTTTTTTTTAGGAGACTAACAAAGGCAAGTGGAATTTTCTTCATCTCAATTACTTTTAGCACAATAACATCTTGCAGACAAAGCCATTTACTTTGACATATATATATATTGAAATAGGGTGATAAAATTTATTCAAGGGCACTACAATTCTAGGATGAACTTGTTCAATTTTATCCCTTTATTACTGATTTGACTACTTAAAAAAAAAGTTTCTCATGTCAAGTTTCTCTTTGGTCTTCGTACATCTATATAATTTGCTCAAAATCAGTTAAAGGATGACTCCAGTGTTCCAAGCACCTCTACATTTTTCTGACGAGTTCTCTAATGCATTAAGTGATCTTATCATCTTTATTTTGATCACAATCTGGTTGCTCTTACTTCAAGAATAAGGGATAGTTGTGTTAATCATTGATGAGATGGTTGTGGTGATGGCCATAGTTATGATCACAACTCTTTTCCTCTTTGTCAACATTGCCAAAAGACTAATCGCTAATGTAATTGTTGTTATGAGAAATTTTGCTATCCTACAATATCTCAATTTTTTTTATTTTTTTTGCCTCTGCCAATTCTATGGGTTCTCAATCTAGTTTGTTCTCTCTTTTCTAGTAAAAAATGGTTAACTACTTTAATGATCAGTTGAATACTTTAACCTCATACGGTTTCTTCTTGGATTCAATTATAATTTCTAGTTCTGGAGCATCTTGATTTTTTTATTCTATTTCCTTTTTTAATATTTTAGTTATTCAACAATTTTTTTTATTACTTATTATGACAATCCTTCTACCAGTCATTATTGATGATAGATATTTCTTGTCTTTAGAAAATGGATCCATCTTTCTATACTTTAACTTGACTTTAGTCAATGCTTTATTATGCTTTATGCTTTCTTATAAACCTTCTATCTATTTATTCTCTTATAAAATATCATAACTATTCTGTAACCTTTTATTTTTTCCCATTGTGTTTCTTCATAATTTTAGCATGAAGAAGAATTCAGATTTCCCATAAAACAACTATGATTCTTAATTTCATAATCAAGCAACTGTTTATATTGTAAATAATCACGTCTTTCATGAAAGAACAAGCCATATTAAAGTGGATTGTTGTTTCACTAGAGACATAGTCCTCCCATAGAAGATCATCACTGTACACACTCCTAGTGAAATACAATTAGTTTTTATCTTTACCAAGGCTTTGGGATCTCTTTGTTTTTTTTTCAATCTTTGCAACAAGTTATAATATGTTGATATGTATTTTTTGGCTTAAGGGGTGTGTTATTGTAGGAAAGTATGAAGATTAGAAAGGTGTTATTGTATGACAGTATTATTTGTTGTTTCTTCACTGCTAGTGATTGTTTTGTTTTACTTACCACTTTGGCTTGTTCCAGTTTTTTTAAATCTACATTTGCATAATAAACGATAATAAAGTCAACCTTTTTTGGGTGGGTTTACTTCTTCTAAGCCATTATTTATGATCTTACTCATTTCTTAATTATTAACTTGTTTTCTGTTGTGCTATTTACAGTGGGAATTGTTCTTTTTTTCCTGGTTGAGAAGATTGTAAGATATGTTGAAGATCATTCTGCAAATGGATCTAATGACCTTACTCATGGTCGTCATCATCATCATCATCATCATAAGCAAAAACAAAAACTAAAACATGATGGTGAGGATACTTATCAACAGTTGTCAGATTCAAAGAATCGAAAAACATTGGATCTGACTTTAGAAAAGGAATTGAATTGTCAATCTGATGCAATGCTAAAAAATGATGAGCATGAGAAACCAGAAATCCTTCACAAGGTATATGACTAATTAATAGAAACAAATGAATGACCAACTGAAAATGAAACTATACTTAAATAATATTCTTATCAAGATTCAAATCATGTATCGTACTTTTACAAGTGATCTTCCTATTTCTTAAGAGAATTTTCACATTCTACTTTCTTATATGATGCATCTTCTATCTATTCCATTTCATCTCAACCATTTAGTGAAGTTATTTTATTGGAGAATAGTGTAAGATGTTTCAGAGATGTCCAAAAATTGTTCCTAAATAGCATATTACCATTTAATGCATCATCCTAAAAAAACTTATAATCTTAGGACTTTGAGATGTCTTCTTTGACAATTGACATAGATTTTCATTATCTTCATTTTTTTAAACTTATTTCATCATCATGATCATTAGCCTTATGATTTGGGGTTAGATTTATGAATTTTCATTCTCTTATTTTTTTGTTGAACGTTATATGAGGTTTTAAACTCATTTTATATTATTTTTTTGCACAATTTATATCGATGTTACCTTTCTCTGCCCTTTTTCTTTCTAATACTTCAATATTACTTTTATTTATTTATTTCATTGGTGCATCTTCTATTATTTATTGTACATGCCATAGTTGCCTCTTTATTTTTTATAACTTTATCTTAAATATATAATACTGTTGTCATCTATCTCAAATAATCATTTTCTAATATATCCTTCCTAATTTTGTTACACAGTCTTAATATTTTTTTTTTCCGTTTTCAACTTAGTTATTAGTTACTTATTTACTCCCTAACTAATATTTTAAAATCTAACTAGATAAATTATTGTCTTATAAAATCTACTTTTAAGTCTCTAATTTTTTTATATGGCACTCCTTAGGCACTTTATTTTAATTACTTAGTCCTAATTTTAGAATGTACATACTCAATTGCCTTATCATTCTTCTGTATAATAGATCTAAATATTTAGGCTTATTACACCTAATGATCATATTATCTTTATTTTTATTGGTTAATATTTATTAGTATTACAATCACTAAAATTGCATGTTATATATTCATTTTTATTTTATTTTACTAGTCCTTGGTCTTTAATCTTCTAAACATTTTCTTCATTTTTGTAACATTTATTATGTCAACTAAGGTCTTACTTTATAGAATCATATCATCTGCAAAAGTCCTATACTAATATACTTCTCTTTGATTTTCTGTTGTAAGCATTCTCATAGCCAAAAGAAAAGATATTGACTTAATGTTGACCCTTTACGTAATCTTCTTGTTAGGAGACCTCATTAGCCACTCGAAATTTTTTTTGGATTCCAGTCAATATTCCATCATATATATTTTAATAATTTCAACTTACTTTTGACACTCCTTTTTTCCTTAATATGCATCAAATTTATTCTTTTTGGTACTTGATCATATGCCTATAAGTTCAGTGAAAAATATATGAAAATCTTTTCCATTCTGTAGATTTATTTTAATTGACTTAGAATATAAATTACTTCAAAATTAGAGCTTCCTCGTATAATACAAAATTAATTCTTTGATACTAATGAATTTTTCAATTAAGTCTATGTTAGATTTCTTTCTCCCATAATTTCATTATATGACTTATAAATTTGATTCTTTTATTAATTATTACAATCATGAATATCTTTGTTCTTGAATACTATTTCCATGAATTTTCTTCTGCATTTAGTTAGTTTCTTAGTCTTCAAAGCATCATAAAAAAATATTTTTTACCAAATTGCTCCAATATCATAATAATTCTCCAAATCAATAAGCATCTTATTTTAGACCTAAAGCTTGACATTTATGCATCATCTTTAGATCCAAATTCACTTCATATTTTTGAACCAATTTGTGATATTTGTAATTATTTTATTCATTATGCACATAAAAAGGTTTATTCTTAGATCTCTTCTTTATGAAATTATAAATGATGCTTTCTAACTCTTATTGGTACTTTAAAGAATGTATTTTATTATCATGTCTCTAACTTGATACAAAGTCTTTCAATCTTTACTCTCTTTCCTTAATTGTTTCATATGTATCTTCTTTTTTATTTCTTAATTCTATTATATAAATCATCACAAGTTATTACTTTTTGTTATTTACTACTCTTTGTAATCTTTTAACTTATTATCATTGTAAGTCTTAATAGTGATTTTCTTTTGTCACGTTTTTAAATTAGAAGTTTTTTTCTTGGTAATTATTAGTATGTCTTCTCAATCTAACATTATGTCTCTTCATGTATTAGCTATATGTAGGCTCTTATAAAATTTTTAATGAAACTAACCATCTTGTTTTACACTAGGTTGGAAAACCATATAATTTTGATTTTCTTTCTTAACAACTTATCTTGAAAGATTAATAATTATTTATTTTCAAGTTACAGCATCTCACACTAGGAATTTATCTAGTAGATTTAGCCATTGCAGTCAAATAACATCTTATGAAATTACGTGGATTCTAATAATGTTAGAAATGTTGCAAGAAATTGTCCCTTCTACAAATAAGATTATATTATTTAATGACTATAGTATCTTACCTATTTTTATTTCATGCAATAATTGATTGCAATGTTTTCATAATTATATTCTTAAGAAAGCAATTTTTATTCTTTATTTTAACTTCGATGTATTCTGATTATAAATATATTGATAAAGAAGCATTCTTCTCGAATAAATTAATATCATTTTTTTTTTCTAATCGGCTTAATATCAACTTCATATTGAGATATTGGTGTGAGATTAGGTTGTGTTGGTTGACTTAGTTTGTAGTTTAAAGAGATTCATGTCGATGCTTTTTGGACTCGACAAATCATCATGCTTGCCAATGGTAAAAAAAAAAATCATTGGAGCAAGTCCTTAAATTTGCTTTTTAGCCAACCTATGGTGTGCAGTAGGTTCGCCTATGATTTACTTCGGTTGAAATGTGGGAAGGTATAGATTCGTTTGTAACTACCCCAACCTTGGCTGCCCACAAAATAAGTATTATAGGCTATATGAGGTGTGATTTCCTTTGGGAAAGCTCTATGTTATTTTCTCTTCCACATCCTTTATTAAACTTAGGAAATAAGTTAAAGAAAAAAAAATGCTTTGACAATAGAGAAGATCCCTACTTTAGGGCAATAAGAATAGTCAAAATAGTGTTGTGTGCACTTCTGTCAATGGAATTTCTTGCTATTCAAAGGTTGCACACTTCTTTTTAACCTGCCATTGTTTTTTCGCTTTCAATTGTCAGCTCACAGGTTTGTGTATCTTGTCCTCAAGTTGAGCTAAGGCTGACAATGACATCCAAATTCAATTTTTTTAAACTTGTGTAGAAGCTCCCTTGTGTTTATTTTGTTATTATTTATTGGAATCTTCTCTGTTTGGAGTCTTCTTGACAGCTCAATTATCAGTATGTGGGAACTTACATTTACCCTCTCACAAAGCTAATATTATGATACCATTCATATGCACCTTTCTTTGTGTAGTTGAGGGTTCTTTTCTCCTAATGCATTGCACATGCCATAGTTTGGTTAGGAGGCATCAGGTTGAACTTCTACACTTACATATGCCACCATCCCTTCTTTAACTCATTTGTATGATAGAATTTGCTCACTCCCTATACCCCCTTGTGTGATGTGGAAGTGTTGCACACGACTTCTATATGCTTGTGCCATGCCAATAGCTTTGAGAAAAGAAAAAAAGATCTAGGAACCAATAGGGTTTGCATGTCTAGTGCGGCAAACAACTCAATCCAATACTTGCATTCTAGTTTCAAAATTGCATAGTAAAGACATTCTTAGTGCTTGTGATCTTTTCAACAGAGTGGAGATATGAGAAAAATAGGAGCTAATATGATTCGTAAGTCTATTGGGGCGATAATACTTGATCCAATTCTTGTGTGTCGACTACGAAACTGTGGAGCAAAGGCCTTTTTGATGCTTGCGACCATGCCAATGAACCAGATGAATAAAAAAAGCTTTAGGAATTGATAGGGATTGCTCGTCTTGCAGGATTACTAAACCTGATCCAATGTCTGAATGATCACCACAAAACCATCTTGCAAAGGCCTTCTTGCTGCTTGCGGCCATGTCATTAAAACAGAGGAAATGAGTTCTATGAGTTGATAGGGGTGTTTAGCTAAATATAATATGACTAAATATTGTGCAAAGAATTTGGGTAAAAGAAAACTTATCTTTTGATGGAATAATCAAGAATAAGGATTCATAAAGTAGACCATAAATTGTTAGGAGAAGGCTATTTATGATGTTTAGAATTGTAGCTTATATGTATAGGCCAATGTTCTGATTTCCTTAAATTGAATAAGTTATTATTAGATTATAAATAAGTGAAGATAGTTGCTGATGTGAAAAAACTTTTGTTCTTAGAATTAGCGTGCTACATTACTTAAAAAATAAATTGAAGTATAGGTATTTCATTGTAAATATATTACATGTGTAGTAAGCAAATAACGTGATTCCCTTTCTGCCACAGGTAGCTAAATGAATTTTATTTCTAGTTTATGTTTTTTGAGTTTGACATAACATAACTAAGTTTATACAATCGGTCGTCCATTCAAAGGATAAATTAGAAGTCTATTGAATGCTATATTTTGAGGCCTTTTGAAATAAGTTAAAATGCATCTTATTTGTCTTTTCCAGAGAACAACTGTTGATGGTGTTACGAGTGAGGATGAAAAGATATTGACAGTAGACATGTTCAAGGCATTCAGAAGCAGCCATCTTTGAATGAGACAGTTCCTGTTCATACATCATCAAACTTGGTGTTTGGTTACCTCAATCTCTTCTCTGATGGAGTTGTAAGTTCTACTTTTAGATTATTTTATACTTTTATTTAAGGTGATGTTTAACGTAATGGTACCAAATAACAGACAGCTTTCTTGTATTATACAACTATTGAAAGTTTCAGCTTTCTTGTGAATTTTACAGCATAATTTTACGGATGGAATGGCCTTAGGAAGTGCATTTTTACTTCATGGATCGGTTGGAGGGTGGTCTCGGACATTGTTTTTACTTGCACATGAGCTGCCCCAAGAGGTCCTTTCAGATCAAACAATTCAAAACCATTATAATGTCATTGAAGTTTTTTGACTAGTAACATTGGTACTATTAATGTTTGATTACACTATGAAGCAAATATCTACAACTAGGATGGCTTTGTGATGCGCAATTTTATTGTAAAGAATCTTTAGGTAGCATATTTCATTAAGGCTACGGCCAATTTTGGTAGTTTTCATCTGCAGCAGTGTGTAACCTTGACTTTTCTTGCCTCACATAACAATTTAACACTTGCATACTTTTGTGTCCATAGGTTGGCGATTTTGGGATTTTGGTTCGCTCAGGATTCTCTGCATCCAAAGCGCTCTTCTTTAATTTTCTATCAGCATTAGTTGCCTTGGTTGGAACTGCTTTGGTTTGTTCACTACCACCAGTTAAATTTGTGCTAATATTGCATCGGATAAACTTAAAACTAATACACCTTCGAATGCAGGCTTTGGTGCTTGGCAAGGACCCAGGACAGTCTTCTTTGATAGAGGTGAGGGTCGCTCTATTTTTAATGCCTGTTTCTTATTTGTAACCATATAAAACATCTCAGTGCACTAAGATCTTTTTATAATGCTTTTCATTTACTTGCTTGTCACAAAATTTAACTATTAAAAGTTTTACTGCATGTGTTCAACAATCATTAGTAACAGGATTGCAGATTAGTTTTTCCATATTTGTAAGAGTGATGTTAGTTACTTTATATCTAACAATACAACATAATGTTATCAAACATGTTGGGGGTTTATGACTTATTTAAGATTTTAAAACATGTTATAATATCCCAGTTGTTTAAGGGTGAAAGTGGGATGGAAAAGGATTCAGAAACTGCAAATTTAGAATTTATTTTGGTTTTTTTATAAAAATAGAGATGAAACAATTCAACCACATACATGATAATATTTGTCAAGTGTGGCCTTAGCATATGATGTCTATAGTTTAAACTGTTCATCTTTTGGAACAGAATTTGAGATTACAATTGCCATCATGCAGATAAAATTAAATTGAAGGGGGTGCGTTCATTCTTATGTTTCACTATTAGCATTTTATTTTGATTGAGAGTTCAAGTTTCGTTATTTAGGGATTCACTCATCTATAGCGGTTGCAGGAGTCCTCCCAGAAATGCATGATGGGAAAACAACAATTAGACACACTTATTCAGTTGACCTCTCTATTATCTGGAATGGCTGTTGCTCTCTGTATCTCTCTTATGGAATGAGCTTTTGTAATTCTTTGAGGGTTTTGTAATTGTCATCTTGTTATATTTATTTATGACGCTGTTGAATTGTCAAATTGAAGCATTGCATTCCACAGCACAGCTAATTGAAGGAGAGTTCTAGTGGCAATCGAACTTTGTTAAATGAGGAAAATGTGATTGAATCGGTGTTTTATAAAAGATACAGTAAAACACATGCGCGTTGATTGTTTGGATATTTTTATGTATAAAGAGTTTAATTTTTTTAATTTCATGGTTTAAGCTTTTAGGTAATGAGCAATGAAATTTTATAACTAGATATTATAAGACATCTATTAGAAAAATAAATAAAATACATTAAATCTATATAACATAAAGTCTAGCGAGTAATATAAGAGGAGAGAAGATGATGAGGTTTAGACAATTGCTGGTCTCAGAGTTATTACTCCTTCATTGCATTATAGTACATTCAGTGCTTTATTTTATTTTTTATATTTTAATTTTTATTTTTATAGACATTATTGTGAAATGTGCTCAATTTGATTATTGGACATTTTTTCTTTATAATTAATGTCTGGCATGTTCAATTAAAGCTTTTGGAACCTTCTAGTGCATTTTACAATTAATTTGTCTGGTTGTTTTAGACTTTATGTAATATTTTATTGCTTTTTATATATTTCTTCAGCATTTCATTGAATTAGACATCTATTATGCAATTTGAACTTTTCTCAAAAAGTTGGAGATATTTATGACTCTGCTAGTGCTTTATTATAAATACCTGTATCACTTTCCTTTTCGCATTCCTATTTCATCCATCAATGTTTAGTTGGAGAGAGAAAAAAGAGATTTTAAATGGAGAATGTTCTACTTTGGAGGTCTTAAAATCTGATTTAGGAGTCATGTCAATTGGTTAGTTTTTCTAGGTTAGATAAGCTATTGTTACCCTATCTTGAGTTTAAGTTATTTTTTATTTTGTATTTTTTAGTGTTTTGACAGTATGAATTTTATGAAAATTAAGATATGTAACCGTTGGTAATTAATTGTTCTGCCCATTTTTATATGTTTTTTTTTTCACTAGGTATTTTGTATTTATAAGAACTCATGCTCTATATTGAATAATGTTTAGAAAATCCTGATTGGTGATTCCATGCTATTCTATAACTATATCATCTATTATATTGGTTGTATTCAACCGACCGTATTGGTGATTTCTTACGCACTGTACAGTGCCATATTTTCGTTCCCATGCATATTGGAATTTCGCCGTTATTGACAATATTCATATAATATATATATATATATATATATATATATATATATATATATATATATATATATATATATATATATATATATGTTGGATTAAGTTTATAGCTTCATTCTATTAGTTTTGTTAATGTTTGCTACGCATTAATTTTATGAATTTCTTAGTTAAGATGTGCCGTATGACTTACGTGAACTATAAATATGTTGGGTATGCTATACGCGTGCTATGGAGTGTAAATATGTAAAGAAATGTTGTCTAGATTTAAGGTTTTAGCTAGGTGAGTTATGTTCCCTACATAAGAGAGAGGATTGATGTGCTTTTCTTTAAATTTATAAGGGTTTGGTGTTGTCCACATTTTGTAAGGAATATATAATGTTGGTTTTATTATTTAATATTAGTTGATGGGCTGGAGGTGATTAGGGCTGTTAACGAGCTGATTCGAGGCTGGCTTGAAATCAGCTCGAGATTAGCTCATAGTTTGAACCATTCGATTTCGAATTAGCTTCACTCATTTTCTAATTGATTTTGAGCTAGCTCAAATTGAATATTTTTATCTTTTTTTTGGCTTGAATTTACATGGAGTTGGCTCATTTTGATTTAGTAGTTTGAATTTAATAAAAATAATTATTAAATTTTTTTTAAAAAATTGAATTAAGTGTATAAAATAAAAAATATGAATTTTAAAGAAATAATATTTATATTTATAAATAAATTATATTTATTTAAAAATATTTTAAGTTATAATTTTATATATTTAATTTTAGAATAATTTTATCATTATAAATTTAAAAGTATTATATATAAATTTAAATATTTTTAATAATTAATAAATTCTATTTGATCTTAAGTTGGTTTTAGCCGTTCTGTGCTCGGCTCGAGATTGGCTTGAAAAAATAATTTTATTCAAATTTTTGGCGCATAGCTTGGTTTATTATAATCAATTTGATCTAAATTTTGATTCGATTTTTGAGCGATTTTTAATTTTTGAGTTAAATTAACAGCCTTAGAGGTGGTGATCATAATATTTTGTCACTTGAAATAATTTTGAATCAGCATTGAAAAATGACATCTATTAATATGTTTTACTAGCCGGGAAGTGCCTTCTTTGCATAAATATTGAGTGGTGGCTAAGTGTTTTTATTTTGCTGGTTGTATTGTCTGCATAATTAATTTGTTTATCTATTATAAATTGAGGTTTCTAACATGACATCAAATAAATTTATAAGTTACATTTTTCATGAAATATATACCCAAGTTTTATTATAAATATTTTATCACTCATAAAAGACATGTTCAATGATTTTACAATGATAACTGACAAATAAATATTTATGTTACTTTAATGATTTAAGTAATGGTCGTTTTGTTAAAAACAAATAGATGATTTATTTGATGAATATATAATAATAATAATAATAATAAGTCTTTAATTCACTAAGTGGGCTTGGCTATATAAATCTTTTTTCTCCAATGTGTTTTTATGAAGTGTCATCTTCTCATTTGTGCCTAAAAAATTAAGGTCATCTTTTATACTTCTATTTTTCTTAACATAGAAAAATAGGTTGAATCTAATACATTTATTCTCCTAATTGGGTCAGCAGACGATCAATATTTTATTTGATCAAATCATCTATGATGACTCTCTAATCTTATTATCATTGGACTTATTCCAATGTTATAATGCATATATTCTTTTTTCATTGTATTTATGTGCAAAATCACTCATCCACTTAGCATCCTCATCTCTACAATATTAAATTTTATGTTTCTCTTTTTCCGGCCAACCTTCATTGCAGAGTTCAATACAATCTTATAAGATTTTTTCTTGAGTCTAAGCATTGCTCATGATTGATTATATTTCAATGTGGTGTAATGTGATATGTCATGATATATATATATATATATAGTTGTATAATATAACTGTGTTTAATTATTTTCACTTATATTGTACTTTGATAGATTATTAGTGGCTATTTGTTGATTTGCATATAATTTGAATGTCTTGTAAAGTCTTTTTATATAAATCTTGGATTTTTGAAAAGAATTGCATAATAGAAATGCTAACGTGCAACCTCACAAAAATTTTATTATATCGTAGCATTATATCAAAGTAAATCATACAATAAAACACAAACACAAGAAATGCATAATCAATACATCAAATCCGTCACAATCCAAAGAGATAATCATAAGCAATCACACACATTACAATCACACCACTAATGAATAATGACACGAATAGCAAACAAGTTAAAAATACGCAATAAGAGAATAACCAAATAGCGATCAATGTAATTCTTACTAAAATACAAAATTTTCTTTTGCAATCATGATTATAAATTATAACAAAAAAAAAAAAAAAAAAAACATATGTGCCCTACACCTCATTTGTAAGTTTTTGTTGTTTCAGTATTAATTTAAAATTTGTGGGAAGCTTTCTCAACAAGTAGACGTGTTCATAGATCAATGCCACCATAAGTATAATGGTGAACGTTTCCTAAAACATCATAATGCTAAATATATTCTATTATTTATGTATTAAAAGTTTTGATGAAAAACATCTTCCATCTAGGGCTAGACCTGTCAAATGAATTCTAGATCTTTAGAATTATGCAAAATGAAAAACTTACAAAATGGCAGAGCATTATTTATACAAATAATATTTTTAATATATTTGAATTTTTTAGCCGCATCAATTTGAGCTCACTAACAAATCTTAAATTTTTGTTGTAAACATACTTGATTTAAATGAGTTTTTTTAATTGTTGGAATCCATAAAATTTGACATTTAGTGAAGAAATAAATAAGACTTTGACCTTATTTTAAGTCATTAATGTTGATCTTCTCCATTATTGGAGCGGATTCTATTTAAATATTATATGTAGCTTGGACAATGGCAGGAGAATATCTAACTTAGCGCCAAATTTCCCCCACTAACATTGGAATTAGTAGGATGATTCCTTTTGGATAGTAGTTTTAAGAAGGATGAACATCCAAGAATATTTTCTTTAGGATTGGTTAAATAAAAGTTCTTATCATGGCTTAGGCATATATCCAATAGTTGACATTTATCAATCCCGCATGTATAGTATTATGTTATTCTTGCGAAGGGCTTAAATTCCAGTCAATATGATGTAAAATTCTAGTTATAGTGCATTTACTATAATCAATGTACTTATTTGAATCATTTGGAGTTATGTAAACTTTGAATACATTCTAGTGAGGTGAAAATTACCTCGTCAATATTTTGAATATAAAGTTCATGTGGATAGTAAAAGTTTCCTAAATATCTTTTTATTAGAGCCCAAGGAACAATGATGTGAGTATCACTTGGACTAATTTTAATAATATTTTCAATAGCAAATTTTTCATAAATATTTGATTCGATAGCCACTATTTCTGCCATTGTTGAATTAGAACTTGAAGGAGACTGTCCTTTTTTAATATCACAAAAATATTCAAGAATGTTAATTTTCCTATGACTAGGATTGGATGTTCCAATCCTTCTTCACTCCCTTGGGAAAGAGAGCCGCCATGCTTTCGAGTGCTAGGAAGGGTCCATAAGGTCATTTCCTTTAATTCACGTGTAAGAATTCATGAGTAAGAAAATCAAGCAAAGAGTTGGATTGACTCTTAATGTATTCAATATTAGTATAAAAAAATGTTGTTCTTGTCAGCTAACAAAGATTTGTTTTAAAACAAGATGTTTTACATTCTTTAATAAGATATATTTGCTTGCACTACAATCAAATCGTAATAAAATTTTTTTTATTGAATAGATCATCTTGAAATTTAGTGATGAAGATCGTTTCTTTCTAATAGTTGAATATTTTTGTTGTGTGATATTCCATTTATCATAAGTATAATGAACTAGTTTTTGTTTGTTTGTTTTAATATTCCTTCATATCTTATAGAGGCACCAATTTCTATTATTTTGAATACTTTTGGATCTGCAAGATACAAATAAGAATGATTTTGACACATTACTTTATTTTTCTATCAGCTTTATCAGTATGGGCTGTAGTCAATGAGAAGATTGTCTTTTTAATCTTTCATAAAGAATTGAAGCATTAGTGGTCAATTTTTGATAAAAATCTAAAACATAATTTAAAGAGCCTAAAAATCTTTGTAGTTGAGTGATATCTAATATTTTGTTTGAAAATTTAGAAGCAAATTCTATGCTCCAATCAATACTAGTTATGGTGGCATTAGAGATATTATGCCCTTGAAATCTTATTTTTTTTGAAATAATTTATTTTAGATGTAAAATAACCAGCCTTTTTTTTTTTGGCTAACCATTTAAAACTTTCTAAGTATTTGAAATATTCTTCTATAGTATTAGAAAATACTAATACATCATCAATATATTCAAGAATATAGAAACAGTAGGAAATGAATATATCATTCATGATATTTTGAAATTCGTTATGGGCATTCTTTAATCTGAAAGATATTACTTTCCATTCTTAATGTCAAATGGTAGAGTAAATACTATTTTATAACGATCTTCTTCTTTTATTTGAATTTGTCAATATCCGAATTTATGATCAAATTTTGAGAAAAATATAGCATTATAAAGGCAATTAAAATATCTTTTTTATTTGAAATAGGATATCTAATTTATTTTAACACTTGATTAAGTGGTTTGTAATTAATAACTAATCGTTCTTTTTTGACATTATTCATAATATAGAATGATATACAACTCAAGAGAGAGTATGATTTTCTAATGAGATTTTTAGATAGAAGATCATTAATTTAGTTTTTGCATAATTCTAGATATTCAGAATTCATTTGACAGGATCTAGCTCTTGTTGGAATGTTTTTTTCATTAAAACCTTCAATATAAGGAAGAGAAACACAACGTGTTTTCCTATTCTAGAAAGCAGCAGGGTTGTCACTGGATATTTCATTTAAAAAATTTCTAGTGATAATATTAATTTTTCACTAATTTTTTCTGAGTGAATTTTCTGAGGATGGTTTTGTTCGAAATTTTGCCTTTTAAGGAATTGAACAATGATTTCTTTAAATTAATTTTATTTATTATTATTTCTTTAAGATTAGTGATAAATTTAAAAATAAGAGATTTTTCATGTTTATTGGAATATATTCTAATTTGATCGATTTTTTTGCATAGGCATGATTTTATGCAATAAATGAGTTCCTAATATTATGTGTTGAGTAAGATTTTGTACTGACAAGAAAGGAATTGCTACACAAATGCCATCTTTGCATATTATAGTAGATGATGATTTGCACCGACGGATCTACAGTGGGGGTACTTGGGGCACGTGCCCCCATTGAGTTGGCGGAGAGGAGGAGGTTGTAGGATTTGTGGAGGATTTAAGCCGAATTTAACTTAAATCTGGCCAAAGGATATTTTTGGACAACTTAAATGTTGCGTTTGTAATCTAGTTAAAACCACTTTCGCAAGTTAAATCTAGATTTACTAAATCTTGTTGGCAACTAGATTTATTGGATTTAGACAAGCAGAAGAATGCGAAGGAGGGTGGTAAAGAAATAAGGAATACATAGATAACCTTTGCGATGTCTACCTTGCATATGAGTGAAGACAAAGATGAGAATTTGAATCTGAAATGCTGTCAATTCCTTTTCTTAAATTATTTTTATTTTGATTTAATTTTAATTAATGTTAAATTATTTAGATAATAATTAATTAATATATCATCTTAAATTAATTATAATTTAATAGACTTAGATGTAATTAATATAGGCTTACTACTTTATGATTGATTATTTGTAATTAATTGATATATATTATACTATGTTCAATATATTATAATTAATTTAATTATGATTATTATTTTATATAAATAAATTAAATATAAATTATTATTTAATTCACTTATTAAATATCCTCGATTATAGTCTCAACATAGGTGAATTATATATTTTATTGATTATTTAAATAATATTTAAGAATGATACATTAATCGCTATCATTTATTTATTTATTTTCGTTGTGCTTTTATAACTATCATTTGAATATTTATAATTTCAATTAATATTTTCATTTACATTATTATTATATTCTTAATTACTTAGCTTACATCTTCTTGACTTAATTATTTAATTAATTTTTTTAATTTTATTTTATGATAAAAATATAATAAAATATAACCTCTAAATATTCATTATTTAAATTTTAAATAAAATATATAACTTAAATCTTGATATAATTAACCAAATAATAGTCTGGATTTAACTATCATCATACAAATTATTTTCTAGATTTAACTTTCACAATATTTATTAAACGAGATTTATTTACTAAATGCCACTTGAGTTAAATCATTTGTACAATAAACACTCTAAATATTGCAAAAATCTAAGTCCTATTTCTCCTAGTCCTCTATTTTGCCTCTAGCTTTGATTTAGTAAATCCCAGGTGGTGGACTTACAGTCTTACATGATTTACATAAAGCTGACGCGAAGATGATTTAGAAATGTGAGATTAACTTTATAATTTCTCACTTCTTTGATTTTTGGGTAGGAACGGAGCTAGCATTAGATGAAGAAAAATAAAGGTTTCGGACATCGAAATAGCGAGCTCCCATTCTCACAATACCAAGCTTTTTTTTTTCAAGCAGAAACCAATCAAGACAAAGGTTACATTATAATAATTATTAACTAATATTAATAAACAAATTAAAGTTAATTAAATTAAAATTGTTTATAAGTTTAATTGATTACATAATTTTTTAGTTAATTAGATTTATTGTCATAATTTGTATTTAATAGCTATAAAAAATCACTTGCATAATCTTATAAATTTTTTTATTAAATAATAATAAATTTAATTGTGTTGATATTATACAACAACTTTAATATCTAAAAATTTAGTAATATAATAAATTTATAAGTTTTTATCTTCATATTTTTATTTATATTAAAATAAAAAATTACTTATGTAAGTCTCAATCTCGAATTAAAATATTAAAGATATTATTAAAATTTATCATTTTATGTCCTCACAAACAAAATTTTCTGGTTCCGCCCTGAAAATTTTATTTGATTTTTATGTGATTTTCACTAGCACAAGTTAGTCTCTCTGTTGAATTTTTAAAATATTTTGAATGAATTATTCCTTTTTTTTTGATGTAGTTCATATACGCTCCACTATCTATTAAAGCTATAAAATCTTTTATAGTAAATTCTTGATTTATTATAATCGTTATAGTGATAAATCATTTATACATGATAGCCTTTTGCATTGAGTTTAAAGATTGGTTCTTTTATATATATCTTCTTGAGCTATTGGCTCTTTTTTAGAGTTATTAAGAAGTTCCAAGTTTGTGATTCTAGATATCATTTTTTTCTTATTTTATTTTTAACAGAATAATTTCATCATTTAATATATTTATCTCTTGTTTAAGATCATTAATAGTAGTAGACTATTCTCGCATTTGTAGAGTTTTTCTGAAAAAAAATTTCATAGTATATTTTTGAAAAGTTTCTTTAGGAGATTTTTTCTTCTCTCCTATAATCTTAGGATTTCAAGTCTAATTTTTTCATGTTCTATTGTACTTGATATATCCTTCTAAAATTTATAAATCAAGCATGAATTTCAAGTTAAAGCATATATTCAATCAAATTCAACGACTCAATGAGATGAGTCCAATAATATTAGAATCGGGTCAAATGAGTTCAAATCAAGCCCGAAAGCTACATATGAAAATTTTGAGACACTAATTGGATGATCAAATAACTTCCAAATTTGACGTGCTTATAGTCAAATCGAGCGGCTCGACGAGACGAATCCAACAAACCTAAGATCACTCAAATCGAAGATTATTTAAATGATCAAATCACAAAAAACTATCTATGATCAAATGAATCGATATACACCGTTCGATGAAGTGTTTTGGGATTTTGACTACAATGACCAAAATGCCCTCTCATAATCCTATAAATAGGATCTTATTCTTGTCATGAAGGAGGGAATGAGTTAGAGGCAAACTTGGGAGAAAGCTGGGAGAGAACTAGAAGTTTGAAGTTCATCATCACCACCGTTGCCGCCGATCTCCGCCTATTATCATCGTCGACTGCCACCAACAACCATTACGATCAACCACCACCGCGTAGCTGTTTGTTACCTGATTATGTAATTCCCATTATCACGAGTACTCATATACAATCTTGTATTCCCGCTGTCGGGAATACTTAAACTCTGTACTCCAAAGCAGATATATAGTGAAACATTTTTTACTGGGCTAGACCCCGTGATTTTTTCCCATTTTCCTGGAGTTTTTTCACGTAAAAATTATGGAGTATCTTATTCTATTTTCAACTATCTACGTGCGTGCTGAATTTTCATACAGAGCTAAGGCGTGAAGTTTTATTCTACCACTACAAGTTTTTTGGCACGCAACATTTTGGTGCCATTTGTGGAAAACATTCCCTTTACATCTTCACTATTGACAACTCAGACTCCAAAGACATATATAGTGAAACATTTTACTAGCAGGCCCGTGATTTTTTCCCATTTTCCTGGGGTTTTTCCATGTAAAAATTATGGAGTCTCTTATTCTATTTTCAACTATCATATGTTGGATTTCCATCTAGCTGTGAAGTTTTATTCTACCGCTACAAGTTTTCTAGCATGCAACAGTTTGGTGTCGTTTGTGAAAAATATTTCCTTTACATCTTCATAATGGTTGACAATCTGACTTTATGTTCAAAACAACACCATCTATATGGTGGAGAAAATCTTACTCTAGAGGAACACATAAGAAGAATGAAGATTTATCGAACTCTGATCCTTCACCTTTTGTTGAAAACTGGGGGAAACTCTTAATCTCAAAATATCGCCCAAATAAATATTCTGTATATCTAATTGATTATCGTCGAGAAGCAAGTCAATGATGTGAGCAATTTCAACAAAAGAAAATAGAGATAGTTTTGCAAATTATGATTCTCCAATCATACTCATGGAAAATAAGATAAGGTCAACGAGCAACTTTGGCTACAGCCTCAAACAGATGTTTTGATTTGATTTCTTCCACTCAAGTTAATGTCATCGAGTAATACTCTGACAAATAATCTCAAAAGAATCAAAATGTTTAATCTTTTCCATACAGGTTAACGCCATACTTTGACAAAATAATCTCGGATGAGAGTTAAAACTATTGACTTATTCCACACAGGTTAAATGTCATTGAGTAACACTCTGATAAACAACCTTGGATTGGTCATAATTTTGTACCTACTCCACATAGGTTAACGTCATCAAGTAATAATCTGACAAATAATCTTGGAAGAATCAAAATGTTTAACCTCTTCCACACAGGTTAACATCATACTTTGACAAAATGACCTTGGATGAGAGTTAAAACTATTGACTTCTTCCACATAGGTTAAATGTCACCAGTAAAACTGACAACAACTTGGATAGGTCAAAATCTCTTATGGATTTCTCTCCGAAGGCACACCCACGAGGATGCCTCGATGAAGTAGTAGTGGACAATGTCACTAAAAGACTCCAAAGGAATAAGTGGTTGATGGGTCTCTACTCATCAAAATCTCGGCAAAAGCCTCGAGCAGTACATCAAAAAATCTCAGAAGGTAAAAGTCTAAGAAGGTACAGGTACAACAAAAATCTCAGAAGGCAAAAGCCTCAAAAGGTTAGGTACATCAAAAATCTCAAAAGGTAAAATTCCCAAAAAGTATTGGTACATCAAAAATCTCATAAGGCAAAAGCCTCAGAAGGTACATGTATATCAAAAATCTTAGTAGGGTAAAGCCTTAGAAGGTACAAGTACATAAAAAATCTGATAAGACAAAAGCTTCAGAAGGTACAGGTGCCCCGATGGAGGAGAATAAGCTCGTTGCAATCTTTTATGAGGAATAGCCACTAAATCATTTGGAAAATGAAACTTCTTTCTACAGATTATCAAAGTATCACTATTGATAGTTAGCGTTACATCTTCAGATCTCGTCATCCCTTGATGCTTTCACAACCCATCATCTTGTGGAAGCTTTGCTTAGGAATCTTTAGGATTTGTGATATCTGTGGGAAGATGCCACCCATGGAAATATTCTTTAGAATTGGAAGCACATTGGAGCCTGAATTTGGGATACGCACAGCCTAACCAGGTCAGTTGGAAACCTTGAGATCGGGGAGAACTGGAGCCTGCGAGGGGGGGTCGGCACCGTTATATAGGTCAGTGGAGGCCACCAAAGAGAGAAAGCTAACACTAGACGAATTTAATGCGCCTAACGTTAGTTGAAAATCAGATCGGAAGAATTAGAGCGAGAGAGTCCATCATTATACAGGTTAGTAGAGGCTACTAAAGAAAAAAAGGCAGAAGCACACTGGAGCCTGAATTCGGGATGCACGCCGCCTAACTAGATCAGTTGGAAACCCCGAGATCAGGGAGAACTGAGCATCAGGGGTGCATGTTATACATGTCGAGGGGTGTAATTTAACATGAACGGTGATGCTGTGTTTGCTTACATTTGTTTGTGTCCTGTTTTCGTGTTTGAGTTAAGCTCGTTATGAGAATGTTCGTGTTCAGCTCGAATAAGGCTCGTTTATTTGTTTGCTCAAATCAGCTCGATTTTAGCTCGTGAAGAAGCTCGGAATAGGCTCGAATTTATCAAATTAAGAACTAAAACTAACTTTTTTTTAAAAAATTTTGAATTATTATAACACAAGATTTTAGATACAAATAAGAAAAAAACACAAAATAATATACAAATTTTATTAACATTAAATAATTCTTCAAATTTATAATGTACATTCCACATAAAATTTTTCTAATGAAAGATATACAATGATACAAAAGTATAAAACAATATTTTATTAAACTAGAGAAAGGGATATAAAGATTTTATGAGGGATAAGACTCAAAGATTTAATGCTCTAGGAGCTACAAGAAGATTAAAGAGTTTAATCCCCATCTAAGTACAAAAAATCAGAAAATAAAAAAAGCTAAAGAAAAGGTAAAAATTGAAAAAGACAGCAGCCAACGAAGAGAACTTGAAAAAGATCAGCATTCACTAGCATTCAGCAGAATTCAGGGTCCAACACCTTGAAAGGAGAAGAGAAAATAATCTGCAAAAAAATACTTGAGAAGATAGTTAATGAAGAGAAAAAAAATATGACTAAAATCTACAAGAAATAGCATAGAAGGCTTAGGCTCAAAGTAAAAAAAAATATTCATTCTAATTATCAACATAAGGGGCAACAAATTAGTGAGCATCTAACTTCCAAGAAGGATTACAATCACAAAAGATGCTTCCAACTAAAGAAAATAATTATATGATCATCATAGCCATCATAGCCAATTAGCCACCATTAGCAACAAAAGCAACAACATCACAGAGGTAAGGAGGCTGTGAAAAAGGCACCACGGGTAGGGCTATCAAAACAGTAAACAAAGCCTAACGATTCTACAAAACCAACAACCAAAAGGAGACTTGCTTGCTAGAAGCAGAGGCAAGGCAAAGAGACCGAATAGCCAAAGTGCACATCATAGTAAATGTTCTGTGTAATCGAGACTAAGACCAAAAAGTGTACAACACAAATGATAGGTTATACGCAGTTCTGGTAGTACACAAGTTATGAGGTACACCTAGAAATCCAGAATAGCCAATGAGCCAATCAATCAGATAATTCTCATAGAATGATAGAAACAACAAAAGCAAGTAAGAAACCTTCAAAGTTCAAAGTAACTTAGGCTTTGCAGTCAAAGCAACAACAGCTAAGTAGGCAAGTAGCCAATAATTCTAGAAAAAAACAACAATACAAGTATACAATAGCACTATTCACCAAAATGTTGAACAACCCATTAGAAGTAAAGAGGATACAAAAGAAGACACTTAGTTCTAATTAACTAATCCATAAAAAAAATAGTTCTAATCAAAGCAAAGAGGCTGCAAAAAAAGAACCATTGAAGTCCACCGAGAAGTGAGAACAGGCTGAACAGCCAACCAAAGTACCAAACCTGAAAGAATCAACAAAACCAACTATCAATGGCTGGATAGAAATAAAACCAAACACAATATTAAGCCAAAATTATCTGATGCCATAACATAATAATAATACAACAGCACCATTCCCCAAAATGTAGAACAACCCATTAGAAGCAAAGAGGATGCAAAAGAAGGCACTTAATAGTTCTAATTAACCAATCTAGAAAAAATAGTTCTAATCAAAACAAAGAGGCTGCAAAAAAAGAATCATTTTAGGTCCACCGAGAAGTGAGAATAGGCTGAACAGCCAACCAAAGTACTAAACCTGAAACTTTGAAAGAATAAAAAAACCAACCATTAATGGCTGGATAGAAATAAAACAAAACACAATAATAAGCCAAAATTCTCTGATGCCATATCATAGCAAATACTCAACTCAATCACATCTAATAGGCTATCTATTATAAGAAGTTGTAGATTTAAAATAGCAAAACATCAATTGAATGAAAATAACAAAACATCAAAATAATATAGAATGATAGAACTAGGTAGTGGGCAGTGGTCCAGTGGACAACAGTTGAATGAAAATATAGGAGTTTTGAAACTAGAGAGACTCAGATTTAATTATAACACATATGTGATATGACATAATCTCGTAAACTTTATATGGTTGCACGTTTAACTTTAACATGCCATTCCAAATATAGAGAGACAAAGGTTGAAACATAAAAGTATTCGATGCTCATCAATCATCATCTTAAAATCCCACATAAGGTTGACAAATAGCATGCATCCAAACCATAGAGGATCAATAAAAAAAATACCAGCTCAAATTTACATATTTTACCGTCATTTCAATCATCTATAGGGTTACATGTAATAATGACAAACCAAAATGAAGGTAACAAGCAATGAAGCAACATTTATCTATCTGAGCATTTTAAATCATCATAGCCTCACTCTTATAATTCTTCTACAAAAAAAAAGTTAGAAAAAAATAATATTACATAGTAATTCATAAATTTAAATCAACCCAAAGTAAACAAACAATCCATCATCAGTAGAAGTGTATAACCAAATATATAAAACAAAAATATATAAAGTATTTGCAATTAAATGTATATGATATCCTTAAATGATTAGTAGCCTAATTGCATAAAAAAGGCATTGTTGCTCACGAATCACCCAAGAGAACACCCAAATTTTCCTCCTCCAACATTTCTAGCTGTAAAAAAAAATAAAAAAAAATTAAAAAAATTAAAATACAAAATAGATACAATTGAATAACAATATTAAATTGCATGGTACTATATTGAAGCAATGAATCACTTACCAATGGTGTTTTAGCATTTATTTGGGATGATCTGATCCAATTAGATGCACAAACTAATGTAATAACTGTCTTGGCAGATAAATAACTTCTACAATCATTTAGTACCCTTCCACCAGCACTAAATGCGGATTCAGAAGCAACAATTATTATTGGAATTGATAAAATATCATGAGCCATTCTAGATAAACATAGATATTTCAATGTGTTCATCTTCCATCATTCCAAATTATCAAATTGCTCAGTTGCAAACAAATAACCCTTCCTCAATATACACTCGCAAGTCAGACTTAATAGGCTATATGAAGCCATATGACATAACAAAATCTTTAAAACCTAACATACAATTAAATTGAGATGTGCTAAGAAGATCTATAAGAGACATCGAAGAAGAAAACCCCACATTGATAGAATCATTCATTGTAGTAATAGAAGAACTCTTAGAAGCATATATTGCATGTATTTTCCAAAGAGCCTTCTCAACAGATATAATTTGAGAATTAAGTTCATGTGGTTCATAGATCTTAGGAAATGTAAATGAAATAAATTTCAACTTTAAACGAGGATCAAGAACTGCAACAATAGACATTAGTAGGTTACACTCCTCCCAATATTTATCAAATTTTATTTTCATAACTATGGCCATTTTTCTCATATACTCATCTTCAGATCTAGATTCTTCCGAGAGAAGCTTCTTAACATGCATTAGTTGGACAAAAAATATCTGATGTTGGATATGATGTGCGAGAAATTGTTTGAGTGACATTATTAAAAATTGATAAGAACTTTCTAATTTTTTATACCTCAGCCAATCAGAATCTAGTGATACCTACTTGTAATTTGAATCTTTAGCTGCATAATGAGTTAAGACAGTACGATAAATAAAAGCAGACTCAAGCATCATATAAGTTGAATTCCAACGTGTTGGCACATCAATACAAAAAGGCTTTGACGTAAGTACACTTAACTATTTTGCAATCTCAATAAATTTGTGTAACATTGCAGGAGATTTTTTGAGATATTTAACTAACTCCCTTATATTATGAATTATGTCATGTACTTCTTTCAAACCATCATGCACCATTATATTAAATATATGTGCACAACACCTGACATGAAAAAAATGATCACAAAAATATAGTTTTCCTCTTGAATCAAAGTTATTTCTTAGGCAAGAAGCTGCAAAATCATTGTTACTGACATTAATAAGAGTAATTGTGGAGAATTTATCCTTAAGATTCCATTCTAACAAATAATCACATATAACATCACAGATGAAAGTCCTAGTATGAGGATGGTCAAGTTCAATAAAATTAATAATTCTTTTCTGGATCTTCCATGACAAATCAATGAGATGAATAGTTAAACACATATACCCTATTATCTAATTAGATGTCCAACAATCTGATGTTAATGAAACTCTCTGAACACCACTAAGATAAGTCTTAATTTTTTCTTTCTCAATATCATAAATCTGTATGCAATCATTTTTTATGGTGTTTCTAGACACACTTTCATAGTTAGGATTCAAAATTTTTAATAAGATATTGAACCAAGTGTGCTCTACCATCATAAAAGGATATTCATGAAGAATAATCATCCTTGCAAAAATTTCTCTAACCTGTCTTTGATCATAATTTTTAGGATCATGAAAAATAGAAATGCTAAAATCACTAGCAATATCAATTGGGGAGAAATTCAATTGATTTTGCCTTTTATCTGATAAACTAATTACTTGTTTACCTTTTGATTTAATTTTATCGCAATCTCTGACATGTCTAAGAAGTTGGGAAGTTATTCCTATTTTTGATTTTTAGAACTTAACTCTACAAGACATACATTGCAAGCAAGGAATTCCAACACCCTTATATATAGTTTTAACCTCTACAAAGTACTCCCACACATTAGACTCTCTTTCTAGATTTTTTAGTATGCAACTCTCGTATAGTGCTAGTACTCTCAACAATTTATTGAGAAGCTTGATTATCACTGTCTTCCAAATATTTCATATCAACTGGTGGTACCTCTCCAATTGGTGCAGACTGAGAATGCTCAAATGATGACATATGTTGTATGTAAACTATGAATAATTCCAAACATCATGTGTTAAATGACAAATATGTTAAAAATAATGCATTCATAGATATAGAGTTTAGATACATAATACATTGCATAAGCTTTGCATAATCAAAATTGCAAGGATGAATATCATTTATAATAGAAGGAGAGTGAGCTTCATTATAATAGAAATAAGAAGAAAATTATTAGAAAATTAGTTAACTGGCTAATGGTTATTTAAATCATCTATTTTTTTTTCAAAAATAATTTGGCAAAAAAAAAAAAAAAAACAACAAATAATCATCAAATATCAAAGTAAAAGCATATGATCCTTTTTCTAGCTCGGGAGGCTATAAGGCATGCTTCAAGCATTACTAGTTGCAGAGCTTACAATCAGTTACAAAAAACTCTTATATTTTCATTCAACTGTTGTCCACTATACCACTCACCACTGTCCACTTCCCACTGCCCATTTCTATCATTCTATGTTATTTTGCTATTTTCATTTAACTGTTATTTTGCTGTTTTAAATCTACAACTTCTTATAATAGACAGCCTATTAGATGTGATTGAGTATTTGTTATGCTATGACATCAGAGGATTTTGGCTTATTATTGTGTTTGGTTTCATTTCTATCCTACCATTAATGATTGATTTTGTTGATTCTTTCAGAGTTTAAGGTTTTGTACTTTGGTTGGCTGTTCATCCTGTAATCACTTCTCGGTAAACCTAAAATGGTTCTTTTTTTTGCAGCCTCTTTGCTTTGATTATAATTATTTTTTCTGGATTGGTTAATTAGAACTATTAAGTGTCTTCTTTTGCATCCTCTTTGCTTATAGTGGGTTGTTCTATATTTTGGTGAATGGTATTATTGTATACTTGTATTGTTGTTATTTTTTTCTAGAATTATTGGCTACTTACTTACTTGGCTGTTATTGCTTTGACTGCAAAGCCTAAGTTACTTTGAACTTTAAAGGAACCAGATGGAACGAACAACGAAGCACATTGAAATTAAATAGTAAACACTAAACAACATCATAGTCTCATAGATTCACAACCAACAGAGGCTCCCATACAATAGATGAGTCATGCTCTAAAAAATCACATAATCACAATAATCATAGATTGGTGAAAGGCCACAGAGTCTGTGGCACTGGCGAATCGGCGGTAATTCAGTTAATAGAGAATTAGAAGTAAAGGAAATCACAGAGAAGAGTCAGATGACTCAAAAAAATGAGAATGAGAGAGAGAGGGATAGAGCCACAGAGGACCAGATTCACGACTCCACAGCCACTTGCTCGAGCGCCACGAATGTGAGAGGGGACTCGGAGGAAGCGATTGAGTGCGTCGCCGGATGCTCAAGTCGAGGGACAAGGAGAAGTGGAGATTGGAGAACTCAGGCGGGAGGCTCAGTAAGAAAGAACTAGAGCTGATCGCCATTGGTAAAGCCGTAAAGACTAAAGCGAAGCAAATTATCCTTGGAGAAGTCGAATAGTGTAACATAAATACACTATTAAGAGGCATAATCGAGGGAATTGCAGTTCAAACTAATTACAACATGACAACAATTTAGTTGTTCATGTTTGGCTCATTTCGAATTCAAATAGAAAATTTCGTTAGGTGTTATTTCGTTTGTTTAAGCAAGCTGAATTTCACACGAACCGCGTTATGAACAAACTTTTGGTAATATAGTCGTGGAAGCTACCCGAAAAATGAAAGAAAGTAAGGTCTTTTTTTTCATTACCTCTTGTATTCTACTAGAAAAATGACTCTTCAAATTCTTTTAAAAAATAAAAAATAATAAAATAAAAAATGAAGAAAACTCTTCATATTCCTCATTAAAAAAAAATCTCTTCATATACATCATTAAAAAAACTTTTCATCTTCATAAAAAAGAAGAAGAGAAAGTTATTCATATTTTAAATGAAGAAAACAATTCATATTCCTCATTTAAAAAAAAAACCTCTTCGTATAACTTATTAAAAAAAACTTTTCATCTTCATAAAAAAAAAAGAGAGAGTTATTCATATTTTAAATAAAAAAAATCTTTATATTCCTCATTAAAAAATATAATCTGCTTAGAAAATAAATTAAACAAAGAAAATAAATTAAATAAAAAAAATATATTTTTCCATCTACTCTCACACATTTAAAATGAGAATAAAAAAAATATGAGGCCCACTACCTCCTCTCTTTCAATCTCCCTCTCTCTCTCTCTCTCTCTCTCTCTCTCTCTCTCTCTCTCTCTCTCTCTCTCTCTCTCTCATGCTAAAAAATAATATCGAGGGCTCACGTCCCCTTTCTTTCAAATCAAACAACCACCCAAAACATATATAAAATGATAAAATAATTTATATATTTATAAAAATTATTATTTTATACATATAAAATAAAATAAATAAATATTAATAACTAATTAGTAAATAAATAAATAAATTTGATACACATAATATATATATATTATATATCCTAATAATTTTTACTTAAAGGTGATTTTATATATTTTTGAATGACATGAGTTTTTGCATCCAAAATAGGGGGACAAATAATATATCCCTCTAAAATCTATAAATTAAGCATGTTTTTTAAGTTAAAGTATATATTTAATCAAATTATGAATAAGATGAGATTAATAATAATAAAAATTGAGCTCAAATCGCTGAACTATATATGAAAACTTCGAGACACTAATTGGATGATCAAATGATTTCCAAATTTGATGTGCTTAAAGTAAAATTGAGTGGCTCGATGATACGAATCCAATGAGCCTAAGATCACTCAAATCGAAGATCATTTGAATGGCCAAATCACCAAAAAATTATTTATGATCAAATGAATCGATATACACCATCTGATGAAGTGTTTTGGGATTTTGACTACAATGACCAAAATGTCCTCTAAGAATTCTATAAATAGGACCCCATTATTGTCATGGAGGAAAGGAGCTAGAGGTGAACTTAGGAGAAAGATGGGAAAGAACAGTTGTTGATCAAGTGTATCACCCGACTTATTATCGTGTCACCGCAACCCATTACGGTAAGCCGCTGCTTGTTTGTCACTTGATTCTGGAATTCCCATTATCATGATTACTTATATACAATCTTGTAATCCCGCTGTCGGGAAGACTTAAACTCTGTACTCCAAAGCAGATATATAGTGAAATATTTTTACTAAGCTAGACCTCATGATTTTTTCCCCTCTTCCTGGAGTTTTTCTACATAAAAATTCTGGAGTCTCTTTTTTTTTTTTAACTATCTGTGTGTGATATGAGTCCATATCCCCAAATCAACAATAGAAGCAAAGGGGATAGAAGAAGGCCAAGTTGGCTAAAAGATTTTACAAATATACCAAAATATAAAACGGAGTAAATTAGCTCAGACCAGAGAGGAATAAAGAATACAATTACAAAACAAAGTTAACAGTTTTTTACAAGCGGAGGATAAATAATTCCATATAACAATATAAGATCCCAAAGATCAAGACTGTACTAAATACCATAATATGCAAAACAGTTCAAAAGCAAGACCAACAGAAGCAAGGGGATATTAGATTAGTTAATAAAAAAAAACCTTGTCCAAGAACCGGCCAATAAAATACAAGGCCATAATTGAAATAACTGCCAATAAAATAAATTACAAGCACCACTAATATCCGAGCGATATCCGAATAAGCAAGATACTTATGAATATAACAAAATTAGTTACAAGAGGCATAGAAAGAGATCTAAGAAGAGCATCGGATAAATAGAGATGAGAAAAGCAAACAGAGGATCGAAGAAATCTTTCAAGAATCTCCTCCTTCCTGTCTCGTCTAATCTTCCTACTCGAGCATTTCCATGGTGGACTTAAAATAACCCCATCCGTGAAGCACCATCTCCCTGATCCCTTCTTCTGAGAACTCCCTGGGAACTCAAAGCTCGAATGGCCAAATGATCCTGCACCATAGCTCCTTTCCAATTGAACGAGAATCTTCCCCAAAGCTTCATCGGGGCATTACATAACGCCTTTGTGTCCGGTCGGGCGGTAACCTCACTCAAGATCTCCCATCTCTACGTAATCCACTAAACACATCAGACGGAAGGAAATTAATCTACCTCCACGCCCTTGAAACACAGATCCAAGGGCAGAGATGAAATCCAACCCAATCGACGACTCAGATCTAGAATAAGGAATAACACGATCTGAGTGCTAGATCTAACGGTTAAGGTAAAAGGCGATCCAGCGGTCGAGGCCGTCCAACAGACTCAACCCTTTAACTCCCATTCACTAAATGAGTCAACTTGAATCAAACTCCGTCTCACCAATTGATCGGTGTCATGGATTCAATCGAGAACTTAGACCTTATCGGTGTATGCTGGATTTCTGAATAAGGCATAAAGTTTTATCTTTGCTACAAATTTTCTAGCACGCAACATCACTAAAATTTTTTTATTGACTCATTCTTCTATGAGTCAGTAAGAGTGTTAAGTCCACTTATTCCAACTATTGATTTATAATTGATATGACACTTAAAATACTATTAGTCGAAGCACGAATCTTGATGTTAAAAGCAAGCTGATCCGAAGTTGAAACTGGTCGAGATCAAACTCTTAAAACTTTGGGATATCAGTTAAATCCTTAAATAGCTCTCAAATATGAAGTGTTTATAGTAAAATCGAGCGTCTCGACGAGCCAATTCCAAGCTAAAGATCTTACAATTCGACTTCATTTGAGCATTCAAATGCAATACATCATATGATCAAGGGGATCATTTTGACGTCCAGATGAAGTGGAGTGGTGCGGGTTTTGCATGTATTCTGAGGCGCCCTCCAATCTATAAATAGCCTCATTCCTCATATGAGGGGAGGTGAAATAAGAGAGGAGGAGCTCTAAAGATCCTCCAGAACTGTCGTTACACCACTGTTGTTCAACCAGCCGCCGCGCCATCACCGCCACGTGATCATCTGTTGATAGCCGGTCATCACAACCACGTTGACATCGTCGTCAACATATCGCATTATCATCGTGACATCGCCATCATCGTCAACATTGTATTGCTCGTCAACATCGTCAACATCGTCGTCACATTGTCGTTACTGCAACATGTCCCTTTCTCATATACAATTCGTAATCCGGTATCGAGAAGATCTTGTACTCAAAGCATACATAGTGGAAGCTTTTCTAGGCCAGTGGTTTTCCCTCTTTTCGAGGTTTTCCGTAAAATTGGAGTTTTTTCTTGTTCACTCTTTAAATACTGTCGTCTTTGGACTCCCCAAAGAAGCTAAAGTAAACTTTTTCTCTACATGGCTGGTTTCTAGCACGCAGGTTTGGCCGTCTGAAATTGATTCCCATTATTTCATCTTGTATGGACCAAGTTTCCCAAGATCAAAATCACCATCGAGGTGGAGCATTTCAAGCTTTTAAAGAGCGAAGTAAGAATGAAGATTCATCAAACTTTGTTCCTTGATTTTATGGAACTGGGGCAACTCTTAATCTCAGAAGATCGCCCATGCTAAGCATCTAATTGATTATCATCCCAAGAAACAAGTTAAAGTTGGAGGATATTTCAACATTGAGAAGAGATATAGCTTCGTAAACTATGATTTTCCAATCATACTCATGGAAAAATAAGGCCAAGGTTAAGAAGCAACTTTGGTTGCAACCCACAAATGGATGTTTTAATCGACCTCTTCCATCTGTTACGTCATCGAAAGACTACAAACAACCTAGGATGGGTCAAAAGGTCCTTGGTGTCAAAATCACCAGTTAAATTCAACCTCTTCCTTGCGAGGTTGCGTCTGCTCGGCAAAGCTTCGACCAAATAACAGGATGGGTCAAGGTCCTTGGTGGACTTCAGACCTCTTCCACATGGGTTAACGTCATCAGAACTTCGACAAATAACACGGGATGGGTCAAAAGGTCCTTGGTGGACTTGATCACCTTTTCCATGGGTTAGCGTCATCGAGCAAAGACTTCGACAAACAACCTGGGATAGGTCAAAATCTCCTCGGATTCAAACCTCTTCCATGCAGGTTAGCGTCATCGACACTCGACAAACAACACCGGATAGGTCAAAATTCTCGGTGATTCAATTGACCTCTTCCACGCAGTTAACATCATCGAGCAGACTCGACAAACAACCGGATGGTCAAAATCCTCGGTGGATTCAATTCAACCTCTTCCACAGTTAGTCATGGCAAAGACTCGACAAACAACCCGGATGGTCAAAAATCCAGTGATTGATTGACCATACGGGTTAGCGTCGAGTCACCTTTCGACAAACAACCTCGGATGGGTCAAAATTCTCGCGGATTCAATTCAACCTCTTCCATACAAGGTTAACGTCGTTGAGTCACACTTTCGACAAACAACCTCGGATGGGTCAAAATCACCGGCAGTTGATTCACCTCTTCCCATGAGTTGCGTCATCGGTAACACTCGACAAACAACCTAGGATATGTTAAGGTCGCAGTGGACTTCCCGCGACCTCTTCCATGTTGCGTCGTGGGTAATACCACGACAAACAACCTCGGATAGGTCAAAATCCTCGGCGGATTCAATTCCAACCTCTTCCATACGGGTTGCGTCGCCGGTAACAGTTCGAAACCTTGGATGGGTCAAAATCCTCATCATCGGTCCTTGGCCGATTACCATCATAGGCAATCTCGCGATCATCCCCAGCCGTAACATCGCCGCGTCGACACCATCGCCGATTCGCATTTTCAAACCGTCGTCCAAACTATGGCGGTCACCAGCCATGCGTCGGTGGTCACCGTGGACCATCCGGCAAATTTGCGGTCATCAGCCATTTCGACACCGGTCGCCGGTTGCCTGCGGACCACCCGTCGGCCGCACCGGTGGCGCCGCGGTCAATGCTGCCGGCCCGGTCGCGCCGTCGACCATCACCGGCAAATTTCGTTAGTCATCGTAGCCCATCAATTCCGGTTGAGCGCGGTTCGCCACCGTCGCCCGGTTGCCACCGCCCGGCACTGTGGCCGGTCCGCCGTAGACCATCTGCGATCTTCACTTCACGCCGGTCCACCGTCGCAGATGCCGGTCATTCGACCACGGTTATAACCGTCGTTGCCGGGCCATCAGTCGAGCATTACCCGTCAACCAGTCTCGGTTATCGTCTCCTTGATCGCCTCGATCCTCGGTCGAGGTCATTTAACACCTCTTTGCGGAAAACTGCCCGTATGAACTACTCTTGATCGCTCCGATCCGGTCGGTCGGCGAGATCGGGTTACTCTTCGAGGGAAAACAGAGCGCCCCATTATAAACTACGGGTCTTGATGCCTCTCGATCCCGGTCGGTCCGAGGTCGGTTAACACCTCTTCGAGAAAGCGGAGCCGCCGTATGAACTATGTCTTGATCTTCCTCTCCGTCCGATTGGTCACGAGTGATTAACACCTCTTTCGAGGGAAAAGCGGAGCCTGCCATTATGAACTACGGGTCTTGATGCCTCCGGCGGTCCAGGCAGGTGATTAACACCTCTTCGAGGGCGGAGCCTTGCCGGAACTACGTCTTGATTGCCTCAAACCGATCGGTCCGACAAGGTCGGTTGGCGCCTCTTCGAGGAAAAGCGGAACAATGGCGTGTGCAGGTGGGACTTGATCGCCTCTACGACGGTCAGAGCGAGGCGATGCGGAACCACGGCGTATGCAGTGGGCCTTGATCGCCCTCAACGACGGTCGAGGCGAAAGCGGACGGTAGGTAAAGCGGGCACGTATGCGTGGGCGCGATCGCCTCACAACGGCGGTCCGGAGGCCGGAAGCGGGGCGAGTAAGCGAACCACGTATGTGCAGGTGGGCCTTGATCCTAACGACGGTCAGCGAGGCGATGCGCCGGACGAGGCGGTAACCGACCACGGCGTATGTACCGTGGGCTGATAACCTCTCAACGGTCAGGCGAGGCCGGTAAAGCGGGAGGTTGGTAACCGGAACCGGCGGCCGTGGGCGCGATCGCCTCCCCAAGCGGTCCGAAGCGAGAGGCGTAAACGGACGAGGCGGGGAGCCATGGCGTATGTCGTGGGCGATCCTCCCCAAACGGTCAGGCCGAAGACGGGACGATGGCGGGGCCACGACGTATGTACCGTGGGCGCTTCCCAACGAGATGGTCGGAGGCGAGAGAAAACCGGCAGTGGTAAGCGGAACCGCTATGTACCGTGGGCGCTCCTCTAACGGACGGTCCGGCGAGGCTATGAAAGCGGACGAGGTGCCGGCCACGTATGCATGGGCCTTGATCGCCTTCTAAAGACGGTCCGGCGAGGAAGCGGAACTCTGACGTATGTGCAGGTGGGCCTTGATGCCTCCTTCGCCTCCTTGATCGCCTCCCAGCGCCTCTTGATGCCTTCTTGATCCTCCAAACTAACCTCACTCAAGAAGAAGAAGGTGCCTTCTCCACACCCAGGGGTTTTATAGATCCACCATATGGGGAAAGAAAGAATAAATTTTAAAAAAAAAAAAAACCTCTCTTCATTATGACATTTATTATTATTTTTTTTTTAAAAGAAAACCCTCTATTCATTATGACATTTAATTTTTTAAAAAAAACCCTCTATTCATTATGACCTTTAATTTTAAAAAAAAAACCTCCATTCATTATGACATTTAAAAAAAAAAAACCTCTCTTTATTATGATATTTAATTAGAAAAAAAACCTCTCTTCATTATGACATTTATTTAAAAAAAAAAAACCCTTCTACTCATTATGACATTTAATTAGAAAAAAATTTCAGATATTTTTGGATGAATTAGGATAATGTCATCCAAAAATAGAGGGCAACTGATATGACACTTAAAATACTATTAGTGAAGCGAATCTTGATGTTAAAAGCAAGGCGATCCGGTTGGCGGGTGAGATCAAACTCTTAAAACTTTGGGATATCAGTTAAATCCTTAAATAGCTCTCAAATATGAAGTGTTTATAGTCAAATCGAGCGTCTCGATGAGCCGATTCCAACAAGCCAAAGATCTTACAATTCTGACTTCATTTGAGCATTCAAATGCACAATACATCATATGATCAAATCATTTTGAGCCATCCGATGAAGTGGAGTGTACGGGTTTTGCATGTATTTACAGACGCCACTCCTCCGATCTATAAATAGCCTCATTTCCATGTGAGGGAAGAGCAGAGAGAGGAGAGCTCTAAAGATCCTCCAACAATTATGCCACCACTCCGTTGTCAACCACCGCGCCGGCCGCCATAGCCGTGATCCTGCCCGTCGTCGACCCTTGGTCATCATCACCGACCACTATCGTTGACATCATCGTCAACATCGTCAACATCGTCGTCAACATTATCGTTGACATCATCGTCAATATCGATTATTATATCGTTGCCGTCAACATCGCGTCAACATTTTCATTCAACGTTGTCCCTTTCTCATATACAATTCGTAATCCGGTATCGAGAAGATCTTGTACTCACGAAGCAGGATACATGGTGGAAGCTTTCTTGGGTAGGCAGTGGTTTTCCCTCTTTTCGAGGTTTTCATTAAAAATTCTAGAGTTTTCTTGTTCACTCTTTAAATACACGTAGCGTCTTTGGACTCAAAAGCTAAAGTAAACTTTTACTCTGCATGGGGTTTTAAAGCATAATAATAATTTTCTTTGCTGCAATTATTACAACATTCTCCTTCAGAATTATGTTATGAAGTGTTCTCTATCTCTAAACGAATTGATTCAGATGATTTAGATGAGTCTGAATTTATCATGACTTTCATTAAAGTCTTTTTAACCTTCATCAACATGTAATACGTGGATTTTCTTTTTAACTAGACATCTATTTGTATAATGGCATAGTTGCCTGCATTTATAACAGTAGACTTTAGCTTGTTTTTTTCCTTTTAAAATGTTTTTAGATGTTTCTGGATTTTCATTAATCCATTTTTCTTCTTATGATAAGATTTTTTTTATGTAATTCAGGCTTTTTATTTAGTTTTCTTTCTTTTGATGTTTTTGGAATATTAAAAGAGAATTATTCGAAGAAAGCTTCTTGTTGCTTTCTCTTAGATACATGCATTTATTTACTGCCCATAAGTACAATTTGTATACTTAATTCTTTTTGAAGTAGGGTCAGTTAATTCTCATCTTATCCTTTAGGTAAATAAACTAGCCAATTCTTCAATATTTTTTTTTTTTTGTTTTCAATGCATGCTATTTGCATATGTTAGAATCATTACTTAACATAAAAAAAATATTCTTATACCAACGAACATGCATTAGCGAAGGGTATCTTAATTTCTAGAGTAGGGATCTAATTTATTCTCCTTGATTAGACACTAATATAGTGAAATGATAAGTATAATGATTATTAGTTTTTATATTGTATCAGTGTTTGGTTGTGTAGGGTTTTCTATTTTGGTAGGATTTAAAAATTCAATTTTTTTTAAACCCATTTGTGATTATTTGAACTATTTGTGGGTCACTGTTACCTCTACTTCGAGCGACTGAAGCTTATATCTATATTTTTTGTATAGTATTATTATTTGTCTATAAGCACATCCATCTATAATCTATTCATACATACTAGATGGGTCAAAGCCAAACTATATTTTATCATAATCTTTCTCATAATAATATCTACCATTTTGTCTATGTTGATACTAAGAGTGTTTTGAGGAATTTTTGAAAAAAATTTTAATCTTAGCAATTTTTAGATTTATTTCTTGGTCTAAATCTTGAAATTGTGCTTTTAATTCTTCAATTTCGAAGTTTTCATTGATATCAAAAATATCTTGATCTAAGGTGGTAATATTTGCACTTTTTAATTTATGTAACACAGTCTTCATAATCCTTAGATGATGGCCCTAGGCTAAATGTAGCAGAAAGAGGAGGTAGGATTGTAAGATATATGGTGATAATTTGCCCTACATCCGAGTTTGACTCATGCCTTTTCTTAGATTTTATAAGAGAGTTTACTTGTTCTATTTTGTTTTCAATTTTGAATAGGTGAGGGGAAATGATTTGAAAATTTGTATTTGTATAATTTAATTATTTTATTACAGTTAAAAAATCTCTTAGTGAGATTATTTCATAGGCACTTTTACCAAATGCAATCATTTCTGAATCGGAATTATTACCCCTTTCAATTATCGTAGGAGCTGTTGGGATTATATATATATATATATATATATATATATATATATATATATATATATATATATATATATATATATATATATATATATTGATTTTTCAGTGGAAATTTTCCACGCTCTAGTTAGCATTCCTATTTGATTTTCTCTTAGTTGAAGGTGCAATAATTGATTGTCTGACATTCTTATTTTATCTATTTTTTGTGACACCAGAGATACCTCTTTAGGAACATCTTTCGAACTTAAACTAGTAGATATAATAGATATTTTGGAAGATTTAATTATTCTTCTAGGATTAAATCATATTTCTGCATCTCCTTCAGATGTCTGAATGATTTGATCTATTTCTTGATTGACTATTAGTCTAAGAATTATAGTTTGTGAAATTGTCCAAATGTCAGGGAATGTTATTCCATTTTGTTTAATAGTTCTATTAGTTGCTATATTGGATGTTAATAGATTTGTTTCTAATATGACAATACTATCAATATATTGGAAAACTTGTTTTATATTTGAGCATAAGGCATTCATTATTTTAAAATGGTTTCTAATCCTGAAAGAAAATCATATCCTTGAAACTATAAGTGTATTTTACTTGCTTTGTATTAATTAATATCAGTTAAAGATAAACTAAAGTTGAGATAAGTGTTGAAGTAGATGGGTCCATAATAAAGACTCGTTTTGATACTCTCATCAAAGATTGTGCCTAGTTTAGGAATCTTTTATTTAATAGACAAGTAAGAATGGATGTATTTAATCCTCTAAGAGTAAGAGGTTTAAATGCGGCTTGAATTAATTCTATATGAATATATTTAAAATTTTGCAAATAAGGTCGAAGGTCTTCTTCACAAAGAAACAAAATAACCTTTTTATTGTTATCTTCAATGATAGACTGTTCTATAGTTTTGATTACACCTTTTTCTTTGAAATCAAAGGTACTTATCTTATATATAACATTTTTTTTTCTATTTTTGGAATAGTCCATTTATTTAATTATTTCTCTTTATTGGATATTCTGCTAATTCTACATTCTTAATGTTTCTCATCATTGAGGATACCCTAGTCATACTATCATTGGATGATTCTGATAACAACGAAGCCATATAAATAATGGAAAGAACTCTATAATTGAAGAAATAAACTTTGATTAATTAATAGATCCTGAAAAATTTATAGTGTCTTAACACTCCAAATGAGTTATTGTTTACTGAATCAAACATGTCTTACTACCCTTTCTCCTGTCACATGCCTTATGGTTATGATTCAGCTCACAATTCTTCATTATGAATATTAATCAACAAGTTATTTTTCAAGAAAAATTTCTTTCATAGTATGTATAGATTAGCCAAAGACTTACATGGTTACTTGCAACCAACCTCAACTTTATCTATGCATGCTATTTTAGAAATTGTCAATTAATTTTACTTTTATCTTCATTTATAGAGTTCTGCAGCTAATTTATTTGCTCATGACTCTAATACCATTCACAAATAAAACAACAAATAACAAACAAACATGAAGTAAAAGGTAGAACATAATAATAAACACAAACTGATTGTTTTATTAAAATGGAAAACTTACAAAAAAAACACATCAGAACTGGAAAAATCACACTAAGGAAGATGATCTTACAAACCAAGACAAATTGACAATGCCTTCTTGTAGAGTAACACAAGAGTATATAGATACAGGTAAGGCTCTAGACGCCAAGTCAAACTTTAGACAAAACCTAAAACCTATCTTACCCGATAAGAAAAGAATATCTAAAGGATTGTTTTAAGAAAAAAAAAAGAATCTCCTTATGGGAATAGAGTTCAGATGGCTGCATCAAGGAGGATAGCTCACTTGGCAGAGTCAGATGACTCACTCAAAATTATACCCATCCCTCAATAGTACTTCAAAGAAATCACTCCACTGGAGATTCATAATATTGATGAATTGATAACATTCTATGTGCCGCCGTTGAGTGAGAGTGGCAGAACAAGAACTCTATTTTATAAATCTGAAGAGTCTCAGCCACAAAATCTTGAGCAGCCTGCTCAACATAAAAGTTCTGATGAGATAGTACCAACAAGAATACTAATATATTATCCACAAAAATTATGAAGAATGATGCATAAGCTTGGAGTTCATTTTAGAACTACCAAACATAGGACTCAAATCTTTAACAAGATGTGGAGCCAAATAAGTCTTCAAGCATCGCAAAGAAGTGATAAGTTTACCACAAAAGGTCTGGGGTTCATACACAAATCTCATCAAGATATCGAGAGTCTTAGTGATGATAAAGATGATTCCCATGAAATTCTTCTTAAAAATGATGAAGAAGTAAAAGCCAAATCCGCACTTGAAAAACTCAAAGATGGCAGGCAAATAGCTACTATGGATGAAAAGAAGTCAACCTAGGAACTGAGGATGTTCCCCGTCCAACTTTCATCAGTGCTCTTCTTTTTGATGAGAAAGGCAAGGCGGACATATTTTGAAATAGCTTATCCCTTGATGTAGCGGTTCATAAACTAGCTATTAAACCGGATGCAATGCATTAAGCAGCTCCTAGGCGAATGAGATTGGAGATTGAATAAGTAATTAGAAACTAAGAAAAGTCAGCGGGCTTCATCCGGAAGGAGAAGTAAGTAGATTAGATAGCAAATATTATCCCAGTTAGGAAGAAGAATGACCAAATTCGTCTTTGCATTGACTTCAGGGACCTAAATAAGGCGTGCCCAAAAGATGACTTTCTACTTCCAATATCAAAACTATTGGTGGACAACACTTCCAACTATAACATGTTCTCATTTATGGATAGATCATCAGGGTACAACCAAATCAAAATGACACTTGAAGATGAAAAACATACATCGTTCAGAACTCCTATTGGTATATATTGCTACACCGTCATGCCATTTGGCTTGAAAAATACCGGAGCTACATACCAAAGAGCCATGACGATATTTTGATGAGTTGATTCATCAAAAGGTGGAATATTATGTCGATAATTTGGTGAAGAGTTTAATCATGAAAACCACTTTGAAGACTTGAGAATCGTACTAGAGAGAATTAAAAAATATAATCTCAAGATGAATCCTCTAAAATGTGCATTTGGGGTATCCTCTGGAAAATTTCTCGGGTACATTGTACGTCACAGAAGTATTGAAATCGATCCTGCTAAAATCAAGGCAATCATGGAGTTGCCTCCATCGAAGAGTTTGCGTCAGCTCCGTTCTTTACAAGGATAACTCACATTCATCTGTCGATTCATATCAAATATGTCAGGACGCTGTCAACCATTTGTAAGGTTAATGAAGAAGGACGCTCCATTCAAGTGTGATAAAGAGTGTTAAGAAGCCTTCAATAGCATTAAAAGCTACTTGTTAAATCCACCAATCCTTGTAGCGCCCACTCTTGGGAAGCCCCTCATTCTATACACAATTGCATTAGAAGAGTCCCTTGGAGTATTACTAGCACAACACAATGAAGAAAGCAAAAAAAATGCTCTTTATTATATCAGTCGGAGGTTGATTGGAGTAGAAATAAGATACTCTCCGATAGAGAAGCACTGTTTAGCATTGATCTTTATAGTCCAAAGCTTCATCATTATATGTTATCACACAAGATTACCCTTATCTCAAGGATAGATCCAGGAGTACTTGATGACAAGACTAGCATTGACAGGTCGCTTGGCAAGATGGGCAATATTGCTTCTACAATTTGATATCACATATGTTCCACAAAAAGTAGTGAAGGGACAAGTATTAACAGATTTTCTAACTGCACATCCCATCCATACTGACTCTTCTCTTAATGATGATTTTCCCAATGAGAAAATTATGCTCATTCATGAAAGAGAAAATTCATAAATTAGAGAAATGTACTTTGATGGAGCCTCGTCGATTAAACAAGTCCAACATCTAAATTTTCCAAGAGCAAGAGCAGAAATTGGTATCGTCTTCATAACACTAGAAGGAGGGATAATGAAACGATCATATGGATTGATCAAGCCAAGAACTAATAATGAAGCTGAATATGAAGCATTAGGTTTGGAAGAAGTTATTTTCATTTATATTCAAAACTTGCATATTTTTGGCAATTCTTAGCTTATTATAAATCAAGTACTTGACATCTATAGAATCAATAAGCTTGAGTTAGCTTTCTATCACAAGCAAGTTTTTGAGCTTATGAAGTAGATACCAAATATCACACTAACTTGAGTCTCTCGATCTGAGAATAATAAAGCTGATTGCTTGGCAAAATTAGCTAAGAAAATGACAAGTATGAATGGTGATTATGTCATGACCAGCATATTTACTCGATGAGTTCTAGAGCCAATAAAGTATCAATACCCGCAGGTAGAGGGGTTACCAAATTCGACATAGTAGGATGCGACTCAAGTTGCTCCTCATACTCCCCAGAATTAACAAGAAGCTATACCAAGAAGAGCTAAAAATGACATTGCCTCAGAAAAGCAGTGTGAAGCCTTTGTTATTGAAGAGTCACGTGATTGGAGGCAAGCCTTCATCGACTACTTTAAAGAAAGTAAATTACCAAGTAATAAATCATTGGTAGCTCAAATAAAAAAGAGAATGCTATGCTATGCTTTCGTCAACAATACTCTATATCATAGATCCTTTGAACAAATGTGGCTACGATGCCTAGGTGTAGATGAAGGTAGCAAAGTGAATGCTACTCTATGCTTTCGTCAACAATAATCTATATCATAGATCTTTTGAATAAATGTGGTTATGATGCCTAGGTGTTGATGAAGATAGCAAAGTGATGGTTGAAGTTCATGAAGGACTTTGTGGTGCACATCATTCAGGTCCCAAGATAGCGGTAAAGATCAAAGGATGGGATATTATTGGCCTTCTATGGTGAGATTGCATTAATCATGCTAAGAAGTGTGTCATGAGTACATTGGAATCTCATCCATCTCCAAATCCATTACAATAGCATCATTCAAATGTTGGGAGTAGATGTAATTGATCCACCATCATCGGACATACATCCTATAACGATTATTTCTCAGTGGGTGCTACTCTATTTAAAGAAGTTACTGGAGTGATCAACTTCTTCCATAATGTGGTCTATAGATTTGGAGGGCCATCGAATAATTTTGATAATGCTTTAAAAGTGCAAAGATTTATAGATTCGTTGATCAACACAAAATTGATTGGAGATACTCTTCAATATATAATCCAAGAGAAAATAATTTGATAGAGGCTTTCAACAAGATATTGGTCAAATTGCTCAAGAAAATTCTCACCAAAAATAAAAGAGAATGACATACCTAGTAGGGGTGTCGAACCTACAAGATGCCAACTAAAATCACTCTTTATTCATTGAATTGAAGTAGTTCTTCCATGAAGTTGAGTTGCCTTCACTTTGAGTAGCCATCAATACAACTTGACCACATTCTCGGGTGAAATCTCCCGCAAGATAGGGGCATTTTTTAGTATATCTATTTAGGTTGACATCGTGCGAGATCCTTAAATAAACATACTCTAGATGAAGAACTTTTGTGAAAATTTATTACAGGGATTTTAGATGTTTATATCTGAGATGAAATCAATGTTATATATTAAAATCCCCTTTAGAGTATATCAATTCAAATATTGATATATTTGTATATTTTCATCTTAAAAATTCTCCTAAATGTACAAATTCCCCTATAAGGGGTATTTTTTAGTTTATATCAAATTTATTTGAGTTGACATGCTGAGATCTCAAATATATTCATTGAATAAGCTTTATTTTACAAGAAATATTCTATAATTATCATTGTTAAGTTGCATATTCTTAAAGGAACAAAAAGAATATTTTTTATTTATGAAAGGACAACCTTAAATGTTAAGAAAATTATCTCTAGATTTGTAGATCAAGTAAAAGAACTCTTGATTTGCTTCAATCTGGTTGGAGAAATCAACCTCACATCTAAGTCCCCAGTCTCAAATGGGTTCTAAAGGTCGGACTCAACAAGCCCCACAAATGGTTGGTGGCACTCTCCTTGAATAAGTAAGAAAAGGCCTGAAAGAGCCATTAGTTAAAAAAACCACAACTAGTTTAAGACTTAAGTATAAAACTCAACAAGCCCAAATATGGGATTCTTTATCCTCACTCAACAAGCGCAGTGTGGGCTCCAAAACCAAGATGAAAAGTGTTTAAAAGGTGTAATTTTGAAGCATGGAATAGTAGATGAGATACTACCAGATTTCACCCTCATTTTGTGAGGACTTTAGATCTAGTTGGGTTTTCTATAGCTAAGCTATAATTACCCCTAAGGTGTTGAGAACTTTCAATTAAGGATAATCGTTAGGTCACTAGAAGCGCATGGAATTTTTAGATTTGTGAAATTCATTATATTTAACTTAAAGCGGATGGTTACGATGAATGACCCATTTAATAATTTGTCCGGGATGTGTCGTGTCTACTTAGTGGAGGAGGTGTCAAAACCATGATCTTTGTCACACATGGGTTATGTCATCAAATTCTTGTAGACTTGGGGTGGTGTTTGTAAGACAAGCTTAAGTCTACCTAAGCTTCGAGGGCTTTTTACCCAATCAAGTATACCTTATGATTCACAACTCAAAGGGCAAAGCCGGGGGAGCATACAGCTCTGTGAATGATATGGTCATTTGTAAATCATCCAATTAGAGGACTCTCGATGCATTATGTGGAGCCCTCTTGGAACCATCAGTTAGAGGACAAATGCTTGTTTAGAATGTTTAGAATATTTGACTTATTGACTTTGGCTTTGTGAGCTAGAGTTTTCTTAATTTATTACCTTCAGCAAATAATTGTGAAAGGTGGATTGATTTTTAGCTTTTAGTTCTTTAAAAAATTAAATTTTATTTAGACATTTATAGCTCAATGATATTTTAAATTTTACATTTAGATTGATATTCAATTTAAGTTAATTTTCTTTGAAATTATAATCATATTTTGATTGTAGTATCTCCCTAAATTAAAAATATTTAATGAGGTAAGATTATTTTTGCTATTTAGATCTTCGACTCTATTAATTTAATAATAGATCGATCTCTTGTCATGTAATTACTTCGATATTTTATTAGGTTGAAGATATTATAATAATATCATTAGATTTTTGTTTTGTTAACTTACCAGTCTAAGATAATCAACTCCCGTGGCATCCTCATTCTAAATTTTTGATTTAGTGATTATATATTTAAGAATGCTTTATAATTTTGAGTTTTAATCATGACTCTAAATACAAAGCTCATTTGAATTATTTAAGTGAATCTTGATATCATAAATAAAGATTTCAGCATTATTCATTTCATTAATATTTTGATTATTTAGCATTTTGAGATGATAAATTTGAATATAGGCCCACTTCATATGCATTATGAGTTCAATTGAATCTTAATATTCCATTTGCATGTATAATATCTTAATTCATGTTAAGTGTTTATTTCTTGCATTATTTAGATTAATATTTTTTTTTTGCATTTAGTTCATAGCTCATTGAGTTTTCTAAGTTTTAATGAAACTTGGCTCGTGATCGTTAAGAAGCTTATAGACTCATTCTTATTTAAAGTTCTTTAGAATTTTTTTGTGAGTAGGTTTAACTTTGATTCATCATTTTATTTGTTTAATTTAAACAATTAATACTCTTTAATCATATTTAAGCTTTGTGTCAATCATGATCTCTGGCATAGCAGGTGCCTGAGGTATTTTTACATTTCTAACTCTTCTCAGGTGATATGTGATCAGTATTCAAATCCACCATATCTTCTAAGAGTTTCTTCAAAATCACAAAATAAAATATACATATTTTTTTATGGGTTTAACTTTGATTTACTATTTTCATTTAATTTAGCTTTAGTATTTTCATTTGATTCTCAAGCTTCATGTTTGTCCAAATTAACCTCAGTCATCCTCATAGAGGCATCAAATTTGCTTTAACCTACTCATCACTTTTCTAGGCATTGATGGTATCTTGTGAATCATATTTGAGTTTCAGACTTGAAAACATCTCATTCTGATTCAAATTTTGCATCAATTTTTGTTTAAAGAGCATAATATGACAATTTGAATATTCTTTGAAAGATTATATTTATCATTAAATTCATTATGTGTTTTGAAAGCTTTCTAAATTTTGTTCTTATTAGGAGATAGTCTTTGCATTCTAATTATATAAATATATAGTCTCCTATAAATTGGTTCTTATTTAAAGACTTTTTGCATGGTTTAATTTTGATTTATTTATTTTATCTAAGTTTAGTTTAAGCTTATTTTTTATATGTTTTGGTCTCATCGGTTTAAATTTATTGACATCATAGAGGTGCTCTTGAAAGAAACATTTTCTTCTGCGGATTAGTGTCTTCAAATCAGTCTTCAATCCCACTGCACTCTTTTAAGCACAATGGGGTATTCAAATATACCTACATGATATACACACATATATTCATATATACATCATTTTTTAATTTTTTGATGAATATAACCTCTGAATAGATTTAAAGAAAAAAATTCTATTTTTGGATTTAAGTCATAGAGAGAGAAAGAGAGAGAACAACTTTTTTCTTTTGTTTCCTGTAAATCACAAAGAGAGAGAGAGAGAGAGAGAAGAAAAATTATCTGCGTAACTACAATGACTCATGATGTGATTTTTTATTTTGCTTAGCAGAGTAACAGGGGACCAGAGGGATGTATTCGATACATTTCCCGAAGCTCTCTTGTTCAAATGAAAGAAGCGTGGATCTGACATATAATCATGATTTAGGACTTTCTTTTTAGAATTTTTTTTTTAGCTCCTCTCAGACTACCTTTGATTTAAATAAATTGAGGTGTAGGTGACTACATGAGGTATATACATGCATTCCAACTTGAATGAATTTAGGGTTTACTCGCTTCTTCGGTAGATTTTATTTTTAGTTATTTTGTATATTTCTCTTACCTCTCTAGAATTTTAGAGAATTTCTTATTCTTGATTATCATTCATTAATGTTTTGGAGCTATTTGGATGGTTTCGTGAGTTTTGTATCTCCTCTTTGAGATTATTTATACCTTTTAGCTAGTTTTGATTTTGTTTACTTAATGGAAGCATTGAAAATTTGTTTGGATGGTGGGGTATTTACATCTGTACTCTGCCTCTTGAGGATAGATCATTTAGAACTAGTTTATCTTGCCCTTGAGATTATATTTAGGGCATTCAATGGAAGCAATTTGAGGCTGGATAGTTTAGGGTGTTTTTAGTCTCTGTACCTCTCTGAGGGACAGGGGCCTTTTTAATTTATTTACTGTTTATTGGATTATATTTAGGGCATTCTAATGGAAAATTTGAAAAGCTTGGATGATTTTGGGGTATTTTTGCATCTCAACCTCTTGAGAGGTCTTTTTATGACCTTTTTCCAGGTTTATTTATCTTATTTATTGAGATTATATTTAGGGCATTCATGGAAAAATTGAGCTTTGGATGGTTTCTTATTTTACATACTCTGTTTCTCAGAAATTTTAACTGCAGTTTATCTTGCCTTCTTTGAGATTATATTTAGGGCATTCAATAGAAGCAATTTGAAAATTTGTTTGGATATTTTGGATTTACATTACTCTTGTACCTCATGCAGATCATTTTAAATTTTTTTTCAATTTATCACACTTCTTGAGATTATATTTGGGATTCCAATGGAAGAAATTTGGGTTTGTTTGGATGGTTTAATTTTTGCATCTGTACTCTGGACGACAGAAAAGTTTATTTTTCCGTTTTCTTGAGATTATGTTTAGGGCATTCAATGGAAGTAATTTGATGGTCTTGGATGATTTTGAGTATTTTTTATATTTGTACTCTTGTACCTCGAGTCAGAGCATTTAGACTTCTTTTCCAAGCCTATTCTTTAGATTATGTTCATTACATTCCAATGGAAGCAATTTGATGGCTATTTGGATGATTTTGGGTATTTTTGCATACTCTGCCTCTCTTGAGGGTTGAGAACATTTAGCCTTTTTCAGTTTATTTTTCCTATTTCTTGAGATTATGTTTAGGGCATTCCAATGGAAGCAATTTGAAAGGCTTGGATGGTTTTAGGGTATTTTCATCTGTACTCTGTACCTTTCTCAGTCTGGATCATTTAGAACCTTTTTTAGTTTATCTTGCATTCTTCTTGAGATTATATTTAGGGCATTCCAATGGAAGTAATTTGGAGGCGTTTGGATAGTTTGGGTATTTTGCATCGTACTCTCGTACTCTCTTGAGGTACAAAACATTTAGGGCCTTTTTTCCAATTTATTTTGCCTTTTTATTGAGATTATGTTTAGGGCATTCTAATGGAAGTTATTTGAAAGCTACTTGGATGGTTTTCGGGAGGTATTTTATATCTGTACTCTCTGTACCTCTCTTGAGGGTACAGATCTTTTATAACCTTTTTTTCGAGTTTATTTTGCCTGTTTATTGAGATTATATTTAGGGCATTCCAATGGAAGCATTTGAAGGCTTTGGATAGTTTGGGGTATTTTGCATCGTACTCTCTCTATACCTCTCTTGAACAAATCATTTAGCCTACTTTTTTTAGTTTATCTTGCCTTGAGATTATATTTAGGGCATTCCAATGGAAGCAATTTGAAGGTTTGGATGATTTGGGGTATTTTGCATCTGTACTCTCTGTACCTCTTTCAAGAGTACAGATCATTTATGGCCTACTTTTTTCAATTTATCTTACATTCTTCTTGAGATTATATTTAGGGCATTCCAATGGAAGAAATTTGGAGGCTGTTTGGATGGTTTCTAGGGTGTTTTTTGTATCTGTATTCTCTGTACCTCTCTTGAGGGTACAAAACATTTATAGCCTTTTTTTTCAGTTTATTTTGCCTGTTTCTTGAGATTATGTTTAGGGCATTCCAATGGAAGTAATTTGATGGCTGCTTGGATGATTTCTAGGTATTTTTTTTGCATCTGTACTCTCTATACCTCTCTGGAGAGTACAGAGCATTTAGGGACTTCTTTTTTTAGATTATGTTCATTACATTCTAATGGAAGCAATTTGATGGCTATTTGGATGATTTCTGGGTGGTTTTTTGCACCCGTACTCTCTGTACCTCTCTTGAGGGTACATAATATTTAGGGTCTTTTTTTTCCAATTTATTTTGCCTATTTCTTGAGATTATGTTTAGGGCATTCTAATGGAAGCAATTTGAAAGCTGCTTGGATGGTTTAATGGGGGTATTTTCCATCTATACTCTCTGTACCTCTCAGAGTCTGAGATCATTTAGACTACTTTTTTCAATTTATCTTGCATTCTTCTTGAGATTATAGGGCATTCCAATGGAAGCAATTTGGATTTGTTTGGATTATTTTGTTTTACTCTCTGTACCTCTGTTGAGGGTACATAACATTTATGGCCTTTTTTTCAATTTATTTTGCCTGTTTCTTGAGATTATGTTTAGGGCATTCCAATGGAAGCAATTTGATGGTTGCTTGGATAATTTCTGGGTATTTTTTTTTGCATCTGTACTCTTTGTACCTCTCTGGAGGGTACAGAGCATTTAGGGACTTTTTTTCCAGTTTATTTTGTCTGTTTCTTGAGATTATGTTTAGGGCATTCCAATGGAAGCAATTTGGAGGCTGTTTGGATGATTTCTGGGTAATTTTTGCATATACTCTGTACCTCTTTGAGATGAGAGCATTTAGACTTCTTTTCAGTTTATTTTTCTTCTTTAGATTATATTCATTACATTCCAATGGAAGGAATTTGGAATTTGTTTGATGGTTTTGTATTTTGGCATCTATACTCTCTGTACCTCTCTTGGGTACATATCATTTGACTTCTTTTTTCCAGTTTATTTTATTTATTGAGATTATATTTAGGGCATTCATGGAAGCAATTTGAAAGGCTATTGGATGATTTGGAGTTTTTTTCATCGTACTCTGTACCTCTCTTGAGTACTGAATCATTTATTACCTACTTTTTTCTTTTGGCTTAATTATTGAGATTATATTTAGGGCATTCCAATGGAAGCAATTTGGAGGCTTTGGATGGTTTTGGGTTTTGCATCGTACTCTCTGTACCTCTGAGTACATCATTTATGACCTACTTTTTTTTAGTTTTTTTGCTAATTGAGATTATATTTGGATTCAATGGAGCAATTTGAATTTGGATGGTTTCTGATTTTTTTGTACATTCATCTGAATAATTTAGGCTGTTGATTTGATGGGTGATTTGCATCGTACTCATTACCTCGAATTTTCTTTTTGAAGTTTACCATATGGGAAAAGGATAACTTGAGATGCGGGCCTACCAAGTAGGCGTGTTTGATAATATTATGCTTTCTTGATGAAATCGACATTTTAAAGAGGCTTCATCAATTCATTAGACTCCGGAATTAAGCAAGACTGGTTGCCATTACATCAATCTGTCTTGGGGACATAAAAGCAAGCTTTTCAAGTTGGGTGGGTAGTGCATTCCTTTCACCCCGATGAAGTTGCTGATGATAGGGATGCTGCAGAGAAGAGAAGGTCTTATGGAAGAAATCCTGCTGATTGGTTCTTGCAAGAATCAACTTGAGCATTGATGGCTCGTTGCACGTACTTGTGCATTACATACATTTTCGTCTATTTTTGTATATCACACTATAGGTGGCATCGGGATTGTACGGATGACATAGATAGATTCTTGAATACAATGGTAGAGGCCATTTGGGACTTTCTAGTTTTGATGTTATTACATCAAAGATTAGAAGGCGGTTTAAGGTGGCTTTGTCGCTCTTACGATGGTATGTTACATATCTCAGGAATGTGTAATTTGTCGTTGAAGTTCTTGTTTAAATATTCATTGTAGATATGGCTGAGCACATAAGCATCATAAGCATCATTTCCATCTGAAAGCCATTATCTTTGCGATGGGCAAAATAGAGTTTCAAATAATGCTTTCTTGGTTTGGGAGGACAGGGTGACATATAATAATATCACTTAGTTCATATAAGAATGTCTTTATTTATGTTGTATGTCTTCACATTTTCTTATCGGTTTTAACAGTGCGCCTTTCATTGAGGACATATTAGAAGAGGAGACGGCTCCTTTGAATCAGTGTCCCCCCTATCTACACAGCAGATAGCGGTCCCATTTTAAGTCCATGAGTTAGCCATTGACTCTCCATATGTCTCTCCTCGATATTCTCCCATCCAGGTGTATCTAGCACCCTCTTCTACCCCATGCCGGGCTCGGTGGAGAGGATACTTGCGGGTTTGAGGGACTTGAAAGATCTGATATCGTCTTTTCATGCAAATAATGATGGAGAGGATGGATGGGCTTGATTTGTGGGTTCTTTGCTATCGAGGAAGTTCTTGCGAGGCGTGAGGTCCTACCACCCTGGTGTGGGGAGGTTCTGTGGGGTCTCCACAGGAAACTCTTGAGGAGGCTGAGCTTCCCCTGTGGAGGTACCCACAGGAGGCTACCACTTGGAAAACGAGGAGGCTGAGGGGAAGCTCTTGTGGACTGAGAGCTTCCCACATGGAGGGACCCACAGGGAGGCTACCACTTGGAAAGCGAGGAGGCTACCATGAGGAAGCTCTTGTGGAGGTACCACAGCTTCTGGAGTTGGATACTTCCGAAGCCATGTGGAGTTCACATGGTGAAGTTCTTGTGGAGGCATACTTCATGTGGCGATCTTTGAAGCATGTCGGCAGCATTGAACGTGGTGTGAAGGCTCGATGGATGAGGAAGAGGAAAGCAGTTTGTTCCCCCTTCACACAAACTTATAGGAAGTCACGAGCAAGAATAAGTGATGTGGTGGCCTCCATTCAAGATGAGAAGCCGTAGAGGTATTAAGTTACTTTCTTTTAAATTTGAGATAAAAGAAATAGATTTCACTAAATTTTTTTATAGGTTCACAAAGATGAGCCAGTAAAGGTCGATTACCCACAGACTACTATCGTTGTGGTGGAGGAGCATCAATCAGAGGTATGAATCATCTCAGTAGATCGATCCTTAATTCATAGTGAATCTCTCTTCACTAACTTTCATCATCGATAATTTTGTTTGCGACCGAGGCACATCATTTCATTGAGTTCTCATCCAGAGCTATTTTGCCTATCCTGATGCCCCATCTTATTGACACGTCATGCTTTTGATTCGAGGACAAGTAAGTCAATCTTCAATCAGCTCCTTCATACATAAAATAACTTATTCGTTTAATTAAGATCACTTTAAAATATTTATCACTTGCAGGGGTGATACAGTATTCATGACTGGGAATATCATTATTGCACGAGGGCAGATTGATGAGTTCTAGATCAATATCTCTCGGATGCACACATTGATGCCTTGCCTTCTTCTTGGTAGAAGTATTAGCTGTCCGTGTATGTCCCCTATTTGTACATTTCATGCTTGCATTGGGTATGTTACCCCACAGGAATGTTGGGTATTACAATTCAATTCTTGTTTGTTTAGATAAAAGCTAGAATCTATAATCGTTCTCTTCTTTTCTTGCAGAGTTATGCCAAGTACGGCCTAAAGACGGAAAGCAAAATGTTCATCCAGCATGTCACTGCGAATGTGTCGGTGAGTTAATCTTCTTGCCGGTTATAGATAATCGACTGGACACTCAGTTGAGCATATTAAGTTAGGGGCAGTATTTTTACGACTCATTACCCAAACCAACCCATAAGAGCATTCTTCACGAGATTGTAAGAACAATTTTCAAATTTGGTTCCTCTTAACTATTTTTTTTATGGGCCAACTTATTGAGATTATGTTATGGCTATTCGAATCAAATTACTTGTTGAAGATGTTGATCTTTTTGGCGATCCCAAAATGGCCAATCAAAATGGTGAGTGGGCTGCCAGTCCAAGCTAACAGTGTTGATTGCGGGATGTTTATCTGCAAGTACATGGAGGCAACAATCCACAAACTCCAGTGGTAGGACCGACCATGGCCCAAGAAGATGAATATATTTAGAGTGAGTTTACGCTATATTTTGTTTGGGGTGAAAAATCAATCGAGGTATAGGATTTAGTTTGATATAGGATTAGTTCAAATGATTCATTAATAACTCATTGATCTCAAAGATTAATTTTCCCAAAATGAAGAATACATTAATATAATGTAATAGATATGAATCTAGACTTTTGAATGTCGAATGATCGGATGTCAAACAATTGATTTGAAATCACTTGAGCTTAAATATATAATCATGATTTTGATCATAACTTGTTTTTGTTGGTTTGGTGGCTTGAAGACTTAATTTTTTGTTGTTATTATTATTTGTTTATTTTATATGCTTAAATATATAATCTTGTTGTGATTTCGATGATCATAACTTTTCTCTCATTTCATATAGTTTTATTTATTATTATTATTATTTGTTTATTTTATGGTATCATCTTTTTATCTTGGATTTGGTTTTTTGGGGCTATATTCTTGAAAGAAATGCATTTAAAATCATTTTTTATTTTATTTTTCATAGAATGTGTATCATCAATAATATTTATTTTTTCATCAATACAACAATCAAGATAATCTCATTTTAATTATTATTAGGAGATTTATAAATATTGCCACTAGTCTTATATATTTAGGGTATATAAAATGTCTAAATATTATTATTAATTCTTTTGATGCATGGCTCTTTATTTATTCTTTATTGTGTTATGCGAGAATATAAAATTAATGCATAAAATTAAATTAGGGATTAATGGCCATGTCATTTTGTCGCCTTTAGAACCGACAATGGTATGGTCAACTGTAATTCATTGTGTGTTGGTTGCACCGATTATGAGTGATTTTTCATGTAGTTTCTTGATTTAGGGTTTGTTTGGGGTGATTATCTTTTTTTTAAATATTGATTGTAAAATTATTGTGGTTGGTGTAATTTTTTTTTTTTAAAAAAAATTTAAACTTTAATTTTTTTTTATAATCATGATATTTTAACAGTTTTAATTTTAAAAAAATTTTATCATGATTTTTTTAAATATTTAAAATATTAATAGTTAAATATGATTATGATTATTTTAGCTATTTTTATTTTGAAAATAAAGCGCTAAAAAATTAACTCAAATGTATTCTTAGTATGCTCATGCTCGAGTGAAATGAAGTTCAATATTAACTTGAACCTTATCAGATTGACTTGTCTATTTATTTAGAGGAAACCCAAACAAAATAAGTCAATCTATTATAAAAAATAGTATTTTTTTTGTCTCATTGCAATATGAAAAATTTAATTCTTTTATAACTATAATGAAACTGGTGTGAAAGAGATAACTTATAACATTTAATTATATAATAATTATTTTCAATTAATGAATAGTGTAAATACAATAGATTAAGAGGCTTTTTAAATTTGCCAACACATTATGAGATTAAATTTGCCAACTAACTTAATACTAATAAAAAAATTAATTCTAGATATCCTTTCTTATAGATATCTGATTTAATACAAATAGATTTAGGTTAACTTATGCATTAGTTATATATATGTACACCTTAGAGATATTGTCACTATAAATGATTTGTACCATCAAGAGAGGTAGATGCAAAACACCCAAAACCATCCAAATAAAACCTTCAAATTGCTTCCATTGGAATGCCCTAAACATAATCTCAAGAATCGTGCAAAATAAACTGGAAAAAGGCCATAAATGATCACCCCTCGAGAGGTACAAAGAGTAGATGCAAAAAAAAAACCCAAATCATCCAAGCCCATCAAATTGCTTTCATTGGAATGTAATGAATTTAATCTAAAGAAGTAGGCAAAATAAATGGAAAAAAGAAGTCCTAAATGCTGTACCCAGAGAGGTACAGAGAGTCTGACAAAAAAAATACCTATAAATCATTTAAGCAGCCATCAAATTGTTTCCATTGGAATGCCCTAAACATAATATCAAGAAACAGGCAAAATAAACTGGAAAAAAAGGCCCTAAATATTTTGTACCCTCAAGAGAGGTACATAGAGTAGATACAAAACATCCAACCATCTAAACATTTCAAATTTCTTCCATTGGAATGCCCTAAATATAATCTCAAGAAGAATGCAAGAAATAAAAAAGTATAAATGCTCAGATCAGAGGTACAGAGAGTACAGATGCAAAACCAAGAAATCATCCAAACAAATTCAAATTGCTTCCATTGAATGCTAAATATAATCTCAATAAAGGCAAAATAAACTGGAAAAAGTCTCTAAATGCTGTTCTGAGAGAGGTATAGAGTACATGCAAAATACTAAATCATCCAAGCAGCCATCAAATTGCTTCCATTGGAATGCCCTAAATGTAATCTCAAGAAATAGGCAAAATAAACTGGAAAAAAAGGCCCTAAATATTCTATACCCTCAAGAGAGGTACAGAGAGTACGATGCAAAATACTAAACCATCCAAACAAATTTCAAATTTTTTTCCATTGGAATGCCTAAACATAATCTCAAGAATGCAAAATAAACTAAAAGTATGCCTAAATGATCTGTACTCAGAGAGAGAGTACATATAAAAAAACCACCAAATCATCCAAACAAATCAATTTGCTTCCATTGGAATGTAAATATAATCTCAAAAAAGTAAAATAAACTCAAAAAATCTAATTTACCCTCAAGAGAGGTACAGAGAGATGCAAAAATACCCCAAACCATCCAAACAAATCCAAATTTCTTCCATTGGAATGCTAAATATAATCTCAAGAAGAATGCAAATAAACCGAAAAGTATTTAAATGCTCAGACCCTGAGAGGTACAGAGTAGTGATGCAAAACCACCCAGAAATCATCCAAACAAACTTCAAATTTGCTTCCATTGGAATGCCCTAAATATAATCTCAATAAAGGCAAAATAAACTAAAAAGAAGTCTAAATGCTCTGTACCTCCAAAGAGGTACAGAGAGTAGATGCAAAAAAATACCGAAATCATCCAAGACCATCAAATTGCTTCCATTGGAATGTAAACATAATATCAAGAAATAGGCAAAATAAACTGGAAAAAGGTTAAATATTCAGTACTCTCAAGAGAGGTACAGAGTACAGATGCAAAATACCCCAAAAAACTATCCAAATAGCCTCAAATTCTTCCATTGGAATGCCCTAAATATAATCTCAAGAAGAATGCAAGATAAACTCAAAAAAAGTAGATAAATGCTCAGACTCCAGAGAGGTAGAGAGATGCAAAATACCTAAATCATCCAAACAAACTCAAATTTACTTCCATTGAATGTAAATATAATCTCAAAGCAAAATAAACAAAAAAAGAAGTCTAAATGCTCATCTCCGGAGAGGTACAGAGAGTATAAATACAAAAAAACTCCTAGAAATCATCCAAGTAGCCATTAAATTGCTTCCATTGGAGTGCCCTAAACATAATCTCAAGAAACAGGCAAAATAAACTGGAAAAAAGGCCCTAAATTTTCTGTACCCTCAGGAGAGGTACAGAGAGTACAGATGCAAAAAACCACCCAGAAATTATCCAAACAGCCATCAAATTACTTCCATTGGAATGCCCAAAATATAATCTCAATAAAAAGAAAATAAATAAAAAGAAGTCCTAAATGCTCAGTACCTTCCAGAGGTACAGAGTATATATGCAAAAAAATACCTAAATCATCCAAGCAGCCATCAAATTGCTTCCATTGGAATGCCCTAAACATAATCTCAATAAATAGGCAAAATAAACTGGAAAAAAGCCCTAAATGTTCTGTACCCTCAAGAGAGGTACAGAGAGTACAGATGCAGAAAATACCCCAGAAATTTTCCAAACAGCCTCCAAATTTCTTCCATTAGAATGCCCTAATTATAATCTCAAGAAGAATGGAAGATAAACTCAAAAAAGTAGTCTAAATGCTCTGTACCTCCGAGAGGTACAGAGAGATGCAAAACCACCCAAATCATCCAAACAAATTTCAAATTTGCTTCCATTGGAATGCCTTAAATATAATCTTAATAAACAGATAAAATAAACCGGAAAAGAAGTTAAATGATCCAGAGGTACAGAGAGTACGATACAAAAAAAAAAATACCCGTAAATCATCCAAGCCATCAAATTACTTCCATTGGAATGCCCTAAACATAATCTCAAACAAAATAAAATAAAAGAATCTAAATTTTGTACCCTCAAGAGAGGTACAGAGAGTACAGATGCAAAAAATCACCCAGAAATCATCCAAACAGCCATCAAATTGCTTCGATTAGAATGTAATGAACATAATCTAAAGAAGTATGCAAAATAAACTGGAAAAATATAAATGATTTGTTCTCAGAGTATGCAAAACACCCATCCGAAACCATCCAAACAGCCTTCAAATTGCTTCCATTGGAATGCCCTAAACATAATCTCAAGAATCAGGCAAAATAAACTGAAAAAAGGCCATATATGATCTGTACCCTCAGGAGAGGTACAAAGAGTACAGATGCAAAATACCCGAAACCATCCAAGTAGCTTTCAAATTGCTTCATTGGAATGCCCTAAACATAATCTCAATAAACATGCAAATTAAACTAGAAAAAGGTTCTAAATTCTCAGACTCTCAAGAGAGGTACAGAGACGAAAAAACCTATAAAAAATAACCAAATCACTCTCCAAAATGCTTCCATTAATGCGCATATATTTATTGCTACATGATTGATTACAAAGTCCTGGGGATTAACTCAATACGCTTAAGAGCTACAAACAGCTAAGAGAAAATCCTCTCTAAATACCTAAACAACTTGGTGTGCAAGTTAAAGAGAGTCATCTTGGGACTCTAAAGCATTACGTAAAAGACAGAAAAGAACACAAAACTAGATGATGTCATGCATTAAAATATTTTTTGAAATAATATCCATCATCGCTTAGGTACCCTTCACCGAGATTGATTGGGGCTCGAGTTAAATTCGCATGTAAACATCACATTAGTTGATGATTTCTTACGATCATGTGATATTGCACTCAAAAATACTCTTGCATAACAGAGAAAGGTGATGCAACGATGAAACACGCAATACTATCGCATACTTTGGTTTCGCAATAAAAAAGTAGAATGGTTTGAAGATTAACAACAATATTTAAAATACTAAAAACTAATACACAAATAGAAAATTACTCTTGGCTTTCTTGGATCTCTCCCAATATCCCTTAAGCCTTGAGTTGGAAACACCCTTTGGACGCTTTAACCGATCCTTTAAGATATCTTTTCCTGTCGTGGTTGACTTCTTCTTAACCGCTCCGTCAGAGGAGAATTCTCACTTATTATAGAGTTGACATCATCATATAGTTTTTTAAGGATCCAAGCATATAGTCCTCCTCTTATTGCTCGACGCTTATTTGATATGCATATCGACTTATGTGGTTCTAGAAAATAAAAAATTCATCAATTTTCCACATCTCTTAATTTTATGCACTATCAATGTAAATATCCCTCTTGCTCTAGTAAACCATCGCAGAGAAGATACTTGTCCTAATGCACAACATCTTCTGACAGAACTCGATATGGGCACAAAGTAAATCCCATCATTTCAAATTTTTTGCAAGTACAAGTTACATCTAGTCTATCAAATGCACACCCATGTATTGATGCATTTTATTCTCTAAGTTTCACCAAATAAAACCGTATCCACTGACTAGCCTCCAACTCCATGCAAAATTCCTCCTCAAACATAGTATAAACCTTTCTTGTATAAAATATAGTAGCTTATTTTAGAATTGAACTGGTCTTAACAACAGGAACAATCGATGACTGGCTACACTTGAAGTCTTTGTCATGTTCATTCCGGTGCCATGTCTCATAACCTTTTCCAACCCCAAGAAATAATCGTGAGAACTTGTTGGTTTAGATATTCGTGACATCGTGTGGACTCACTACGTTGCATTGATAAGATGCCCATGCAGATTCAATGAGTGGACCACTTGGATCTAATCTTATAAAGATTACAACCAAGCATGATCACAAAATTGCCTTCTTCTGTATGGCACCAAGCTTCTTCAAACTCTTCCTCCGAGTCACACTTACTCATGCATGTATAAAATAGCCCTTGTACTCTCTTATTACTATTAAAGCAATGAACCTTTGAAATATATCGCACAACCTATGAAGAGTATATAATACAATTTTGATAGCTCGCCATAGCCGATCTTGATCGAATATTATTATAGGTCATCACTTATCAACCAAGAAATGTTTGGAACCATGAGAATGACTTATCTCTTCATAAAAAGGCTACTCTAAATAATACATTTTGCCATGATGATTCACAATAAAGAGGGGCACAAACAAGATTATATATATTGAGTCGATAGTTTATATCAAAAATTATCACATCCCTAAAATAATCATATTCTATCCTAGACATGCCATTGCTCCAAAAAAAGCTTACTAAGAAATCCGACTCATCAACTTGCACATCCCATGCAAACATCCCATCCACGCTTGCCTTTCCTTAAATAATCAGATATGTGCATTATCACCATTCACAATCCTCGATCTTTTCTCTTCAATAAAATTGAAAGCATCTCTTTTGAACCCAATATTCTCTACGCCAACTTCCTCGCTAGATATTGAATGCATCGCTTGTTTTCCAACCTCTATCATTATTCAACACGGACACCTTCTCATCAATGCATCTGTGATCCGAGAAGATCGGCTGCCAAAAGAATGATTATGACTTTCTCGTATTTTTTAATCGCCCAATTCCCTCTAAATCAGAGAATTTAATCATGGCCGACAACCGTTCTATCAACTTTGAATTTTTAAGCCATTTAGATGCGACTTCTTCCACCAGAGCACATAGAAAAATTTTTGATTTCAATTTTTTGAGTTTGGCCAATAATTAGTATGGTTCTTCCAACAGCCAATTTGATGTGCATAGTCACAAGATGGCATACACCTTTGTTTCATTCAAGTGGTGCAAGGAGTTTCCAAATTTGGGTCATTAGACATCACGACTTCCATCGATCGCTATCAATCGCCATCCGCCAAATAGCTCAAAATATGTGACATAAATGATGCAAAATACCACCAAATCATCCAAGCCATCAAATTACTTCCATTGGAATGTAATGAAAATAATCTCTCAAAAATAAACCGGAAAAAGGTCATAAAGATCACCTCAAGAGGCAGAAAGAGATGCAAAACCCTAGAAACCATCCAAAATTTTCAAATTGCTTCCATTGGAATGCCCTAAACATAATCTCAATAAATAGGCAAAATAAACTGGAAAAAGGTTTTAAATGTTACCTCAAGAGAGGTAGAGTCTGATCAAAACCTATAAAAATAACCCCACCTCCAAACTGCTTATGATGTAATGTAATGAACATATTTACTCCAAGAAGGCCAAAATAAACTGGAAAAAAAGGCCATAAATGATCTGTACCCTCAAGAGAGGAGAGTCTGCAAAATTCTCCCAAACCATCCAAACAAATGATTGCTTCCATTGGAATTTAAACATAAACTTAGAACTAGGCCAAAGAAATTGAAAAAAGGTCATAAATGATACTCTCAAGAGAGGTACAGAGAGTACAGATGCAAAAACCCCCCAAAAACCATCCAAACAGCCTCCAAATGCTTCCATTGGAATGTAATGAACATAATCTCAAGAACTAGACAAAATAAACTGGAAAAAGTCAGCCCTAAATGATCTGTACTCTCAAGAGAGGTACAAAGAGTACAGATGCAAAATACCCCCCAAAAACCATCCAAACAGCCTCCAGATTGCTTCCATTGGAATGCCCTAAATTTAATCTCAAGAAGAAGGCATAAAAAAAAAAGTAGTCTAAAATGATCTCACTCTCAAGAGAGCGAGAGTAGTGATGCCAAAAAAACTCTCAAAACTATCCTCAAATTGCTTCCATTGGAATGTAATAAACATAATCTAAAAAAAAATATGGAAAAATAAAATTAGTACAGAAAAAAACCACCCAAAAAAAATCAAATTTCTAAAAAAATATATAGTGTAAAAATAAAATCCTAAATTTATTCTCAGAGGTACAGAACAAAAAATACCCAAGAAATTGCTTCCATTAAAATACCAAACATAATCAAAAGATAATTAAATGCTCAATTCTCAAGAGAGAAAGTACATATGTAAAATAACACTAAAAGTAAAATTCAACCAAACAAAGATCCAAATTACTTCTAATGGAATGTAATGAATTCTCTTCTATGACTGAATATCACTAACAAATCAGAAAAATTATCGAAACATTACCGATGAATTTTATTTAATACATCCTCGCCTAAATTGGTCGCTATTTCAACGTTCTCCATCTTCATGGTTCTTTTGTAAAAGGAAATGAGATTTTATATTTCTCGATTGGTCAAAAAAAATACACCCTAAACCCTAAATCCTATATTTTTATATTCCTCCCACGCATTCCAACGATTTTCTTCTTCTTGTTTGAACGAAAGGGTCTGGGGAAGCATAAACGTATCGAATATGCCATCCCTTCTGATCAAGCATCGCTTAATAAGCTAAAATGGGAAAAAAAAAATTCGGTTTATGATTGAGTCCACGTAAAGCAATGCAAGGAACATAATATTTCGAGAGAGAGAGAGAGAAGCAACAACCTTTTTCTTATCTTTTTTTTGGTTCCTGTAAATCATAAAGAGAGAGAGAGACAAAGAGAAAGAGAGAGGGAAAGAAAGAGCATCAACCTTTCTTTTTTTCTTTTTGGTTTCCTGTAAATCACAAAGAGAGAGAGAGAGAGACAAAGAGAAAGAGAGAGGGAAAGAGAGAGCAACAACCTTTTTTTTTTATTTCCTGTAAATCACAAGAGAGAGAGAGAGAGAGAGAGAGAGATTGAGAGAGAGAAAGAGAGCAACAACCTTTTTTTTTCGGTTTCCTGTAAATCACAAAGAGAGAGAGAGAGAGAGAGAGAGAGAGAGAGAGAGAGAGAGAGAGAGAGAGAGAGAGAGAGAGAGAGAGAGAGAGAGCGGAGAGAGGGACATAGAGGATAGTGGGTCGGACCGTATACATAAGAGGAAGATGAAGAATTGAAGCTTATGAAGAAGAGGGAGAGAAGAAAAGGCATTTCATTTGGAGAGCAAAAGCAAACCTAAAATGGAGGAGGTGCTTAATAAGTTTTCGATGTAAGGACATGTCATGGTACTATGAGAGAAAATGGGATGAAGAGGGAAAGCCCTAGAGCCGCACGAGATGAGAGAAAATAGATAGAAAGAAAAGATGCATATCTCTTAACTCCTCTTAGTTTTTTTTACTTTAGCCCTTTTTATTTTTATTTTTAGATTTGGTTGAATAATAAAAGTTGGGAGACGCTTCATCCAATGGGCACAACATCGATGGAATAAAGGTATGTGCTCAGCGGTTGTAAGACTTTAAAAAATCATTTAGGCTATAAAAAAAAAAAACAGTGAGAATGATATATAATGAGAGTATAGTGGCTGAGAACATGTTGAGCTTGGTACTGTTTGTTCTAAGAAATTTCTTTATTCATTATCTCGTGTCATAGGGCTCATTAACATTGTTCGTGTTCGTAAATTTGTTCTGTTCGTTAAGAGCTGTTCTATCGTGTTCTATCATTAAGAATTTTTTAGTTATTTATTAATATTTTAAAAAATATTAAATTTAAAAAAAAATTTAATACAAAAATACAGTTTTATAGTTACTTATTTATAAATTGTGGAGTGTGAGGAGTAACTATAAAAATAATCTGTTCAAAAATAAATTCAATTATAAATAAAATTACATAAAGTAAAATTATAATTGAATATCAAAATATGATCTAATAAGATATTTTATTATTTACAAAGATTACATTACTACTAAATTGATTTACTACATTAGAATATAATTGAGTACAAAAAAATTTAGAAATTATAAATAAATAAACAAATGAGTACATTGATATTTGATACAATCCAATCAAACACTTATAAGAAGAAATTATAACTTTAACATCTTTCAAACTCGAATTTGAATAATCTTGGCTTGATTATTCACTAAGTCATCAATTTTGCCACATAAGATCCGCTTTTGCTACTTTATACTTGAATACTTTTTGCTGCACTATATAAAAAAATTAAACAAAAATTATGTTATATAATTATTGAATGGGATCAATTTGAAATTTTATATTAAATAATCAATGATGCCATCATAGCTTGATGGGTCATGACTCATGGCTGCTTAAATTCTTAAAAAATACATAAATATAAAATACATTGAAACAACAAATAGAATGAAAGTTGTAGTAAAAAATAATTGAAACAAAGCCTACTAAATAAGATATATAAGGTCATTTTATCAAGTCAGATCTCATATTAAAAGAGATTTAACACCATACTCTAACACCACAATTCAAGCAATTCAACATAGAACCAAGAATTTTTTTGACAAACTAAGGACCAAAATACAATGAAACAGCAAAATAAATGAAAACTGCAGTCCAAAAGTAATTGAAATAGACCCAACTAAATAAGATATATAAGCAGCCATTTTATTAAGCTAAGTTACATGATTGCATCTCATATTAAAAAAGATTTAACACCACATCCATTTAAATACCTCTACTCTAAGCAATTCAGCATAAAACCAAGAATATAATTGATAAACTAAGGATCAAAATACAATGAAACAACAAAATAAATGAAAGCAATAACCTGCATGTAGCCAAATCCAATAATTTGAAGAATTTGGAGAGAACAACAAGTAGTCATTTCTCATAATAACGACTAGCATCTTTTAGGCTGCCTGCATCATGAAAAATTTGATTTCCTTCTAATGAAGCATTAACTTGCCAATTTATAAAGTGATTGAAATTTGATGGCATGGTGTGTACATAATATATATTCCATGTGGGGTTTTCTCTCAGGCCTCATGGCTAAAAAAATAGAAGAAAATAACAAGTAGATTGATCTCAAAATAACAACAAAGATAGGAAGATAGCCAAATCCTCTTATGCAGTAAAACAAGCTCATAGCTTATTAATATTGATGGCTACTTTAATTATAAAATGGGCTCAATTTGAAATATTTTATCAGCTAATCAATGATGCCTTCATAGTTCGATGATTGCTTAAATTCTTCAAACACCCATAGATGATAAACCAACTTATTTCATAAGGTAAAGACCAAAACAGGATTTCATTTTGCTCTAAAATAAAGGTTTAACATCACAAAATATCAGCTAATCAATGAGGCCATCATAGCTTAACTTGATGACTGTTATCAAATTAATAAAAATCCCATGAAAGATTGTGTGACTAAGCAGCCATTTTATCAAGCTAAGTTGTATCTCATTTTAAAATGAAACAACAAATAAAATGAAAGCTGTAGTAAAAAAATGATTGAAACAGACCCAACTAACTAATATATATAAGCAACCATTTTAGCAAGCTAAGTTGTATCTCATATTAAAAAAGATTAAACATCACATCCCTTTAAACACCTCAACTTTAAGCAATTCAACATAAAACCAAGAATATAATTGATAAACTAAGGACCAAAATACATGAATAAAATAATGAAAGCAATAATTGCATGTAGCCAAATTCAAGAAGAAGAGAGAACATCAAGTAGTCATTTTCATAATAATAAAGATAATACTGTATCATGAAGAATTTGATTTCTTCTATTGAAGATATTGTTATTTATAAAGTGACTAAAATTTGATGGCATGGTGTACATAATATATATTCAATGTGGGGTTCCCACTAAGAAAACAGAAAATAGTAGATTAATCTCAAAACAACAAAGATAGTGAAACTCTTATGCAAAAAAAGCTCATAGTTTACAAATATATTTGTCGCTTAAAAATAAACACTTGAAATATTTTATCGCTACTCAATGATTTTATAGCCGATGATAATAACCAACTTATTTGAAGGTAAACCAAAAGCGTTTTCATTTTGCTCAAACTTGCTTGGTCTTTACCTTATCAAATAAGTTGGTTTATCATTTGGGTGTTTGAAGAATTTAAGCATCATCGATATGAAGCATCGATTAGATAAAATATTTTAAAGCTGAGCCCATTTTATAATTATCATATTAGTAAGTTGTGAGTTTGTTTTACTGTATAAGAGTATTTGGCTATCTTTGCTGTTATTTTGAGATCAAAATACTTGCTACTTTCTCTTGTTTTCTTAGCCGTGAGGCCTAAGGGAAAACCCCACATGGAATACATATTATGTAAACACCATGACATCAAATTTCAGTCACTTTATAAATTGGCAAGTTAATGCTTTATTAGAAAGAAATCGAATTCTTTATGATCTGTGTAGCTAAAAAATATTGGTCGTTATTATGAGAAATGATTACTTATTCTCTCATTCTGATTATTGATTTTACATGAAGTTATTGCTTTCATTTAATTTATTTTGTTTCATTATATTTTGGTCCTTAGTTTATGAGAAATGGCTACTTGTACTTGCTATTTTGAGGTATGCCTACTCATCCTTCCGATTCTTCATTCGTGAGAACCATTTGACACTATTTATATAGCAATCGGGTGACACCATTATGACTACATTAAGACTTAAGAGTTATCATTTTTAAAGGGCTGTGATGTTAAATCTTTTTTAATATGAAATGCAACTTAGCTTGATAAAATGGATGCTTATATATCTTGTTTAGTTGGGTCTGTTTCAATCATTTTTGACTGCACTTTCATTTTATTTCTTTTCATTTTAAAATACTACATGAGAAACCAAATATAATCGATATTACACAATCAAAGTGAGAAAATGCACTTCAGCATTTCACCGCACATTCCAACCAGAAACCGAACACTACAAATCAAATATCCAAGAAATTTCAATAGCATATTAGCATTTTTGAGTCATCTAGAACCCAGTCACTTCAACAAGCCAGCAACTCAAAAATTAGGCAAAAGATGGAGAAACCACAAAATAATAAACGATACCAAAACGTAGCAATTAGAAAAGTAGGTTTCGCAATTGGCACCTCGGCGGTTCAGCTAATCGGCTCTTCCCATGGATTAGAGCATCATAACTCGCAATAATATCAAGTGCTCGTAGTAGTAGAGGCTGTAGAGCCGTAGAAGATGCCCAAGAAGGAAGGATAATAGGATAGCGGTCCCGAAATAGAGGCTGACGTCGAAGACTCAAAGAAAGAAAGTCGAAAGAGTCGAAGAAAATTGAAAGAGTCGAGTGTCGAGTTTGCGGAAACCATCTCGTAAGGTTAAGTAGTTAGGGTTTAGGAATTAGGTTATGATTTAATAAAAAATCTCTCCTCAAATCAAAAAATGCGAACCGTTCATTACTTCATTTCAATAATTAAAATTTTCAATTAATTTTAATTATTATAATGTGTCTAATTTTATTTAATTTAAATATTATTAATTAAATTAATTATTCGTGCAAATAAAAATTAATTAATAAATAATTTAATTATAAAATATATATATTATATAATTTTTATATAATTATTTATAAATATTTATTTGTTTCTAGCCTTAACGAGCCGAACACGAATGAACAAAAGATTGTTCGTGTTTGACTCGTTTATATATCGACTAAAATAGTTGTTCATGTTTATTCTTAGCGAATGAGCAGAACAGACTTAATGAGTCACAGTGCTTCATAAACAACGAACTTTTTTGACAACCCTATAATGAGACATGAGGAACAATACGAAAATATCTTAGATGAAATAAATAAAATTTCTTTTATAATTGATACCTCATTATAAAGAGTATTTGTTAATTAGTCATTGTAATTTCTTCATTATGCTCTAATTTGTAAATGAGCACAATGGGTAAAAATTGTACCATGAAATTGATGTGTTAGCATTGTAGAATTAGGAATGCAAGTGTTATTAGAATTAGAATTGGATAATAGAGGTATTTATAAAGAGTTATTTTTCTTTAAGTGATTAGATCAACTCTAACTCAGATTTCTACAATGACATAATCATATAGTTTATATATATATATATAAGGTTATATCTTTATTATACATATATATTTTGCAATTGGAGGTCATTTAGTTAATACATAATTTGCTCATTTTGGTTCAAAATAAGCATTATTGCTTCCGACCGCTCGACGTTCGCGCAGATAGTCTCATTTGATAGTTTATGATGTTTCAAAGCTAATGATGCAATCAATTTCACAAATGGAGGCCGTTCAGACATCATTATAGCTTCCTAACTCTGATATGCGTGTCGACACATTGATAAATTTGAGCACTTGTCGATTTTCATTTTTGCAATATTTATATTACATCAATTTTCAATATGATGACAAAGTTTGTTTATCAATCGGAGGTCATTTTGACCTTTTCGGTGACGTCCAGTGCATTTTGAGCCTCAATTTGCACACTGTTACTTTCAAAGTCCATCGAATTCGATTTATGGGCTTGACCTGACTCATGAAACATATGTGGAGGTCAACAAAGGCCCCTCAACAAATTTGATTCACACATGAAGCGAGTCACATTTATTGAAAACTGGTTGACCCTTTGGGTTGGCCACAGAGCTTAGATCATTTTAGCTTCGATTGCAATAACGTACGGAGCTTTGATAGGATTTGTCATTAGTATGCTTCCTTATTCAGGACATGCTAAATGATATGCTTGGATTTGTCAGAATTGACTTGTCGGATGGATAAGAGCTCATCTCTATCTACTATCTACTTTAATGGGTTTGCTGAAGACCTCTTTCTCTTGTGTTGTTGTAAACTTAAATTTCCTTCAACCCTAGCTTCATGCTTGATCGGGTTTGATGGAGGAATTAGTTTATTTGCTTTAGGATTTGAAATTCCATCTACCCTAGCTTGAAGCTTGACAAACTTGATGAATGATTGACCTGATTTATCCATATTAACTTGTCAAGAAGTGTATGTATTCCCTAAGTCCTGTGCTTGTTGCTTTGGCAGACTCATTGAAGGGTGCATACTGAATTGACCTTACTCATATTAGGTCAATGTTGAGTTATCGGTCTAACTGTGCTTTAATAGAGTAGATAACCATTGCAATTCCTTTAGTTCGACCACTACCTTTGTGTGAATTATGGAATCGCTTCCTCGGTCCTGTGCTTTCTGCTTTTGCGGACTTGATGAGGGAATTGGCTTTGATCTGTGCTTTGTGCGTGATCAAATCATTTAAAAAGAGTTTGAAATATCACCTTGTAGGAAATATATAGATTAATTTGAGGTAGCTCTGAATTTAAAGTTTCTTCAGATTGTCTTGGTTCATCAATCAAGTGAAAAGATCTCTTAGATTTTAGTTGCTTGTAGTCACTGAGCTGGATCTAGTTTGAGATTGAATAGCTATCATCATTTGGCTGACGAGCAGGGGCTCTTTCACTGCGGCCTTTTCTTGCATCTTGTTGAGTGAGGAGAGGCGTCGATTATTTCGTGTGTTGTTGAGTCGACCTTTAGAACCTACTCGGGTCTTCGACTTAAGCTGTGATGGCTTGCTGGTCTTATCATTAGACTGACAAACTGGGGCTCTTTCACTATGGCCCTTTCTTGCAGCTTGTTGAGTGAAGAGAGCGTCGGTAACTCGGCCATTTGTGGACTTGTTGAGTTCGACCTTTAGAACCCATTTGTGTCATAGACTTGAAGATGTAGGGGTTGATGTTATTCCAACTTAGTTGATTGATCTTTTTAAATTGGGAGTTCTTATGACTTAACCTTTGATATTTGATGAATCTTGGAGATAAGCTTTTGATATTTAAAGTTATCTTTTCTTGTACATAAATAGATTCTTTTTATTATTGTAAGAATTTGTAATTTTAGTGATAATAGAAATATTCAGGGATCTCAACATAAATCTTGATGTCAACCTGAATATATACAGGAAGACCTCATATTTCATAGGAGAAGGTTGAACAATCTTGATCACAAAAATGATGCTCCTTGTATAACAAGGTGATTGCAAACTAGTTCTAAGATATATTACACAGCTTGATTTCCTTTAATGTAGAATAGATGTGATATATTTTTCAATCATGATATGTATCTATCTAAGGATCTCGTCTTAAAGCACGATATTGACTTAGATAAATATATAAAAATGCCCCTTGTATAACAGGGGAGCTTTCGTAGTAATTGTTGGGAGAATTTGGAATGTCTTTGATCCTATGCTTTGTGCTCTCGGACTTGTTGAAGGCTTCCTCCTGAGAGTTTGAAATTTGTATTTTCCTCCTGTCCTGGCTTTGTGCCTTGGTGGACTAATGGAGTTGATGGTTTTTTGTTGAGATGATAACATCTTCAATCCCATGCTTTGTGCTTGGACAGACTTGTTGAAGATTCAATCTCAAAATTTAAAATTTATATTTTTCCTCTTATCCTGGCTTCATGCCTTGACAAATTTGATGGAGGAAAGTCCTGAATTATCTTAGAGACTTGTCAGGTAATACAACATTACCTTTCACCCCAGCTTTCTACTTTCATGGGCTTATAGAAGGATGTCACGGTGACTAGCCCTCGAGCTTGTGTTGGGTCGGCAAAGACTCATCATCAGTCTTATTAACTGCATGTTGACATGTTGATGACATCAATCCCTTAGTTCAGCCTTTGGCTTTGTATGAACATTGAGGTGACTTCCTCAGTACTTTGCTTTTTTACTTTGGCTGGACTTATTGAGGAAGAGTTTCCTTTGATCTTTGCTTTCTGCTTTAACAGACTTGTTGAAGGAGTTGACATTTCTCATTTGATATTGATACCAAACTCAACTTAGTGCTTTCTCGAGTGAAGATCTTCTTGTTGGATTTTTTTAAAAAAATGACCTTACGACCAGACCATTAGGAATGATCTACCAGTCCGAGCCACTTGAACTCACCAAGTTGGAGGAATTTGAAGATTTGGAAGCTCTTATCTTTGAACTAACAAAGTAGGGGATCCTACTATGACCTGTGCATTATTAAGTAAGCGGACACTTCGATATATTGGGCTTATTAGTCGACTTTATGCACTACTTGAGTATTGGACTTGAGCAATTGATGGAGGATTTTATCATCAGGCTAACAAGGTGGGGATCTCTTACTATGACCTTTGTAGCATGTTGAGTAAGTAGACCTGTCAGTAACTCGTCCATATTTGGGCTTGTTGAGTCCGACCTTATGCACCTACTTGAGTATTGGACTTGACCAATTGATGGAGGATTTTATCATCAAGCTAACAAGGTGGGGGATCTCTTACTATGACCTTTGTGGCATGTTGACTAGCACAGCCCTTCATCATATTTGGGCTTGTGACCTTATGCACCTACTTGAGTATTGCTTTTGATGGAGGATTTTATCATCGGGCTAACAAGGTGGGGATCTCTTACTATGACTTTGTGGCATGTTGAGTGGCATATACCGACTTCGACCATATTTGGCTTGTTGAGTCTAACCATGCACCAACTCAGTCTTAGATGTATATGAATGGAAAGATGTGTTTCCAACTTGATTTGTTGTAATTTATAGACTTGAAAATTTCTCTTTTTGGATGATAAGACTTTGATACTTGTGAACTTTGAATACATAATTTGAATATGTATATGGGGATCTCGACCTTAGCGATGTCAACCCAAATATAATAGAAAAATTTCCTGTTCATGTGGAGAGCGATATTTTATGTAAAAATTTAAACTTATTTAACAGGGGGATTTTTGCTTCATTTCAAAAATGCATTACAAAATTTAAACCTTTTTTTAATATAAATAAATGGAGCTCATTATAATTATGATATATATATTTATCTATGAATCTCAGCTTGAAGCGTGATATTAACTTAGCTAAATATATAAAAATGCCCCCTGTCAGGGGGAGGCTTTCGCAGTAATGAGAGAATCTGCAAGTGACAGTACATGTTTACTTGGCATGAAAGCCTCACTAGTGTAAGATTCACTTAAGTATTTATATACTCATCTGCAGTCAGTTGTGATATTTCTTGATATATCGACCATTGATTGGTGGCATTGGCCGTTGACCATTCTTGTCAATAAGTTGGTAAGCTCCTCCTTCGTACACCTTCTCTATGACATAAGGACCTTCCCAATTAGATGCGAATTTACCACCAATCTTGCGATGAGGGATGATTGGCCTTCGACAGAACCAATTCACCTTTAGAATGTTCGAGGGCTTGAGCTATTGAATGCTTTAGAACATCTCGATATTTCTAGACTTTGTTGAGCTTGAGTCTAACTCAAGCATCCAATTCTTCCATTCGTGAGCATTCTCTCTTGAGTAAGATTGAATTGGACGGCTACTCGAAGTGATGGTAGCTTAACTTCTAATGTAGAATGACTAAATATTAGAGCATAAAGAGTGGCCTTGGTTGGCATTTTGTAAGTTATTCTATATGCCTAGAGTGCTTTCATCATTTTAGTGTGCCACTCCATTTTTATTCTTCATGAGAATTCTTTTGAGCAACTTTACTAGGGTTTTATTGAAAGCCTCAGCCAAACCATTAGCCCTTGGATTGTAGATTGATGAGTACCGCAATCGATTTTGTGTCGATTAGCAATTGTATATATTCGCACTCTTGAAAGCTGCCATTGATGAGATGATTCATCATGGCACCCCAATCTATGGACAATATTGTTGGTGAAGAAGTCAAGACTTCGATCGAAGTGACTTCTTTGAATGGAGCTCCCATTTGGAGAAGTAGGTAGCTACTAAAATGAATCGATGTCGCGATGATGGAGGATCGATCGAATTATATATGCCCCAACTTTTGAATGGCTGACACTAAGAGAGGATTGATGAATGAGATCCCGTGAACTTGGCATTCATGACATTTTCTCACATGATCTATGTAGTCTTTCACCATTGATGGCCAATAGTATCCCATCCTTTTGATTCTTGTTGCCATTTTGGGACCTGATTGATGTGCTCCACAAAGTCCTTCATGAATTTTAGACATTACCTTATTGGCTTCATCCATCTCCAAACATCGCAGCCACATTTGTTCAAAGGATCTACGGTACAATGTGTCATTGACATAAGCATATCGTAGGATTCTTTTGGTAATCTGGCTAGTGATTTATTGCTCGATAATTTGCTTTCCTTGAAATAATCGATGAAAGGTTGTCTCCAATCATCAAGCTCCTCCACTATGAAAGCTTCACATGATTTCTTTGTAGCACTCTTGAATTTTTCTCTCTTGTATTTATTGTTCTTTGGGAGAGTGAGGAGCAATTTGAATTACTTCGCTAGCTTGAGTTTGATGTCCCCTCGGGGAAATAATTTAGTGAAGACATTAATCATCATGTAGTCATCATTCATGCTAGCCATTTTTCTTTAGCCAACTTTGCTAAGCAATCTGCCTTGCTATTCTCAGATCGAGAGACTCGGGTCAGTGTGATGCTTGGAATCTCTTTCATCAACTCGAGCACTCATTTGTGATAATAGGCCAACTCAAGCTTATTGATCTTATAAATACCCAAGACTTGATTGATGACCAATTGAGAATCTCCAAAAACTTATAAATTCTTTATACCAATGGCAATGGCTTCTTCAAGGCCTGCTACTAATGCTTCATACTCAGCTTCATTATTAGTTTAGGGTTCAATTAGTCCATACAAGTGTCTCATTATTCCTCCTTCCGGTGTTACAAAAATGGGGCCAATGCCAACTCTTGCTCTTGGAAGATTTGGAGATTGAGTAGGCTTGATTAATGATGCTCCATCAAAATACATCTCCCATATTTGCAACTTCTCTCTTTCATGAATGAGCAAGATTTTCTCATCTGTAAAATTATCATTAAGTGGAGAGTCTACTGGGATAGGATGTGTCGTAAGAAAATCTGCTAGTATTTTCCCTTTTATAGCTTTTTGAGGAATATATGTAATATCAAACTGTAGAAGTAAAATTGCCCATCAGCTAAACGACCTATCAACATTGGTCTCATCATCAAGAACTTCAACAGATTGATCTTTGAGATGAGTGTTATCTTGTGAGACAACATGTAGTGGCGGAGATTTTGGATTGCAAAATCAACGCTAGACAGTGCCTCTCGATTGAAGAGTATCTTGCTTCTGCTCCTATCAATCTTCGACTGATATAATACAACACATTTTTTTTGTCTTCTTTATTGTGTTGTGCCAATAATTCCCTAATGGACTCTTCTAATGTAGCCGTATACAAAATAAGGGGCTTCCCTTGAATTGGTGTTGAAAGAATTGGTGAATTTAATAGGTATTTCTTGATACTATCGAAAGCTTCTTGACACTCCTTATCCCACTTGAATGGAGCGTTCTTTTTCATCAAATTTGACAAGGTTGGCATCTGCTAGATAAATTTGATATAAAATGCCGAATAAATGTGAGTTGTCCTTGTAACGAGCAGAGTTGACGCAAACTCTTGGTGGTGGCATGTCACACCTTGATTTTGATGGGTCAATCTCAATCCTCCTTACAACATATCCAAGAAATTTTCTTGAGGAAACACCAAAAGCACATTTGAGGGATTCATATTGAGATTATATTTTCTTATTCTCCCAAATATAATTCTAGATCATTAAGATGATCCTTGATCCATGCTTTTAACGAAGAGAGATCATCAACATAGCATTCACTTTTGATGGATCAACTTGTAAAAAATATGAGTCATAGCCCTCGTATGTATGTATTCCATTCTTCAATCAAGGGCATGTAATAATAAATCATTGATGTTTACGAATGATGTGTGTTTCTCATCTTCAACCATTATCTTGATTTGATTATACTATGACGATCCATCCATGAATGAAAATATGTCATAATTGGAGGTGTTGTCCACCAATAGTTCTGATATTGGAAGCAGAAAGTCATCTTTTGGGTAAGCCTTATTTAGATCCGAAGTCAATGCGATGGATCGATTCTTCTTCCTAACTGGGATAATATTGGCTATCCAATCTGCATACTTCTCCTCCTGGATGAAGCCGACTTTGATGAGATTTTTAGTTTTTGCAATTACCTATTCTTCAATCTCCAACCTCATTCGCCTAAGAGCTTGTTTAACTGGTATTACATCTAGATTAATGGCTAATTTGTGAACTGTCACATTAAGGGATAAGCCTGACATTTCAGAATATGTCCAAGCAAATCCTCAAATTCACATAAGGCTTTCATTTCTTCAACCTTTTCGGAAGGGCACTAAGAAGGTCGACGGGATCATCTTCTTCCCCAAGTTGATTTCTTTTAGTTCATCCATGGTAGCTACCTATCCATCATCTTAAATCTCTTTAGGTGCAGGCCTGGCTCCCACCTCTTCATCATTTATAAAGTAGACCTCATAAAGTTCATCTTCATTTTTAATTTCAACCTCAACTTTGTTTCTTGTTATTGTGTAACAAGCTTTTCAATGAATCTTACGTCGGATGTATCCAAGACCTTTAGATGTATGATTATCACACTTTCGTGAGGTCTGTGGACTCTTTAAATTCCAGAGGGTGTCAAAAAGGTGAGCTCGCCATTTATCAGTTTTGACATCAACCCCTAATTTGTGCATCATCTTACGGATTCTCGAAGGATAGTATTTTGGCATTCTAGTTGGCACCATATCATTAGATTCATCAAATTGCATGAGCCAATCAAAATCTTGGTGATAACACTCTTCAGATTTGTAAAATGAGATTCCATGCTCATCACTTCCAAGCGAAGGAGGTACATAGAAAGTCTTTAACTCTTCGATAATGTGAACTTCACGTGGAGTAATTTCTTTGAAGTATTGAGAAGGGACTGGTGTGATCGCAAATGAATCTTTTGATATTAGTAAGTTTTCTTACCTTATTGTAGAGGTATATTGTACCTGACCTTCATAGATCGATTCAAACTCATAATCTGAATCAGTATCTACTTTCTCCTTTCCTTTCTTAGAAGATTGCAAGTCTCTTGGGCTTGATAAAAAAATTTATCCTCATCTTCAGTATCACTACCCAAGTGAGGAACCTCTTTAGCTTGGATGGTACTTCATTTTAGGAAGAATTGACATTATTTCTTCCTTTTAGTTTTATATCTTCTTTCAATTATCTTGTAGTATTTGAAGTTGATGCTGTAGACTGTTGAGGCTTGGGCTCTTTTGGGAGAAAATATTTTGCATCTTCATAGATCCTCACCTCATGAACTGTAAATGGTTGAAAATTGCCAAGGATTTCGTGCTCCTCTCCATCCTTAAAGTATTTTATGCATTGATGCAAGGTGGATGACACCATTCCATTTCATGGAGCAGGATGCCAACACCCTCGAATGAAGTATCGAATCTATAACATGGAATTTGGCTTCAATGTATAGCTCTCCAAACAGAGGTAAAACAAAAGGACCCGAGGTCTTTTGTCCTTTTCATGAATGTGGGATAACCCCTGTGCTCAGACTCAGACAATCATGAGCCCGGTCGATCAAGATTTGGTTTATCATAACACCATCACTCTCACTGACATACAATGGGCGATTGTGCTCTGATGTTCCCAGGATAAGGTCTTCTTTAGAGAAACCGGAATCTTAAGATTGCAGAACTTCAGTCATACACCATTTTGCAGAATATGCTTTGAACTTCTCTGGATTATTTAGAGCTTGAATTATATTTCACGGAGATCCTTCAATATTAAGAGGTCTGCACACACTCAATTGTGCAAGGATCTTCCTCAAATGCTGACATTGTAGTCAATTTCCTTACTTGGGTCGACTTCTTATTGGGCTCTTTAGAATAATGCTTTCATTAATTTCAATATTTTATCTATTTATTTATTTTTTCCTTGGTGGTGGTAGCACTTGCCACCTCTTAGTTGCACTGCGCTTTGTTTGGCTGACTTTTCTAAAGAGGTAATCCCTTCAAGATCAGCATTTACTCCTGAATCTTCTAAGTCACTGCCTAATTTTAAGCGTTCCATGTGAGTTTTCATTGATGATTCGAGTCCTTTCGGAAGCATAAATCTTCCTTCAACTATCATCTTTGTTTGCCATTAAGCAAAACTTGAGTGCTTCATCTTCAATCATCCTTCTTCGAGGTAAACCCTCCGAAGTTTATTTGAACATTTTGCATATATTGAGGTTGTCGCAATAAATATCATAAGGGCACTTCATCGAAGTGTTTGATTATCTTGAAATAACTTAACATTTCTCTAAGAAGTGATTCATTACCTTCTTTTTTGGTTCAATAATTTGGAGTCCATCCATGAAGTTAACAAGTTGATAGGTTGTCTCATCAATTGATGATCTTCTAGATTATTAATGATCTTTTGAACTATAGTTCTCTTTTAATCTTCTTCTTCTTCTTCTTATTCTTTTGATGTACATGGTTTTGTGTTTGATAGGCTCTTTCTTATGCGCGATAGAGTGTCATATAGTTAGAATCTTGTTGAGAAGCTGATGTGCTCGCTCTGGACATGTCTTTCGACTCCAACATTGGTCCAAGTGGTGATTTTCACTTGATGCCGGGAACACCTTCCTGCTGCTTCAACATTTTGATAGTTTTCTTAGAGACTGCAGTCTCCCATTGTCCTTCTTGTACTTCATTTTCTTTCACATTATTCTCAATCGGAGGCACAAAAGAGGATGTGATCACCATTGCAGCTTCTTTCTTTGGGTGAATAAGAACACTATGGGACAATGTGAATTCACCTCTCTTATATTTTCTTTCTAGCCAGTCTTTAAATATATAATAATCTTCAATTGAGTGGCTAACTACTCGATGATATGGGCAATAGTTTGGGTTATCAGTTTGATTTGATTCTTCTGGTCTTTTGCATTATGGTAATTCCAACCCTGCCTTAAGAGCTTGGCGAAATAATTTGGTCACACTTTCTCTTTTAAAAGAGTATTCTTTGCTCATCATTATTTTCCTTGGGCGCTCTACACCACGTGAGAAGTTTCAAGGTCTATCATTGCCTCCAAGGACAAGCTTGGGCTGAGGATTGACTGTTTGTTTGGTCCTTTCTTCAACATAAATGAGTTGTTTTCCTTTATCGATATTATAGACTATTCGTTTCCCTTTACCCATGCTGTAAGAAGCAGTGTACGATTCACTACTTTTTAAGTCTGAAAGCTTACTCTTCTTTACTTTATCTGATTGACTCTCAGACTTAAAAAAATTTAATTTTTCAAATTTTGATACTCGATCGAGTAACTCTTGAAAAGTAGTGAAGAAAGCCATGCAAAGATATAATGCCATCTTATCATCAATATTTCCCATCAACAATTGATTGCATGCTCTTCCTCCAACTGTTGTTCACACCTCATGCTCATATTACACCAGCGTGTAATATATTTAGTTACTGACTCATCCTTTCTTCTTTTCTCTAAGGTGAGGTCAGCAATAGTTGTCTTTTGACTGCACTAGTGAATCTTTTGATAAACATTATTTCTAACTAGGCAAAACTCTTGACCGAGTCATTTGGTAATTCAGCGTACCATTTAAAAGCAGTTAAAGTTAAACTACTAACGAACTGATGAAATAATAATGCATCGTTGACTCCAGTATTACCACAGGTCGCTTTGAACGCACTGCGTCTTGCTTAGGGTTACCATCAAATGTATTGAACTTTGGCACTGAATAACCTTTTGGGTATGGCACCTGATCATACTCGGATGGGTACGGATGACCTTTATTTATCAACTTTTCTACTTGCTGCAACAATAACAGCTTTAATCTTCTCATTTAAAATAATTTCCAACTAAGCAACTGTCACGTGCTCTGATGTACTAGGCAAGTTTTGAGGAGTTGGCTGGGAAGCCAACTGATTAATTTCATTTCTCCCCTCATGAGCACTATGAGCTCCAGAAGTTTGAGGTGTTGGCTCCACTGGTGGATTGGTAGAGATGATATTAGCTATTGGAGGATTAACGGGCAGAGCGGATAGTGGCACTTCCACTGCATTTCTCTGCATTATCTATATCATGAGATTCATCTGAGCCATCATCTCATTCATTTTAGTGTTAAGCTACTCAATTTATTTATCTTTTGTCCTCATCTGGCGCTACATGTGCCTCTAGCTGGGCTAATGCGGTGTCGTGAACAAAGATTCTCTTCTCTCGACTCTTCTCTCATCATTTGAGGAAGAACCAGTGCTCTTCTTCTTCTTGTCTTTCGGAGGAGCAAGTGGGGATGGTACGTCGACGTTGATTATAGAACTGAGTATCGGGCTGATCATCACCTTGACCTACCATATAGACCACTTATATTCCCATGGTCTAATCATCATCATCTTCTTCTTTTTCTTCTTCTTATAGCCTCATTTTCGAGTCGTCCAATGATCGTGATCTTCAGACATGAACATTTCTTCAATTGGAGGGCTTCGATTGAAGTCGACTATCTCCTAAGGAGATGGAGCTATTTGGTGATGGGATTCCCTGGAGGATTCTCTAGGGTGCCGACCATCCATTGGCTTATTAATGGTAATCTACTTTTTTGGGGCCCATTCTTGTCGGGCCCTATGACTAGCGGATCTCCGTGAATACAAGCCGGATATCACACCTTTGTTCTTCTCCACAATGATTTCTTCTCGAGGCTTTGGCCTCCAGATTTGTTTTCCTTTCTGGGACCTTTGGTGGATTCTTGGACATGCGATCAAGTGTCACGCCGATGCTCACCATGTTGTTTGTAATGCTCTTGAGTTCTTACTACCACTGATGGTAGTCTCTACAGTAGAGCATTATTGGTTTCTCTGATAATTGGCCTCAGATAACTCTTTTTCATAAGACCTATTTCTTTGACAACTTATAGTACTCTGTGCACTCTAGAGGATAGAAACTCGGGATGCCTCCTTTGTTGGATTGGAGCTAGTATGCTGTTGCTCCTGAATGATTGCTTAATATCACCAGAGCTATTCTTCTTCACCCACTTGAGATTTTCAAACTTGTTGTGGGTGAACTCACTGGGTTGTAAGGTCTGTAATGAGGAGAGACCATGTGAGAGCTGATGGGCTCGTAGCTCAGCATTCCTTCTTCTCCTATGCCTTCTAGTTAGCTTTCCTCCATATGAGGAAGCTTCAGCATCATGTCTACCTTGCACAAAAGGCAAGGTCGGCAGGGAAGTAGCATTCGCATGCACCACTGAAATCCCATGCCCAGTGATAATTCTTTTCATGGTCGGAGCTTCGGTATATCCCAACCTTTCAAATATCGAGGCCCTCTTCGAGGAGCCTCAACAGCAACAGGAGCTCTAGTAGACTTAACCTGCTGAATCGGTTGATGTGTGAGTTGTGCATGACTATCTCATGCAGGTAGAACAATAATTCTAGCAGCAATTGATGAAAAATTCACACTACCAAATTATATGGTAGCTTCAGTATTTCCAGTGTTGATGATAGCATTAGCCAGGCGGATGTTGGCTCCGCGGCCAAGCTGCACATTGAAGGGTGTGTTCTGAAGATCCATCTGTGAAATGAAAGGATGAGTAATCGATGATATATCTTCCCACACTTTCATGATGCAGAGACATAACAAAACAAACACGATAAAATATGAAAACAACTTATGAATATGAAAATATTTTCAAAACTTCATAATTATGTTCATTATACAAATAATTTTGAGTTTCAATCAATTTAACTTTATGAATGACTTTAACTTTTATTTTACTATACTGTTATCATAGCTTTGATTGACTAGCCACAGATGGAAAGAGAAACATGTCTCCAGGAATCGCCAAAAAAATCGGGCTCAAAATTCACCATTACCTCCAGATGAAAGAGTGTTTAAAGTGTCTGTAATTTTGAAGGATGGAATAGTAGATAAGACACTACCAGAGATTTAGCTCTTTTTGTGAGGACTTTAGATCAGGTTCCAGGTTTTCTATAGGCACAAGCCCCTATAGTTAATTACCCCTCTCAATGCTGAGAGAAAAATTTCGATTAAGGCTAGTCGTTAGGTCATTAAATGCGTAGCATATAGTAGCAGCATGTAGAGTTTTGGAATTTAGATTTATGAAATTCATTATATTTAACTTAAAGCGGATGGTTGGGGGAACGATGATGCGCCCGATCTAGATCCCATGGTTCATCATCCGTCGTGGTCCTAGTCTACTTAGAAGAGGTAGTCCCAACGACCAAGGATCCTTATCGACATGGGTTACGTCATCCAAGAAATCCTTGTAGACCTGGGGTGATGTTTATCTAAGGAGACAACCTTAAGTCTACCTTAGCTAACAGAGGGCTTTTTGCCCAATCAAGTATACCCTATGGTTCATAACTCAAAGGGCAAAGCCATTGGGGAGCATACGGGCTACAGTCGTGATCATGATATAGTGGGGTCATTTACGACAACCACCCGAGGAGGACTCACAAGCGCATCATGTGGAGCTCTAAGCCAATGTAGTCGAGGACACGGCCACGCCCTGCATGAGATTATTTGAGAGTAAACATAGTTTGATTTTGATTTGACTTTGTGAGCTAGAGTTTTCTTAATTTGTCACCTTCAAACAATTGTGAAATGTGGATTGATTTTAGCTTTAAGTTCTTAAAAAAATTAAATTTCATTTAGACATTTATAGAATGATATTTTAAATTTTACATTTAGATTGATGTTCAATTTAATTTAATTTTCTTTGAAATTATAATCATATTATGATTGTAGCATCCCCTTCGGTTAAAATTATCATTTAACTCGGCCATCATCGGGGTAGATGTATTATTTTGTTATTTGGATTACAATTCTATTAATTTAATAATAGAGGATTATATCTGCTATCATATGATAGAATTAACTTCTCAGATATTTTATTAGGTTGAAGATATTATAATAACATTAATAGATTTTTAGGTTTTGTTAATCCAGACCAAGTCCTAAGACCCAACCGGGAATCAACCCGCGCAACATCCTCAAACACTAAATTTAAGCATTCAGCCTAGTGTCGGGGCCCATGTGGGTGTATTTAAGAATGCTCGCACAATTTTAAGACATTAAATTTGAGTTTTAATCATGACTCTTAATTTGTACAAAGCTCATTCCATTGAATTATTTAAGTGAATCTTGATATCATAAATCTGAGCATGAGATTGCCTCGTGATTCATGCACTATTCATTTCATTAACATTTTGATTATTTGCACGTATTTTGAGATGATAAATTTGAATATAGGCCCACTTCATAATGCATGCAATAGTTCAATTGAAGCCTTAATTAAAGTCTTTTGTTTGCTTGTACAATATGTTATGAATTCGGTGGCGTTAAGTGTTTTAGCTTTTGCTCAATTATTTAGATTAATATTTATTTGTTTGCATTTAGTTCACAGCTAATTGAGTTCTCTAAGTTTCAATGAAACTTGGCTCGTGATTGCTAAGAAGCTTATAGACTCATTCTTATTTAAAGTTCTTTAGAATTTTTTTGTGAGTAGGTTTAACTTTGATTCATCATTTTTTATTTAAGTTTAATTTAATCTTATTAATACTCTTATTTAATCATATTTAAGCTTTGTATCAATCCAAATTTCAGCTCTGATCGTTACATACATGCTGCTTTGACCCACACGCTCTTCTAAGTGCGATCGGTGTCTTGACAGGTCAGAGTCTTCAATTTCACCACTCTTCTAAGCTTGAGTCTTAAAAAATCATAAAATAAAATATACATACTTTTTTTATGGGTTTAACTTTGGTTTACAATTTTCATTTAAGTTGAGTTTAAGCTCAGTATTTTCATTTGATTCTTATTTAAGCTTCATGTCGGTCCAAATTAATGACCTCCCGACGTCCTCTCATAGAGTCAGACGGGGACTTTAAACTACCCATCACTCTCTTCTATCGCGTCGGTCTTGTGAATCATATTTGAGTTTCATTTTTGAAAGCAAGCATCTCATTGATTCAAATTTTGCATGCATTTTTTATGTTTAAAGAGCATAATATGACAATCTAAATATTCTTTGAAAGATTATATTTATCATTAAATTCATTATGTGTTTTGTGAAAGCTTTCTCTAAACTTTGTTCTTGTTAGGAGACAAGCCTTTAAATCCATTGAAAGTTGAAGTTATAATCGTCAATAAATTGTCGAGTTTCCTATAAATTCATTCTTATTTAAAGACTTTAGAGTTTTGTATGTAAGTTTAATTTTGATTTATTTATTTTATCTAAGTTTAGTTTAAGCTTATTAATATTTTATCCGACCTGTAAAGTCTCTTATCTTTAAATTTGGCAACCTCGATCATCTCTCGTAGGAGTCGTGAGGGTTTACTTTGACCTACCTGCCACGCTCTTCTAAGCACAACGGTCGGTGTCTTGCGATATCGCATCGTAGTCTTCAATCCTACTGCGCTTTTCTAAGCATAGTGAGGTCTTCAAATATACCTATGCAATATGAAATAAATACACACATATATTCATGTATATACGCATCACGTTATACTTTTCCAAAGAATAATACAAGACAATGATAGATTTAGTTCAATAAAAATCGATGTTTCTAGGGCTTCTTCTTCTGAGGGGTTTTTCGACGCCGGCGCCTTCCTCCTCCTCCTCCTTCTCCCAAAAAATCCAACATTTCTCTCCTGCCTACCAATCATCTCCACTTCGACCTCCTCTTTGGGTCAGTTCCCTCTCTCCTTAATTTTCTAGCAATGGTACTCTTAATCACTCCTTCCCGCTCTCTTCTTCATCTCCACAAAGTTGTTTTGGCCTTCCATGGAGGGTTCCAGTGGACATTGCTTGGAAAGAGCACTTGCTCAAAATGAAAAAGCGGGACTTCCCACTTTCCTTCATTCCACCCTTCCTAGTGTCTTTTTAGGAAGATTTGTTGGAGGGCCAGAGTGGAACTTGTCTCTAGTTGGTCATGCTATTGGCAAACGTCCGTTTATGGATCTCTGTATGCGGTTAAGAAAAATGGCGGTTTAAAGGGAATCTTGAGTTGTTATCACTTGGGGATTTCTTTTATTCAAATTTACTGTATTGAAGATTACAATGCGGTGACGGGCCTTGCTTTCTTAATGGTAGCTTATTTTCCGTGGTGGAGTTGGGATTTAGGCCATCCAATGATCCAGGATCGAGATCCCATTATGGATCAAGCTACCTAACTTCCCTTGTGTTGGAATGAGAATGGATTCAAGATCGGAAGTGTAATTGGCATACCCCTAGCTGTCGACAACCTAACGGCTTCTAAAGCTAGGATCACGTCGCCTGCCTCGGTGATTAACACTTCCTCCGCTTCTTCCGACCGATTCCTATCAATATGAATGGAAAAAGTTCAATCAACCTATAATCTACGTCATTTGTGCACTCAATGTAATACCTTTACACGCGATACCTCTTGTCCTTGAATAAAGCCTTACCTCAAAAGCCGACTGGCGTATCCGAATCAGGGGAGGAGCGAGTCGCCAACCGATAATGTTCTTTGTTAACAATTTCTCGCCTTATCAAGAAGGAGAAATCATGGAAGATGATAATGCGCATTGGAGGTCCTGGCATCTCAAAAGCTCTCATGATCTCAACCAACCTCCCACTCTTTCTCACTTACCCGATAAATCGAGGCTCGTGAGCATACCACCAGGGATACTTTTTTAGAGGGAAGCCTTTCCACTGGTGATCCATTAAAGCTTGGTGTTGTTACAGATCTTCCTCCTCCCTCCCAAGCAATATGATCAGCTGTCAGGTATGGACAAAGGAAAAAATCCTCTCTTGACTTCAAAGTCCGAGGGGAGGAGATACCACTGTAAGCTCATTGTTATCGCTTCCAATCAAAAAAAAAGGGTAAAAGCCCTCTTCTTTCCTTCCCAATGATTTTCCCAAATTAGGTATTTGGAATGTGAGAGGCCTACTGCAAGCGTAAAACAGATGCATACTAATCAAAGAATTGTTGGATCTTATTTGTCTTGAAACTAAGATTAATTCATTCATATAGTGACTTTTCTTTTACGAAAGTTCTTGATGTTTCCTCTCGAATCGTGTCGTTCCAATTTGAATTGGTGGGTGGCAATTTGGATAAAATGGTGTTAGCATATAAATTTCCAACCGTCGCTTTCTAATCAATTTATTCACGTCTGCCTCGCCTAATGGGAACCCCTTTTCTCCTTCAGTATCTATGCCGACAATGATTCGCAATCTCGTAACCATCTCGGAGCTCCCTTAGGGAGTTTCTGTATATACGGATCCTTGGTTATTGATGGGTGATTTTAATTGTGGCTCTCCCATAAAGATAAGTTGGGTGGTAATCCTCATCTCTTACCAATACCCTCTCCTTCTCCTCCTGTCCAAGAGAACTTCTCGAGCTCCCAGTGGGTTTTCTATACTGGTCCAATCAACAAACCAACAATCCTATTTTTTGTAAACTTGATAGGGCCTTATGCAATGTCGCTTGGTTGGATAAATTTCCCTCTTCTTTTATAAAGTCCCTCCTCCTCTCATCGGATCACTCTCCTCTCATCATTTTCATGCAACATTTAACCGCCTAATCGGTTTATGTTCCGAAACTATTGGACCCTCTCACCTATTTTCTTGGGAGTTATCAAAGATGCTTGGAAGAACTTTGTGGTTGGTGACCCTATCTTTGTACTTGCAAATAAATTATCCAAGGCTAAGAGTGCTCTTAAAGATACCATGAGAGCCTCATCACCATTACAACTCCAAATTGAAAAAGCAAAATGGAATCAAAAGATATTCTTGAAAATTGGAAAGGCATCCAACCGATGATCTCCTTCTAGCAAGCTAAGGTTATTAAAGAATCTTACATAACTTTACTTCATATGGAGGATGCATTAAGCAACGTGCTAAGGCGCATTGGCTCACTTCCTCTGATGACGATCTTAAGTTTCTATACTTTTCCATTCAAGAAAGGAGAAGCTCTAATGTGATTAGAGAGCTTCATACTGAAACTGGTGTTTTATGTGATCAGGATTCCATAGCTGAGGAGTTTAGCAGGTACTATTCAGCTCTCTTTAACAGTAACTCCTCTGACTCTTTCATCCTGCAGGATATCCCAATTGGCAATACTCTCTCTTCTGAATCTATCATGAGTTTGGAGGCCGATATTAGTGATCAAGAGATTAAAAATGCCTTATTTAGTATAAGTGAGAATAAAGCTCCGATGGTTTCACTTCCAAATTTTTCTCGCCTCTTTAAGGGAATAGTTTTTTAAATGCATCATTTTTCAAAACCCAAAAGCTCCACAGTCAAAACATTCCTTGATAACTTTGATTCCTAAAGTTAAACATTCCACCTCCATTTGACTATAGACCTATATCTCTTTGCAACACTTTTACAAAGCTATTGCCAAAGTTCTTGCTTCAGGATGAAGAAAGTTCTTCCTCTTTAATTAACTCAAATGCATTTATTAAAGGAAGGGACATTTGATAATATCATGGCCGTGAAATTTGTAATGAGTTGTTTCATAGCAATTCACATGGGGTTTTTCTAGCCAAACTTGATCTTAGGAAGGCCTTTGATTCAATGGGATGCTCTTCTTCATAGAAAGCTATTGGATTTCCTTGTCGATTTATTAATTGGGTGAAAGCATGTATCAGATATCCCTTTCTATCATTCTTAATGGAGAAATCAAAGGTTATTTTACTTCAAAATTTGGTCTCGTGCAAGGTTGTCCATTATCCCCATTGTTACCATAGCCATTGACACTTTCTCTGTTAATTGAAGTTAACTTATTTAGATTGACCTTTGATTCGGAACTTGTCAAATTTCTCATTTGCTTTTTTGATGATCTCTTAGTGACTGGAATCAGATATCCATTCGGGTTCTCAAATTGTCTTGAGATATTAAAAAATACAGGACTTGTTGTTAATCTGGAAAAATCCCTCATTTGTTTCTCTAAAGGTTCAAGGGGTGGACAATCTTTGTAGTATTCTAAATATTACTCAAAGTGTTTTCCCCATCAAATATTTGGGTCTTCCCTAACCTTGGGATCTCCTAAACTCATGAACTTCTAGTTTATTATTTGACAAATTGCAAAGATGGCTTGCAGGTTGGAAGTGTAAGTTTCTATCTCTTGGAGGAAGATTACAATTACTTAGATCATCGTTAACAACTTCATATCTTATTGGTTTAGATCTATCATTCCTAAAGGTGTTTTAAAGCAAATTTACTCACTCACTTCAAGATTCTTCTATCATAATGGAGTTTCAAACAAACTTACTACTATATCTTGGGATAAAACATCTCGACCCAAGGAAAAGGTGGAATAGGCATTCTCTGGCTTTTCTCTTAATTCTCTATGTAAAATCAAAACAATGTGGAAAACATTAAAGCGAATCTCTCTGAAATGGTGTAATCGTAAATATGGTTCTATTTGGAATCCATCAATACACAAAGTCTCCTCTATGTGGAAGGAAATGAAATTGTATGCAAATCGCTATTGTGATAAATTAAACTATCACATAGGAAATGGACATTCTTTTATTTGCTTTCGATCCTTGTGGGAATCAATCTATAATGACCATGAGGGACACTTATGACCACCTATTTTACTTATACAAATGCTAAGCTTTGCACTTTCATTTCGATGGAAATTGGAGAATTCCTTCCTTCTTTGTTGAATATCCAATGTTATATGCTTCTATTATTTCTATAACTATTGCGGTGGTGATGGATTACTTGGGATGGATTGCGTAATCCCACTAATCGGATTTCAAACGCTCTATTTGAGCACTTACCTTCGAAATTGGTTTTCTATCGGTTTTCGTCAGGTTAATTATGCTATATATTGTTGGATGGCTTATCTTGGTTAAAAAACTTGATTTGCTTGCCAAAAGAGGGATTGGCATCCAATCAATTTGCGATTTTGTTTTCATGACTGAAACACATTCACATCTCTTCTTTGAATGTCCTTATTCGATGCATCTGATTAGAAGTATTTTACCCAATGGCAATTTCTTTTTAATGCAATCTACCTTGCAACAAGTTCTAAATAGTTTAGAACCAAATGTGCATAAAATCGAAAAGAATTCACTTTTTTCCACCGCTTTTGGTCTCGTATTTGGAGAGAAAGAAATAAAAGGCTTATAACTCATCTTGTTTCTCCTCTCACGACTTACTTGATCACATTAAAGATAGAATTGCCTTCAAAATAGCAAGATGGAAGGTTAATGAATCCCGCCGTGTGTTATGCAAATCATCTTAAGTTGGAGGAATAGAATCCCCTAACCCCTTCTATTCCATTCTCGATTAGTTTCGCTATTCTATCGCTTCATCCGATAAAATGTATCGGGACCTGTGAGCATGGTCGTGCAATGGACGATGATGACACTTTGTTTACCCAAGGGTATTCAAACATTTTCACAGCCTGGTTGCTTATTACAGCAACCTTGGCTGGAGTTTAGCTTCACCAACTGGAGGGCTGTGATTGGTGCCGTTGTTCATCTGTGTATGCTTCGTGATGGTTTTCTGGTTTTTATCAAAGTCTGAGTCCAGTTTTTAATCTTTTATAAATACATCCTTCATTATGTTGGGAGATTGTGCGGTCTTGTGTCGCTTATACGAGGTTCTTCTCTTCGGTTATAGCCGCCACTATATGGAGTTTTTTCTTTTGGTGTTGGAGCGGAGTTCTTGTTCTATCGTTACGGAAAGGATGCTTACTTTCTCTGGATTTCATTCATTACATGGTTGGAGTCTTTTTTTTTTCCGGATTGTCTTGATATTGGCTCGATATTGGATTGATTCTTATCTTATGCTTGAAGTTGGTGGCTGGTTGTATAAGAAGTGTTTTGTTTGGGATGTTTTGGAGGAAAAAACCTTGTCTTTCTTTTTGACTGAAAGGACTGGCCTGATATGCTCTGTAATGGATTTGATGTGCTTCATGCTAATGTGTTTGTTCTGTTCTCATTCCTGCAACCGGTTCCCCGGGTCAGGGAAGTCCCCATTTTATATGGTTTTTTATTTGGGTTTACACAGGAAATATGGTTTTGCATTGGACTATATGTTCATGCTTATGGTTTTGTTCATTGTTTTTGAGCTATTGTAACGGTCTTTGTGGATGTCCTTCCATTCTAAATTTTTGTTCGATCCGTCGGATAGCTGCAAAGAATCGAATTACAATCCCATGTCCTTTCTTTTTTGGGTTTATACATAGCATAGTTAGCCTAATTTTGCTATGTAATTTTGTTCATGAAATCTGAGGTCAGGGTCTTAATTTTGGGTGTGTAACCTGTTTTTTCTTTCTTATAGTCTTCTTTTCCTGTTATCCACATGTTGAATTTTGAATACATTTTATGCCCAAATTTTTCCAAAAAAAAATGATAGATTTAAAGAAAAAATAATGAATATTAGAGAGAGAGGGACAACAACTTTTTTTTTTTTGTCTGTAAATCAAAGAGAGAGAGAGAGAGCAAATTTTTTTTTTTTTCATGTAAATCACAAGAGAGAGAGAGAGGGGGAAAGAGAGCATCTTTTTTTTTTTGGAGAGAAGAGCAAGGTATTTCGATTTTGGGAGCAAAAGCAAAACCAAATGGATGATGTTTACGATTTGCAGATAAGTGTCAGGGAGAGCTTGGAGAGAGGGGAAAATGACAAAATTTTTAAAATAGGTTTAATCTTAATTAACAGTTTAGAAAAAAAAAAAATTTTTTAACAAAATGGGCATCAACGGACGGTGCTAATTTTTTTTTTTTTTTAAAAAAAAAAAACTAGATATTTTATATTTTGATATCTATCATACCAGATGAATGCAGTCAGAATTTTCTAATTTTATGTTATTGAAATTTAAGATTGTGACCAACACGCACAGCTTTTGTAAATGGCAAAAGTACAAATATTCGTTAAAATTTCCAACTATCGATTTTTACACGTCAGTCATAATGATCAAACCTAGTAAAATTAGTATCGTTGAAATCAATGAAATTTTCTACAATTTTCATGTTGGTTGAAATTTAATGACCCAATACACAATAATTTTGAAAATGAGTGTAAAATTGCTACTTTCATACTTCATCTCATAACATTCTCATCTTATTATATATATATATATATATATATATATATATATATATATATATATATATATAATAAGAAATAAAAAATACTTTAGTCTCTCTTACTCCAATGAACATTTATACATAACATTTTTATCTTATTAATCTTTAAAGATTAATTATTTACTATTATATAACATCATCCTTAAATAGATTGAAATATATTTTTAACTAATCATGCCATAATTAGCATTTACATTGAAGAAAGAAAGCTCGATAATTATATTAACAGTTAATATATAAAAATTAGAATAATTGTGCTATAATTAGCAAAAAAAATATTAAAAAAATATTTGTAATAAGAGAATTACATATTGATCACATAGAAATTTCAACCAACATGAAAGTTGTAGAAAATTTTATTACGATTTCAACGATACGAATTTTGCTATATTCGATACATGACTGATCGCAAAAAAATAATGCTTACAAAATTTCAAATAATCGAAGTAGTGCACGATTCACAAAACCGCGTATATGCCACAATCTTAAATTTTGACCAACATGAAAGTTGTAGAAAATTTCTTTACAATTCCAACGATACCAAGTTCGTAAGATTCACATCACATGACTACACAAAATTTAAAATCAAGCTAATTTTTTTTATTAAAAAAATCGTCAATGACGAATGATTGACGATACCACATTAGCACCAATCGTCCATTCAACCGACCACTATGCCTATTTTGTTAAAATTTTTTTTTTATGTCTAAACTGCTAATTAAGATTAAAATTAAATCTATTTTAAAAATTTTATATGAGAAAATATAATAAAGAGAGAAAGCTGAGCCTTGACGTGAGAGTACTAGAAAAGAAAGATGGCTGGCATATCTCTTAACTCTCTCAGCTATTTGTCCGAAAATGAGTATAATGTAATAAACATGACAATTCTTCTGGTTTCAGTAAACTTAATTACCATGTAAAATTTTGAGGTATTTTATTTTCTTTTTCAGGCTAATTTTCGTGTAAATGAAATACGTTTGAAAATGAGCGTATTTCGTTTTACACGGAGTGCGGAACGCGGAGCGGGAAAATTTTTATTTTTTTTCTTTTTGGGAGCGTGGAGCGGAGCCTGGGAAAACTTTTTTTTATTTTTTTTTAATTCGCTGAATCATTAATATTAATTTTAACTTTAATTAAAATAAATATTATTATAACTTAATTAAGATTTAATAAATATAATTATGTTTATTCAAATTGATGATAAATAATTCACCATAAATCAAAAAATTAAAATAATTATTAAATTTTTGTTTATTTAGTAAACAAATAATTAAAGAGTAAACTATTTATTAAAGAAAAATTATTTAATAAATAAATATTAAATCTTGATGATTAATTTATTTAATAAAAATTCCTATTAATTAATTAATGTTTAATATAGTAATAAAATTATATATATTTTTTATTTACTTATAATACTAATAATTAATATCTTAAAAATTTGTAAATTAATTATTAATAATTAAATATTAGAAATAAATTTTATTTGTGTTTGATTTTATTTTAATATCTTAGAAAATTTGTAAATTAATTACTAATAATTAAATATTTGAAATAAATTTTATTTTTATTTGATTTTATTTATTTTTAAAAAAAAATTTTATTTATAATTTATCTATATTTTATTTGATAATATTTATTTTTAATTGAATACTTTAATTAATGAATAAATTCTATAATTAATTTATATATAATAAAAAGATTCGTAATACAAATATTTACTTTACATTCATCTAATCAAATATTTACAATATAGATTTTTTACTTACTTTACATACGTCAATCAAATCAAAATATAGTTTATAGTATTTACTTACATTAACTAAACAATCAGAAAGATTCAAATTCATATTTTTACATCAGATTTTTTTATACATTCTAAATGCAGACAACCAACAGCCCCTTAGTTTTTTTTACTTTAGCCTCTTTTTATTTTTTTTAATATTTTTTTATACTTTGGCGGTATAATAAAAGTTGGGAGCCGCCGTTTCATCCAATGGGAGCTGCCCACTTCATCTGATGGAGTGGGCAAGGTGTGGGCTCGGGCGGTGGGCTGTAAGACTTAAAAAAAATCATTTTGGTGACTATAGCAAAGGGAAAATGACAATAGAGGAGAAAGTACATAACGATATATGAGGAACAATATGGAAATATCTTAGATGAAATAAATAAAATTTTTTTATAGCTGATACCTCATTGTAAAAGTATTTGTTAATTATTCATTATAATTTCATTATGCTCTAATTTGTAAATGAGCACAATGGTAAAAAATTATCATGAAAATGATGTGTTAGTATAGTTGAATCAAGAATGTAAGTATTATTATAATTAGAATTGGATGATAGAGATATTTATAAAGAGTTATTTTTCTTTAAGTGATTAGATCAACTCTAACTCAGATTTCTACGACGACATAATCATATAGTTAATATATATATCAATTTTAGGTTATTTCGTTAATGACGCGATGCACTCCGTTTAATCGGCGCCGCTTTCTTTCAAGATTGAATGGCCATTTTTAGTCAAAATATGCATTATTCCTCACGCGTTTGTGTGCACTCGTCAATTGAGTGCGACCTCATTTGATAGTTTTGAAAGTTTAATTGGTGATCTTCACGAATATTGTCATTATCAACTTTCGACTCGATGCTGCCATTATATCGATAGCTCTTAATCAATCAATTAGATTTTGCAATATTTATATTCTCGATCATTTCAACGCTTAGATGGTGAAGTTCATCGAGGAGGTCGTTTCGACCATTTTCACCGACATCCAGGTTTTGAGCCCGATGCGTGATTATTACTAAGTCCGTCAATTCAACTTACTTTGAACTCATGAATACATGTGGAGGTCAACAACAAAAGGTCGTAGTGAAAGATTCATTGTTAGTCCAACGATATGCTCAATCTCAAATCGATCCAACTTAGTAATTACAACAAAGATATCTTACTTGATCGATAGAGAAAAGACAAGGAAACGCCAATTTAAGGTCACCTTAAATCAATCATATATGCCTAGGTGATGTCTCAATTTATTCTCATATGATTTGATCAAGCTCAAGGCACATATCAATGCCAATCTCCTCATCAAGTCTGTCAAATCAGAAAAGCACAGGGCCAAGTAAGCAATTCCATAGTTCAAACAAAGCTGACGGCTGAACTAATTGAATTTTGTGGTTATTCAGTCTGCTAAAGCACACGTTGCTAGATTAATAACTTAACATTATATAAGCGTAATCAATCATTTGTAACCCTCCAACGACCGCCAAAGTAGCAAGCACATTATTCATGGAGTGCATACACTTCGACAAGTTAATAGGGACAAATACCCTTCATCAAGTCATTAAGCTGTATGAATTTCAAATCCAACCAAATGATAAACCGATTCCCGTGGAATCATTCATCAAAACAAATAAATCAATTCCTCCATCAAACCCAACCAAGCACGAAACTAGAGTTGGAGGAAACTCAAATTGCAATGATATAAAAGAAAGAGATCTTCAAGAAACCATCAAAGATAAGATATAAGAAATCTTATCTATCCGAGTATCGATAAATTGATCAATCACCGCCATTTAGCATGTCGAAATATCGCGCAATGATGATTGCCAAAGTCTTTTGTCATCATTTAAAATGATCCAAGCTCATGCTAGCCTAAATGGTCAACCGCCAATAAACGTGACTCACATCATGAATCACATTTGTTGGGGCATTTTGACCTCTATGCCATATGTCTTTAAATCAATACGCTCGAGATAAATGCAAAATTGAGGCTCAAAATGCACGACGCCACCGAAAATATCAAATGATCTGATAAACGGACCCGCTGCTCGTAACGTCAAAATTGATAAAAATATAAATATTGCAAAATCTAAGAATCGATAAGCATTGATCAAAGTATCGACACGCATATCAGAGTCGAGAAGCTCCGACGATGACCAAACAACCTCCGTTCATGAAATTGATCATGATGTTAGTTTCATAACATTGAAAACTATCAAATGAGTCTGTTCACGTTTAATTTAGATGAGTTTGTGCAAATGTCGAATGATTTGAAACGGTAAATCGATTAAATGCATACGCCATCAAAATCAACCAAATGACCTGATTGACGAATTGAACTTCACCGCGCTCAACGCCAAAATTATAATATAAATATCGCACAACTTAATAATCAATCTGTTGCTGGTCATCAGCTCACACGATAAGTACACGCAGCCAAACGAATTGCGAAATTGAAACACCGTTAGCAAATATCAAAAAACTATCAAATGAGACAATCGCGCCAATTATGAAGTCAATAATGTTTGAGAATGCGCAAATCGCTCAAAATTTATTAGATGTCACCAAAATGGTCGAAATGACTTAATCGATGACGGACTTCACCGTGTATTCGAACGTCGAAAATCGTAATATAAATCAAAATTTAACGATCAATCGATTGCGCCGAAGCTATAATGGACACGCATATCGTGATGTGCGACGATATCAATGATTACGATAACATCAACATTAGCTTCAAAATATCAAAATGATCAAATGAGACCGCACGCTTAATTGACGGTACGCCGAATGTCGAATAATTTAGTGACATCACGCAAATCGAGCAAATGCACCGCATAAAATTATCAAAATGACCTATCGACGAATACGTCGCCGAGTTCAAAATGAAATTGGTCGTGATATAAATATTGCACAACTTAATGATCAAGCTAAGTTATCAACATATTTGCACATATCAAGGGTGAGACCGAGGACCAAACGATCTTCGCGGAAATTGATCGCCATCGACTTCAAAATGAATATATCAAATAAAGACCGTCGATTCACATGCAAAAATCGAGTGGCCGAAAGCACGCGATAATCGTAGCATCAATCAAGACCAAACTAAATTGATTGATGAAACGGACATTATTGTTCTAAATAATAAAATTAACTTAAATTGATAATATATATATATATATATATATATATATATATAGATTATGTTTTCGGTCATTCCGTCTCCCCTCTCGATTTCCGCCATCCCGCTTCCGCTGTGTCCCGCGGGCGCCTCTCCGGTGCCATACCGCGTCCGCTGCATCCTGCAGGCCCACGCTGCTCTGGCGCCATCCCGCCTCCGCTGCATCCTGCGGGCCCACGTCACCCGTCCCCGCGTCCCACAGCCCGCTGACCCGTCGCGGACCGTTCCACCTCCAAACCCGCACGCTGCACAGGCCCAATCTCGCCGCAGCCCAGCCCGCCGTTCCGTGATTCAAACCCGCACGTTCCGTGTGTCCCGCCTCCGCCGTAGGCCCACTGTGTCGCAAAACCACCACGCCTCCACTGCCGTGTGACCCGCGCCGTCCCCCTGGCCAGCCCACCATCCCACCGCCCACACCCGTGTCCCGCGGGCCTGCACCTGCGTCCCGCGGGCCTGCACCTGCGTCCCGCGAGCCCGCACCCGCGTCCCGCCGGCGCATGTTCGCTCCTCTTCCCGTAGCCGCACCTCCCGCGCCTCCCGAAACCGCGGCTGCTGTCCAATCCCGCAAGCCGGAACCACTGCAGCCTCCAAACCGACGGCCCGCTCCGCGCCGTAGCCTTCTTTGCGCAATCCAGTCCGCAGCAAGCTATTTTGGCCCATCCCGTCTCGTTTTCACTTCATCACAAATCGGGGAAAAAGATCATCAAGAAGCAAATTCTTTTTTTGATTTCTAGCATCATACCCCTCACTTTAACCTTCCTATTTTTACTTCGCCATAAACCGGGAAATAACATCATCAACCGATGAATTATTCTTTCGATTTTTGGCGTCGCACTCCTTTCATTACATTCTCAATTACATGCCTAACCCCGTTTCTTTGATGAAAGCATTGTAGCACATCGAAAAATGCATCGTAACATGTATGATGTATATATATTTAAATATGCCATGTTTTCAGATTCAAGCACTCATCGCTCGGGCCGCAACGATTTAAAAAAATCGGCCGACGCCTCGCACGCCGCTAGCTCAACACTGTGATGTCGCTTCGAACATCACAATTTTGTCTAACACTTAGACGACATACAACAAATAAATAGTAAATTTCACTTACAAAATTTATTTAAAATATTAAAATTCTTATTCTTCAAATATTCTCAACCCTTCAAATAAATGAATAAGAGACTCCTTAATCTTATTTATAAATTAGTGAAGAGAGATAAAACAGAGAGGGGAAGCCAAGTTTGAATAAAATGGGGTAAGTTTGAGGGAAAAAATGACAATTAATAAAATAACAAATTAAATTATTCTCTGAACCTATACTAAAATGTCTTCTTTAATCTTTCTTTTCGTGAGATGAGAACGATAATTTAAATCAAAAGAAAATCATGGAGCTTTTCTTCAATACAAAATTTGAGGGATTTCATTATAATTAGGATTTTTAAAATCAATGAAATCACTAATTAAGTGAAATTATCTAAGCTATAAACACTGCATGTGCTCATAGAGATTTCTTAATTTTAATATCTAAAAAAATTTCGCTAAAGTTAAAATTAAATGAAAATACAAAATCAATCTCATAATTCAAACACAAAATTACCTAAAATTGCTACACCGCATTCCCCAACACTACGAATGCTTAAATTTAAGTGTTGAGGATGCTACGCATTGTTTCTTGGTTTAATCTTGGGGTAGTTGAGGTTAACAAAACCTAAAACCTATAATAAGAATTTTAAATCAATGAAATATAGAAAATGATCATCTTGGTGATAAAAGATCTCTCATTAGTTCAGAATTAGATATAAAACTCTTAAAACATATTATAATTAATCAATTTTAAGTAGCAATAAAACTTAAATGAAATTTCATTAAAAGCTTAAATCAAACTCATCCATCTACCTTATTTGTTTGTGGGGGTGACAATTAAGAAAATTTTAGCTCACAAAAGAGCCAATGTCAAATCAAGTGTTTCTTGTTCTCAATCAATCTCACGCTAAGGGGCGTGACCGTGTTCTCATTGCGTAGCTTGATGATGCTCCATAGATGAAATAGTTACTGAGTCTCTCGATTGGGGTTTGGCCGGTCACTCTTTATATTACGATCATGATGTCTTCGTGCTCCCAATGGCTCGCCCTTTGAGTTGTGAATCATAGGATACTGATGACCCTCTGCCGGTGACTTATATCGTCTCTGACAAAATACCACTAAATCTACAGGATTTCTTGGATGGACGTAACCCATGTGAGAATCCTTCGGCCGGTTATTACTCATTTGACTAAGTAGACTAGGGATAATAGGGATGACGAACAATGGGATCTAGATCGGACACGTCATCATTCCAACCATCCAGCTAAAATTTAATTTAAATTCAAACTTCATCTTTTCTATTATATGCTATGTATTTAGCGACTAATGGCAATCGAAGTTCTCTCACTACTGCGGTAATTAACTATAGCTTGCCTATAAGAAACCTAGAACCAGATCTAAAGTTCTCGCAAAACGAGAGCGAAATCTCTGGATAGTGTCTTATCTACTATCTCATATGCTTTCTGAAAATTACACCGATACTGCCAATCACACTCTCTTAAATTCAATTTCAATTTGTCGAGAAGTCGGTGACGAATTTTTGGAGCCCACACTCCTTTCAAAAATACTGCTGCATTATTAAGAATTGTGGGCACATGTCGATGTTTGCTAAGGGACTACATCCAATCCTTTTCTTCGCAAGTGTAGCATCGTTGTTATCCCTGTCTTGAGACATTGGATCTTCATCTATGTCGGGAGCAACTGTTTCTTACAACTCAAAGAATTATATATGTAATCATTACATACTTGTCATGTGTTGAAGCTACCTAAATGGAGAAGTTTATAAGGTTCCTTCTCTGCTGTCCTAATGACGCCGGTGAAGTGACTTACCTAATTTTTCTTCGGTTCTAGTAAGCCAAAGTTAAAAAAAAATATATCAATTAATTTTTCAGTTTATATCAGCTTATTTTTTAATCAATGAAAACTACTAAACTCAGCTTGTAGCTTAAACTTCAGAAGGTTACGGCTTATTTTCACTTAGTTTACCCTTGCTTAGTTTCTATAAATGAACAACCAAACCCATTGAAACATTGGTCCATCCCCTAAAATGCAAACCCACACAACAACTAACTAGCCTAACAATTGTAAAGCTAGAACAATCGGAACTTTACTCGAGCAAATTCAACCTTGCTGCAAGTCTGAATTGAACCTTCATCTTTAATTGAGTTTGTTCCTAATTATCACTAGATCGATCTGGTTCAACAGTTGGTAAGCGCTCTTCTTTTTGTTTTTGTTTTATCTTTCGTCTTTAATGCTAAAAGAAAAAACATACTTAGGCTCCATATGTTTTGTAGGATTTGAGACAGAAAATGAAAATGGAAAAAGAAAGACAATTGTATTGAGGCCAAGAAGTGTCTCCATTAGGTTCAGCTGGCTTATGGTGACAATTTGGAATGCCAATTAATTGAATGATACAAATCGTATAAAAAAAGGAAAAAGTTTAATCAGATCCTGGTAGAAGCAGTCATAAATGAGTCAAAAATCAAACCAACTTGCGCAAACTAAGTTCCATCATTTTAAGATAAAATATTAATACCCCTTTCACATTTTATTGTAACTTATGATTCTTCAAATCTAGCAAGGAAATCCACTCTTGAAACCACCTTACGATTCGTGAATATCCGAACTGGAAAACTATTACATATTGCATAATCGAACTTCTAGATTGTCTTCCAATCTTTTGAGAATAACCAGAACAAATTAACAACCTTTCAAGTAGCATAACAAGGGCCTTGATTTTACAGAATAGACACATTGGGCAATAATGAATTGCAGAGATTCTAGTTCAGCTGAAATAGGAAAGCATCATAGTTATCTCTCTGATACTGAGAATTGATGAATCAAGCACTGGGTTTGGGCACTTTATTGGCTGATCTTCTTCCAACGGCTCCATTGGATGTTCTATAGGCTCGAACTCGGTATCGCATTCAGCCTCTTCACTCTCTTCATAATAATCATCTCCAACTTTTTTCTCATCAAACATGTCTTCTCCTCCTCTTTGTCTTCCTCCTCTTCCTCCTCTTCCTGAATTCAAGACCAAACACACAGCATTAGAAAGAATCACAATGCAGAGAGAATGAGAGAGAGAGAGAGAGAACTAAGGGAAGGGATGAGTAGGGTCCTCCCATCAGGGAGTCTGAAGAAATCGATCCCATTGCTTTCCCTCTTTTATCCTGATTTTTCTTTCTTTCGACGATTGAAAGCTCTTTCATTTCTGCTTTGGCTCCTTCAGCTTATTCCTCAATGTCATGAGAGTTGATATATAAAACGGATTCCACCTTTCATGCCAAGCACTCGGCTTCTCTGTTTCCTGTTATAAACTGGAAGGGAACTATATTTTAAATCGGATTGAACGCGGAGGAATGGGCCAATCACCTACTCTCACACTGCGCTGGCCACTACGTTTTGACGACATGACGAATCAGTCATTAAAAAAAATTATCAGATAATTTTAACACCAAAATACGTGATGCGAAATATTTACTCAAAAGAACAAATGTTTTATTAAAAGGGAATTTTTATTTTTTAAAAAATTCATTTTAAGTATCATTTTATGATAATACTATGTAATATTTTCAATTTCAAAAATATTATTTTTTTAGTAAGTATCAAAATCCTGATAGACATTTTCAGAGTCAATCGAGTGATGTTTGTGCAGCATCATCTCAAGCTGTTGCTTAAAATTATAGCCTCAATTGAGTTTATTTGCTAATCTACATATAGTAATTTATTTTAAAATTTTTTAAAAACGGAAATATATTATTTAATTGAGTATAAATCAAGAGATTATTGTACATATTTTTTTTTTTGGGTTCACCTAGAATGATTATTTTATTCTCATATACATAGAATGTAAAAGAGACATTTTTTTTATTAAAAAAACAATTTTGAAATCTTACACAAATAAAAATCATTGTCCATTTGGCTCAATCTAGATTAGAGTTAAGATTTATTTGTGGTAGTTGCAGTTGTATGAAAAAATAGTAGTAGAGCTATTATATAAATTACTATCTAAAAATTATGATGAGTATTATAATTTTTTTTATTTAAAAAAAAGTATGATAGGAGCTTTTTGACAGCTATAGTATTATGTTATGCCAGATTGAAAAGTTTAATTTTTTCATCATAAATTTTTTTAAATATAATTTTTTAAATACCACTTGAGTTATGATTCAAACTGCATTGTTGGCAAAAAATTGACTCAAATACAGCCTTAATCCAAAATAGATTCAATTTTCTTTTTTCAATGAAACATGCACAACATTTTTTGCTTGGAAAAATTTGGATGTGTTGGTATATGTTAGTTGAATAGACCAAATTGAGTGGTAAAAGAATAAAAAATTTGAGAGATTTTAGTTACATCAATTTTCTTGAGCTTAGGTAAATTATGCTCTATAGACTTAAAATTTAAAAATTCCTCTTCTAAGTGTGGGGCTAGGATCTCCATGTTAATATAGGTTAGCCAAGAATAATCAAGAGAACATATTCTTCCAATGAACTAAAAATTGAGGCTTATCAACTAGGTAAATGTGTAATTCCTTCATGATAATATAGTCAACTCTAAGAATGAGTGATTTTGCAAATAGGGAACGATATCTCTTGCTAAAGAGTTTGACTAATTAATTAAAAATTTGTGAACTCTTCCATATGATAGATATCTTTAATATTAGTAACAAGATAGATTAGTATATTTATAAGTAAATTATGGTGAAAGATATTATATTTAATTTCTACAAGAATTTTGAATGGGTCATCTTGCAAGTAATTTTTAAAATCTAGTTTGTTGTATTACAAGTTGATCAAAACATAAATTTTTTAAAATTCTTTTTAGCATATTATGATTTATTTTACAAGCATATTTATCATTGTTTAAATTGATTTATCTTCTTAAAGTGTCATAAAGGTTTTGTAAATATTTGTAAACATGACATGGAAGAAAGTTTCTCCAGTTTAATATTTGGGATGGGAGAAATGTTTGTACTGAAGTTCTTAAATAAATCTTCTATAAAATATAATTAGGCAAAAAAAAAAAAAAACTTCATATCTTAGGTATTGCAGATGATCTATTTTACTTATACGAAAAATAAATATATTATCAAAATAAATATCTAAAAACTTTCCTATAAAGTATAATAAGATAGTGTTCATTAGACTCCTCAATATACTCGAGACATTTTAAAGTTTACAGGGCAACACTAACCATTCATAAAGCCTATTAGGGTCCTTAAATGTGGTTTTTTATTTATCTCTAGATAAATTTAAATATAGTTATAATGACTTTTAAATTAATTTTAGAAAGACTTTAGAGTTTAAACCCAATATGACATCCAATCAAAAAAATAAGAAAAATGTATTTGATAATTACTTTATTAATAGTTTGACTATCAATACATAATTTTCATGCGCAATCTTTCTTAGGGATTAACATGACTAAAAGTAAAAAAAAAAATTAAGACTTCATATATGAATCCTTTCTTAAGGTCTTTAACTTGTCTCTAGAGCTCAATATTAGTAATGGGATTTATCTTGCAAAGAATTGAAAAGTTATGAACTTGGGACTAAAATAATAGCATATTGAATGGACAATTGGGGAGATATCTTATTGATAATATTATCACATGCAATATCGTTAAACTTAGAAAGGAGATAAAAGACCATAGTATATATGAGTCTCAATAGAATCAATTGTTATGTCTTTCACATGCAATAAGTGTAAGGAGGACAGATACATTTTTTTTTGTTCTTCATGGTTTTAAATCCAATAATTTTTATTATTTAAGTTAGAGAAATTGAAAGGAAAAAAAGTGTTAAAATTTAAACAAAAATAAATAAAATAGGGCCTCACAATAGTGTTTCCTATTACAATCAATTAAAACTTAATATCAAAAGATTTAGATTGTAGATCATAGTTAAATTTATAAGATGTTATGGTGGGGGTCTTTTTGTAGATTTGATAATAATAAGTTTAATGGTCCTATTATTTATTTGAAAATATAAGTATTTTTCTTATAATAGAGGATAAAAATTAAGTCACTATAACACTAAATTTGAACTTCATAATCATCAATTTTGATGAGAATGAGATATTATTTATTAAAAGAAAGATGTATAATTGATCCATTAGACATAAACATACTTTAGGGAGTGATTCATTCTTGAAATTGACTTTGGTAATAGTATGGTTAAGATGACATTCATTATAATTCCTTTATATATGGCTAACTTACACATTTTTTCACTATAAATAACACATACTAATTTTTTTTTAATTTCTCTATTTTATTTTTGAATATATTTAAATATGTAATAACATTGAAGTGTCATCTATGAACTCCAAATCTTCATTAGAATGGGGTGTATCATTATAAATTTTCATATTAGATTTTAGCTTAACCACATATACATTAAGTAATACATGCCAAAGGCGTGAAGTAGTATACAACGTCTTATTGAAGCTTGATATTGAGGTTTAATTGAGTTTATTAATGAGATTATTTATGAACTTTAAATGACACAATTCTTGATCATAATTGAATATACACTACATTATTTAAGCTTGTTTATCTAATAATAAAGTATTTATAAAAATATTCATATTTGTTTCATTAGTTAATCAAATGATCATGAATGAGTTTAATCGAACAAAGACATAAGCAGCTCGTTGAACAATTGGTTCATTTGTAGTTCTAGACTTAAGTAGTTGAGCGATTATGACAATTAATTCATTAAACCTAAAAATTAATTTATTGAGTCTAGTAAAATTTGATAAAGCTGATAAGGCATGATGATGAAGTCACATGAGGAGTTGCTTAATATGCTAAGTGCAGATGTATGGGTGAAAGTGAATAGATCTGTGCTTGGAAGGAAAATATTTGAGGGAGAATTAGAATAATTGGAGGCTTAATGGGTGTCAAGGTCACATACCTTATTTATGCTCAAGATTAGAAGTAAAGAGCACTACAATTGAGCTTATGTTTCTTATGATAACCTATGCATGATGATGGAATACAAAGTGAAGGAATGGCCCTAGATAGGCTTGAAATGCTTATGGGAGCAAGCAACAATGTTATAGTGAGTAGCAAGACATACTTATAAGAGAGTCATGAGAGTGGCTTGAGAATAAGGGTGCATGTGGGATAAACCACTAGTTGAATTTTAAATGCACTATATTAAGATTTATTATTAAAGAAGCTGATGATATGTATTAAAGATTTTCTCTCCAAATGGTGCCAATAAGCTAAAATGGCATGAATCTTATTTGCGTTTGAATGCTCAAGCCAAGTCAAACAAAACCCATATTAAAGATTTAGATTAATTATAATTTAATTTTTTAATTTTGCTTAATTTTAAATAAGATTAAAGTATTCAAGATGATGTTTAATCTAAATCTAGATGCTAAGAATTGGTCAGGGCTAGATATAAATTATTTTACCTGAAAAGATTTTCTAAGTTGAATGTCTTGCATGAAGTTTTTTTATTAATTTTTTGTGGAATAGAAAGAATCAAGTCAACAACATGATCTATCAATATCTTTTCCATCATTACATAAATATAAAATGGAAAAAAAATGAATATCCCATAGACACCAAAGGTGAAAGATTGGACACCCTAATGAGAATATAAAGGGTTGAGCTCTAACTAGATCTTATTGAGAATGGTTGAACTCTTGAGATGATCTCACTAATATGAGACTTGATGAGGGCCAACAAAAAATGACCATTTTTACTATGAGCCATGAAGACACTAGTTTCTTTAGAGGTATTAAGAGTGATATTACTTTTAAGTTACCTGATTGGATACAAGTTTCTTGAATGAGATGTCAAGACAATATTATTTGAGATTGGGTCACTAAGCGTGGTATGATTTTATAGGATAAGTTATTGAGATACTAGTTTCGTGGGATTGGTCATGAAGAAGTGATTGAGAGGAGGATGACTGTCGTAAGAAATGACAAAGTCACATGACTTTCCAAGGATAGAGGTTTGCTAATAATTGATCAAAAGAGTTCACCAGAGAGACAACCTCCTGAAAAATGACTGACATCAATTTCTTAAAGTAGGTTATTGAGATGATGTCGAGAAAGACATGAATCTTAAGATATTGACTCAAAAGGGACAATCAAAGTTAAAAAAGGTTCATTAGGAAATAACATAGTGATAGTTTTATCAAAGTTTAGGTTTGCCTATGCATGGTATGTGATCAAAATTTCAACTTATGTTAATTGAATAGGATTATATTGAGGCTATCAGCTATCAAATCAAAGGCCTTGAAAAAATAATTGCCCTAAGATGATTTTTTAGAACCTCCTAATCACTATGTTAATTAGGTCATGATCTTGAGATAGACATAAAACAACTACTAGTTTCATAAAATGAGCTAGATTAATCTCATTTGTGGAGCTAAGAAGCCAAAGAACTTAAATTCAGGATATGAGATCTCAGGTACATCAATTCATGCACATGTGATTTGCAATGCAACAAAACAATAATAATAATAATAATAATAATAATAATAATAATAATAATAATAATAATAATAATAATAATAAATACAATACACGATATGCTAGTAGACATAAAGCATAAGACATTCAATATCTTTCTGAATTGATGTTTTTATATTTTTACCAAATTTATTTCTTGAATGTAAAAAATCTATATTATGATCAAAATTGACATGACAAAAAAAGGGGGATCCATGCCTAAGAATCAAAGGTTTCAATAGATGTGTTAGAAGAAGATGGAAATTGGCTTTAGAGGTAATTAGGCATAGAGAAGAAGGTTGATTTCCCTCGGGGAAAAGAACAGAAAATCAAGCAAGCTTGAGAGGAAGATCCGTTATAACTTTGGTTGATGGTGCTCTGCCATTCAGCCATGGCCAGGGACAAGAAAGAAGATCTCAAGCAAAGAGAAAGGAAGAGACATACATAGATCTGAAGGAAGAGATGCAAATCCCACACTTGCACTTCTATGCTTTATTACAATAACTTAATATCACTATATAATTCATGAGTATAGTTCTCATTACTTGGAGATCAAGTTACACTATATATAACCAACATCCATTAATTAAAAAAATTAAATTATTAAAAAATCATAATGACTATATTAACAACTTGACTTTTATTTCACTTCTAATATGGGATATATTTTTTAGCACTCCAATCATTAATGGCTAATATTTCCACTTTGTGAATCTTATGATAAATTAGTTTATACATTTACAAAACAAATGGCAAAAAAAAGGAAAAAAAAAGAAAAAAAAAAAAAAAAAGAGAAAAATCTTTTCAAACAAATCCTATTTTACATATAACTTTCTAATATTTATAAACGCTGATGATGATTTATCACTCATCAGCGATCGTGGTAGTCCTGTAGAATATCATTAGCATTTTTGTGCAGGATTTAATTAAACGAACAAAGGCTCAAAACCTTGAAAAAACAAAAATTTTCGCGAACCCAACGACTTCAGCCTAAGAAGGAATAAAACAATGGCGGAACGCAGTGGACAAAACAATTTGGAAAGAATTAAAGAAGAACAACCTCAAAATGATGCTTGGAGCAGCTTCATATCAATATATATTTCTTGACATCAGTTCTATCAAATTGCCGCCGCCGAACGGTGGAGCAGCTTGATTTTATATTGGCGTAGCCCAGGGCAAGCGTAAAATCACCGGCCTAACTTCGTCTTTCAAGGAGAAGAAGGGATTCCCAATGCTGTTAACCAAAGGGTTAGCCGACGCCGGCGCAGGCGCCTTGTCATCCTCAAACACCTCCCATTCCTCAGTCACCACCGTCTCCGACCACTGATTAGACGGTTTCCTATCCCTTCTCTCTTCTTCTTCCTTCGGATAATTTTCGTCCTCAGTAATCCCAGGTATGCCACCACGCACGAGAGCTTCGAGGTCGTGGATGTCCTCGTCAGGAATAGATTCGACGGGAGGGATCTCGGCGGCGTTCAGCACGCCGAGGCTACGGCAGAGACCGAAGAATGAGGAGAGTTGCTCGTTCTGCTCTGCAGCTCTACGAAGCACCTTCATCCCTGCCATACCCAGTCGTCTCCGTTCTTCGATGGGCACGGCCGTCTTCGCCTTTGAGGAAGCGGAAGCTGTGAGGGAGGAGGTGGAGGAATTAGAGCCGAGCACATCGACGAGGAAGCGGGCAATGCCTCTACAAATGCTGCTGTACACCTCAAAGATCTCGATGACGACACAATTCATCGCCTCAAGGATAAGCCCCACCTCCATTCCGTCTGCATAAGGCCGGATTTGCATCAACAGCTCTAGTAGATCCTGCATCTTCACCAACATTTCGAGATATTCTCTGAGTGAATGGTCAGAAACTGAAGGTAGCAGCTTGGAGTTGGAGGAGGAGGACGAGGAGGGATTGTCATGGTAATCAAATTGGGGGACGGATGAGGAGAGGACGGAGCGGTAATCAAGGAATTGGAAGTAGGCTCGCACGAAGGCGGAGAAACCGTAGGAGGCTACAGAGGGGCGAGCTGAGTGATCGCGAAAGTCGGACAGGTCGAATGGAAGGCGGCCGAGGCGTGGGGCGGTGGCGGAGCAGAGGAGGACGCCGTGGGCGAGGAGGAGGGTCTTGAGCGCCACAACCCACGACCGAGTCCGGGTCGCACGGCGCGAGAGCGCACGCAGGAGCGGGGCAAGGCAGGCGGGCGAGGTGCGCGCCCAGGCGAACACTCGCGCCGCGTTCTTGTAATCGACGGAGCGCTCATCGTGGTTAGTGGCACGGATCACGGCGGCCTCCATCTCAGCCCGCTGCCCGCCGCCAGCGACCCGGCTCAGGTACACGCTCCGCTTGTCTTTTAATACCGCCGTTGTGCGCCTCCACCATTGTCTCGTTGACGACGTCATTACGACGTGCGCGCACGGTGCTGCGCTGATAACTTATCCAAGCGTTTTTCTGTCTAATATGTTCGGCTTTTGGGATTTAAAGAGCGAATAGGGGGCATGGGTTTTTTTGGCCGGCGCGCAGGAAAAGAGATAAGGGAAAAGAAAAAAGAGGAGCCGGCCAGCGTTGTGACTGGGCCTATTCTGGGGAATGGCCAGGCCTATGGTTTTGTTAGGAAGATCGTCACCGGGGGAAAAATTATTACGTGAGGAGTCCGGACAAAAAACGGAGCTTCTGATTGATGTCCCCACGGTGCGGACTCCGCACGTAAACGTGCAGCCGTAGGAATCCGCGTTAATTTCTCTTCCTCTGTTATCTTCCGTTGCCGGGTTAATCTGGGGTATAATTACGACAGTTTCTTCAGAGATAAATAAAAAGGAAATTTACACATAGGATACAATTTCTATGTATTTAAATATGGAATATCTAAAATTTGATATGATTTGTATGACATTTGCTGTTTTCTCCCCCAAACAGAGCCAAATTAAATTATTTGCCTTTGCTTCCGTGCGGTGGTCTCGACTTGCCCTTTCAGATGAAAGTTTAAATACACTAATACTTAATTTTGATGATTGTAATTAAATTTCATTAAATAAATATACAAAAGCATCACTCCAAATGAAATCATACAATTCAATAGAAAAAAATTTATTAGGATATTCTAGTATTAATTGTATTAATATATGCTTGAAAATTATTAAATTTATTTTGAGATTAATATGATATAAATTTTATACACAAAGCATTATTCTCAATAAAAATCTTATGATTTTTTATCTATAATAATATGATTTATATCAGAATATATTAGTAGGAGAGGAGATACTAGTGGAAAACAAAGATAAGCGAGAAATAAAAAAAATTATATATATTTATATATATAATTTGCTCCATGATAGTGGTTGAAGCTTAAAAAGTGAAGTCATGTATATGAAGTCTTATAGCAGTAGTGTAGCGGTAATATTCCCCCTCAAGATGTGATATAAGAGATCTCTGATAATTATCTTGGATAGAAGTGAGGTTAAAGGACAAATTGGTAAAGATTTGGTGAAGACACTTGCAAGTAGATGCCAAGTCCGGATATTCATAAGCTTGACAATAGGTAAAGTGGCATTTGATTCAATATATTTTGTTTGATTAGTTGTTGTATAAAATGCATATAAAAATGTTTGTGTGGAAGAATTGGCTATACATGGAAATCTCAAAAGAGTAACATTAGCCAAGTTAATTTGCTAGCAATGGTTGCAATTGCTATCTACTTGACTTGGCTAAGGAAATAATTAGTAGGGGAGGAGATACTAGTGGAAAATAAAGATAAGCGAGAAATTAAAAATATATATATATATATATATATATATATATATATATATATATATATATATATATATATATATATTTGCTCCATGAATGAGATATCGGAAAACATATAGTGGCTGAAGCTAAAAAAGTGAAGTCATGTACATGAAGCCTTTTAGCAGTAGTGTGGCAGTAATATTCTCCCTCAAGATGTGATATAGAGATCTTTGATAATTATTTTGGATAGAAGTGAGGTTAAAGGACCAATAAGTAAAGATTTGGTGAAGACACTTGCAAGTAGATGCTAAGTTCGGATATTAATAAGCCTAGCAATAGGTAAAGTGGCATTTGATTCAATATATTTTGTTTGATTAGTTGTTGTATAAAATGCTTATGAAAATGTTAGTGTGGAAGAATTGGGTATACTTGGAAATCCCATAAGAGTAACATTAACCAAATTAATTTGCTAGCAATGGTTGCAATTGCTCTATACTTGACTTGGCTAAGGAACGAAAACTGTTTGCTAGATTTTAACTATTTGAGATTAGAATTTTTTTTTACTTCACAAGTGAATAGAATTTTCTTTTTAATGATACAAATATCAGTGAAATATTTTCTTGTGTGAGGATCCTCATTCAACATTTGAAAAAATTTTGAGCTACATGTCAAAAGCTTTAGTGAATAATACCTTAACTTAGTTTAGATTTTAATTGTTTGAGCTAAAAATTGGCTGAGTTTATGTACCATAAAAGTTGTATCAAGATAAGAGAAGGCGAGGTGTAATAAGAGTCCAATGAGCCTTTTATATTGTCTAGTATTGTAATTCTCAATCCAATGTGTTGGGTGGGGGTGTGCCGTAGGGACATTAATGGGCTTGATGGGAAGAAATCATTATCTTCTAGGAGTTCTAAAGTATAATGGCGCTAAGAGAGCATGATTCTAGCATTTAAATGATAATCTCTAAACCGAGAAAGTATTTCAAGGTGCCTGCATCTTTAAGATTAAATTATGTATAGAGCAAATTTTTAATAAATTTGTGTGGTGCTTATTTTTGAGATGTGTATGGAGGACATCACGCAGATCTGAGGGGGTACTTATGGAAGTAATCTAGTACAATATTGAGGTATGATGTACTATCTCGAAAGATAGATACATCACCCTTAAATGGACCTAATCACTTAATAAAGACTCCTAAGGCATGCTGGTCTTCGAATATACGAGATATTTTTCTCCTACTTGACATAGATGAATAAAGTAGGGTTATATTAAACCGGGTTCTAAAGATCCCTATAGAGGCAAGCCTCCATAATTAATTACTTCCTAAAGAAGGTGAATTCTTTAGGAATACTCTCGATTAAAGTAGACAATTGTTATCTCCAAAGATTTCAATGATAAGACTAACAATAAATTGGCTATGTTTAGAAAATTAAATTGGAAAGATCAAGGAGAAGACTTACTTTTGGAAGCCGAAGGAGATAAGTAGGGAATGTTCATGATACTAGGAGACCTAGTGAGCATTCCAATCTATCCCGTGGTTGGACTTTATTTATTTGAAATTGAAAAGAATTATTTTTGTTTGAATTGAATCTTTATTAGATTACTAGGGCTTATAATCCACCGACACAAGGTTAGAGAAATGCTTAAGAGGTGAGGATTTACACTTGTAGCCTAAAGGAAACAGCTACCTCGTATCCTAAGTCTAGGGAACTTTATCATAAGCCAAAGCACAACCTAAATCTAAGTGAAAATGGGTATATGGTTCACATCCTCAAGAGAGGATGAACCACCCAACTACTGGACTTATAATCACTTGGAGCGGTAGCCAGCTAACTCCTCCTATGCTTTAAAACCATGAAGGAAAGTCATATGATTTTGCAAGATAGTTGGGTTGTTATTATTTAGAAAGAGACTAAAGTCTTTAAACCCACTCCCTGAGAGATTAGAGAATAAGTGGTATGAATAATGACTTAATCTAATGTAAATCTTTTCAATTTTTATTTGATTTTGACACTTCATTTTGACAAAGGCCATATGATTTCTTATGCCTAAATGCATGTTGAAATGAGTTATAGGATAAATTAAAAGAGAAGAGGGTGAAGCTCCGTCAGTAGGAGTTGCTCTCAATGGTTAAGTGGTTCTCATATGTGTAAGGACAAAGGCTCTCATTTTGCAAGAGTGATTCAAGATGATATTTATGATGTGAGCCATACAACAATCTGTTAAGGGGTTGTTAAATATTTTAATTATCTTGATTTAATGGCTAGGCTTTATGTGAGGTTATGAGTAATAGAAAATTTTAGTTATGAGTTGTAGTTGGGGTAGAAAAAATAAATTTTTCCTAAGAGCCTAATCATATCCAGGCCACACATTAAATCATCATTCATAAAGAAACTATCGAAATTCATGCCATTTCTATTACATAATTTAAACATAACATCAATCAATTTTGTAAATCTAACATAAAAAGAATAAAAGGTAGGTGCGGTCGGGTACCGTCATACAACCCGAAAAGAGAAAATGGGTAGCCGAGCTCTACCCTTATATAACTCAGAATATGAAAGAATAATTACAATTATAAATAAATGTTATAGGGGTATTCTTATCTTCATTCTTCATATCTCCTTCATTTCTTCATTTGATTTGCTTCTTTTGATTTAGTAGGCTTCGAGGCATCACATGGCACCCAGGGCTATGCCTTCTGGTCAATGTTCATTCTTATCCCCCATAACACTAATCCTAATTCCTAATGCAAAATTATATTAAAAAATAAAAAAGTAAATCTAACTACACATGTGAAATAAGTATTAACTAAAAACTCCATACAACCCAAGCAATTATATGAATAATTTGGACTTAGCACCCTGCACATGGGTAACCAAGCCTACCTATCTTAATTTGGATTATGCTTAGGGGTTAAGCAACCTGTAAAAGAGAGTATTTATCTTTATTTTAAGCACCCCTTAAGCACAATCACCTGAATAAAATATGATTAGGCTAATCACAGCCTAACATCCAGTCTACAAAATATACACCATAACATCGGTCTAAAATAAAAATAATACACCAACAAAATCACATACATCACCACCATACAGCTAGAAGTGGTGACTTAGTTATATGGTGTGTGTATTAAGGCTTGTCTGGTATGTCCTAACTAAAATTTGTTATGATTTTATAAATATAAGAGAATTTAATTATAAGGGATTGATTTCACTTTAAGTGGTTTAATTGATTTGGAAATTTTACTTAGTATTTTCTTTGGTTTCATTTGACTTACACTTAGCAACTAAGTGTTGTAAAGAGAAGAAAAAAAAGGTTGCCCTCTTTCATCCCTACCTTAAGTCACTCTAAAATATATTAATTAATCAATTCTCTTTAGTGAATGACTTATTACACATTTTAAATTAATCATAAGTTTAGGTTCACTTTAAATAATCATATTCAATATGAAAGACATCTTAAAATTAATTTGATTGAATTATTATCACATGACACACATTCAACCATTCTTTTTCATCATATATGACATGCATATGATTAAATCCTAAGCATACCTACACATACAATATGTTTCTTTTGGCACACTTTAAATGAAAGATGCATAAGTGCAATTTGTAGAAAAATGAGATTTTTATTCATTAGCTAAATACACATTCAAGTGTATAAAAATTTTAAGCAGGTATTTCGCCATTGTTAACTAGGGGAGTGAGGTAAAGACCTCCTTGTGGCTACTTAAAGCTTTGCATCCCCGGAATGTCTAGACTAGATATACCCACTATTTTTGAATACACATGAATATACAAATGACTACAAGAATATAAAATCATGCAAAGGTTGTATTTCTTTTAATTTAATTATTTATGCATGTGGAGTAAAGTCAAAAATGAGATTTTCATTTTGCTAAATGCACATACAAGTGTATAAAAGTTTTAAGCAAGTACTTCACCATTGTTAACCAGGGGAGTGAGGTAAAGACCTCCATAGGGCTGCTTAAAGCCTTATGTCCCCAGAATATCCAAACTAGATATACCCACTATTCTTGAATACACATGAATGTATAAATGACTACAAGAATGGAAAATTATATAAAAGTTGTATTTCTTTTAAGCAAATTATTTATTCATGTGAGCTAAAGTTCTATCTAAATTATAATATAAAAGTACATAGGAATGAATTCAAGCAAGTGTTATGTCCTTTACAAATGGGCTATACACTTGTTAACATTCAAACTTTATGTAAATCCATATAGATTAAAGAAAGAGAACTCCATATCACATATTCTAAGTCATAAAAATATGCAAGCTTATAAATATTTATAACTATTATCACTCCAAATATTGTAGTTGACTTATAAAATTTTGAAAATAATTTTGATTTAATAGTGATAATAGCCACACATATATCAAATTAAATCAACGCATGCAAATTTGAGATAAAGAAAACTATTTGAATTAATTAATTTTCCAAAAGATCAATGCATGAATCAAATGAAATACAATATTTAATATGATTGGAGAGGAATAAATAAACATAAACATGTGATTTTATTCAACCAAACTAATTCCTAAGGACAAACATATCAAATAGAATTATTTAAAGCAAACCAAAACTTCTTTAATATCATTTTTAATTTGATGTTTAACTTGATTTAAGGAAAGAGAGGAAGATGTTTGCTAATCCTAATCCCATCCAATGTTTGTAAGTTAATTTGATTTAATGAAAAGGTAATTAGGTTGATTTTATGTATTAATTAAGTTAAAATATGAATTAATTCAATTAATTAACCCTTATATATGTTACCTTAAAATAATTATCCAAATAATTATGAGCCATTGAGATATGCAAATGAATTGAAAAGTAAATTAGCAATGGTCCTATGAAATGAAAGGGCCTAATGTAATTGGCTCATAATTAGTAGTTAATTAAGTTTAAGGAACTTAATTACTTTTATGATTTTTCCACACATATGGACAAACCATAATTTCATTAAATCTCTTTAGGTTATTGAACACCTAAAGACTTACCCATGAATTAATTAGGTTATGATGTATTTTAAGACATAATTAAACTAATTAAGTAATTAATTAATCCATTAATCTTTAATTAATTTCTCTTGAAAAAGTGAAGGAAACTTAGGGAAAAGATTAGGAGAAAGGCCCCAATCTAATTCCCTAAGCCTCCTCACTATTAAACAGTAATAGAAGACCCAATTAATTAAGCAAATTACTGTTCATATGATTAATTATCACTTAATTAAGTTAATAAGGTAATTATGGCTAAATCAATCAATTTTCTCAATTAATCAACCAATAAATCCCAAAAAAATTAGAGGAGGCCTCATCCCCCTAAACAACCTCAAAAAGTTTAAAATTAATTGGTTGATTAATTATGGAGTAATTAAGGTAATTAAAATTTTAATTAAATCTTTAATTAAGTATAAATTACTATTCAAAATTAATTAATGATAATTTTAGTGGATTCCCCTCTGAAATACCTTTTAAAATGGGTATTTGTTTATATTTTTTAGAGTTTTCTACAATTAGTTAAGAGTTATGAAATTTTCAGCCTTAAAAGCCACTTAATTAATCCAAATTAAGCCTTAATCTCATCGGCGCATGTGGCGTGCTGATGTGGTGTGCTTTCCACATGGTACTGTGGGATTAGCTATTAAAGTTATCACATATGCGACTGAGTTACCTGGCGGCGGGATGTGGTATTGATCTCGGCGCAGATCAAAATCATGATTAATAATGGCTCGAACCAACGAAACTAGCATGATCTGATCAAAGCCGTCCGTTCCAACCATGCGAAAAAGATGACCCATGATCTCTCTTCCTACGAGCAACGAACGACGAAGCCCGTCTGCCATGGATCGCTTGATCCAAGCTCACCCGAGCTCAGATTCAATCCAAAATAACCCCACACCTTCGTGCGAGGGATCCATGAAGATCCAACGGCTAGGATCGGCTCACATGCAACTTTTCTTCAAAAAGCACCAACCCATTTTAAGCTAATGCTTGATTTTAATGAAAATACCTCAATGGAGCTAAGAATGGAAATTTGGAAGCAATAAATAAAGATATAAATGACTTATGTGAAAATCACTTGAGTTTGGAGTGATTTGGAAGCAAATTTGACTAAGCTCATGGAGGTAGCTTAAATGGGCTAAGAAGGAAATTGATTTAGTTTTGGGCATTAGATTATGGGTTTTATTTATATTTGTGAATATAAATGATGGAATAATTGATTTATAAAGAAATCAATTGATTTTGAGTTGATTTGGGTCAAGATTTGGTTAAGCACATGGAGGTAGGTCTATATGGCTTAAGAAGAGTTCTGGTTTGGTTTGATTTAGTTTGATTTGGTTTTGGCTATTTGAGTTTGGATTTCATTTATATTTGTGAATATAAATGATGGAATAATTGATTTATAAAGAAATCAATTGATCTTGATTTTATTTAAAAGGGGTTTTGGCTAAGATTATGAGAGTCAAGCATAAGGCTTAGGAAGGATTTAGGAGCTGGATTTGATTTTAGGTTTCAATCATTTGGAATTGAGTTTGGACATGAGTTTGATAAATGATTGAGGGATTGAATTGATCTTGGAGAAAATCAATTGAATTTGGATTTATTTGAATTTGGCAAAGGCTAAGCCTGTGAGATAAAATCATAGGGCTTAAGAAGGGTTTTGATTTTGGATTTGATTATGGGTTTTAATTAAATGATTTGGAATTTAGATTTGGATTTGATATTTGAATTGAGTTTGAGGTTTGATTTGAGAAGGAAAGAATAGATTGAGTTTAGGGTATAAGGAAGGAAAGTCTCCTTAAGGACCTAAAGCATAACCCACTCATATGACTAAACCTTATAAGTCTATAGGTTTAGGTTAAGTGCTCACCTAATCACTAGAAGTGTCTTAAGACTAAGGAGCTCTTAGTGTCTATAAGAGTTCTAGATCTATGATGAGGAGATTAAGAACTCACTCTAAAAGTGAGGTTAACAAAAGGATCCCCAATAGGTGAGGTGTAACTGACAAGGCACACCGCACATATTGACGTTGACCGAGACGATCAATAACGTCCAAAAGATTGCAAGTTCTAACAAAAATGTTCTATACCTAATCTCGAGATGTAGACATAATCATGATCTTAATGCAATGCAACTCATCTTATACCAAGGTCATAAGAGAGGAAGGAGGGATCCATTGAAAGATCGGGTATATGAACCTTCCACTAGGGAAGTAGGTTCGAGCTATCCATTAGAGATAAGAGTTTGGATTTGATCATATGATTTGGGTAAAGAAGATCTGTTGGGGATAAGAATTTATAATCTGCCAGAGATGGGTGCTTGAACCTTCCACTGGAGAAGTAGGTTTAGGTTATGTTAGTTTGATTTCATGAAGGTATCCATTAGAGGATAAGAGTTTGGTTAGGCTTGATTGGGGATGTATCCGTTGGGGATAAGAGTTTGATTTGATTTACTTGGGGATGTATCCGCTGGGGATAAGAGTTTAATTTGATTTGTTGAATTGTTATGATTTGGGGCTCCACTGGGGAGGATGGTTTTAAATTGAGGGCATATCTATTGGAGATAAGAAATGTGAACCTTCCACCCAGGGAAGTAGGTTCAGGCTATCCGCTAGGGATAATAGTATATGGATTTGATTTCATGGACGTATCCACTAGGGATATGAGTTGATTTAGTTTAACTTGGTTGATAGCTACTGGGGATGAGAATTTGACTTGATAATGTGGAGCTGCACTGGGGAGAGGATATAATTTGGCTTGAGGTTGAGGGCATATCTGATGGAGATTTGAGCTTGGATCCACTGGGAATATGGGTGGATTTTAACTTGGACCTTGTTGGTGTGCAATGGATCCACTGAGAAGGGGATATTTTAGCCTTGGCCTATCTTAGGTTTACAATTCCAAAGGGATAGTCTACCGGTTATGGGGTAAGACCATCCAACCTAAAGGTTGCCTTAGGTGTGCAACGACTGAGCTGCGAAGAAAGCGTGTGGACTTACATCCTTAAAAGTGGGGAGCAACCATTGGGGTGATAGGTTAATAACATAATAAATTGAACCTGACCTAGAGCGACTTGAGTGAATGCCACAATGGACTCATATCAATTCAAAAAATTCAGAAATATCATTTTAATATAATGGACCTTGTCCATACAATGGATCCACTGAGAAGGGGCTATATCAGCCTTATCTATCTTAGAATTATAAATCCAAAGGGATAGTCTACTGGCCGTGGGGTAGAGCTAACCAACATATGGGCTTGCCTTTTAGTGTGCAATGACTGAACTAAGAAGAAAGCGTGTAGACTTACATCTTCTAAAGTGGGAAGCAGCCGCTTGAGTGGTCAGTTGATAGCACAACAAGTCGAACCTGACCTAGGCGACTACTGAATGAATGTCGCTTGAGACTTATATCAACTCAAGAGTAGTCAGACGATTCCTATAGGGAGTTTTGCTGACACTGCCCTAAAGATATAATGCTTGCTTGGGAAAAGGTACTACTAGGGGTGTCTTCCTAATCCACAAGTGAATATATATTTTTTGTTTATATGTTTACGCAGACCCTATTGGTGTGTGAGGGACCACACTAAGAAGGGGCTATATCGGCCTTGTTCTATTCAGACTTACTAGACCAAGGGAGAATATGCATATCCGTAAGATAGATTCTCTAACCACAGGGGTGGCTACTAGGAAAGGGGGACTATCCAATCTAAGAGTAACCTGGGTAGTTTCTAAATGGGGTCGCAAAAGATGTGATCCAAATAGAATGCCCACAGGGGAGGTGCCACTAGGGGCATTATCCAGGACCATGTAAAAGAATGCCTGTAGGTGTACGATGGTCGACTTGAGGAGAAAGCTTGTATACTTATATTTTCCATGAGTGGTGTATCCACCGGGTGGATCGCTGTCAGCATAACGAGGACCAACAAACCTAAGGTGCCTGTTGGTGTGCGATGATCAATCTAAGAAGAAGGTTGGTACACTTACATATTCTTAGATGAAAATGATCATCAAAATAGTCTATCATCGGTGGGATAGATGCTATTCGACCTAAGGTGACTACTAAGAGGGGAGTCCTACAGGTGGACTAGACCTAGACTTGAATTAGTCAGGAGAAAAGGGGCCACTGGGGAACTTATCCTAAGCCTTAAATATGCTCAACTAAGTTAGTGCATGATGGGTAGTCTAAGAAAAAGCATGTAGACTTACATCTTCATAAACAAAGTCAACATGAGGTAGCTTACAGGTCGCGTAGTAAGACCTACAAAACCAACAAGGCACTCGTTAGTTTGCAATGGTCAAGTTAGGAAAAGAGCATGTAGACTGACATCCTCCTAACAAGGAACCACTAGGGTGACACACTAGTTGGGTAGCATGTCAGCCCGACCTAGAGCAGCTAATGAGTGAGTGCCATAGGGGGTTTTATCCCATATCAAAGTAACCTGAGACAAAATATATGTGTTCATTTTATATGTGGTTGTGTGTAGTTTGTGTTTATGTTGTGTTGATAAAGGATAGGATGCCACCTAGGTTCCTTACACCTACCCGAAACACATCATGATAGATTCACAAGTGAAGATATTTTCAATTAAATGGAAGAGATAGAATTTGAGATGAAATTTGTATTGATAATTATTTTTAAACAAGATTTATGGATAATATTTCTTTATGTAGAGCCCATTGATTGGAAGCATTAGGTGCTCTCCCATATGATTTATGAGCTAATAAGATCCTCCTTGGTACGCCTTCTCTGTGGCAAAATGACCTTCTCAAGTAGGTTCAAACTTGTCTCCCATCTTACGATGGGCAACAATTGGCTTCCTTAGAACTAAAATAAGCTCTCATACTTAAAAAGCTCTAGGAAGGATCAACTTTTTGTGAGCTTGAATCATTTTGGATTTGTACAACTCGAGGTTCTGGCATGCTAGGAGGCGTCTCTCCTGCAAACCTTCGAGCTCTTCTAACCATAACTTGGCATTTTTCTCCATTGTGATCTTGCAACCCATAGCTATCCTTAGTGATGAGAGTTGGACTTCTAATGGTAGAACAATTTTAGACCCATACACTAAGGAGAAAGGCGTAGATTGAGTTGGAGTTCTATATGTGGTGTGGTAAACCCACAAGGCCTTCGCCAACTGCTCATGCCACTATGACTTATTGTCGTCTAATGCCTTCTTTAATATTTGGATGAGAGTTTTGTTGAAGGCTTCTACCAAGCCATTTGCCATTGGGTAATAGATAGTAGAATATCTCTAATCTATGTGTGTCTCTGAGTAAAGATGTTAATTTTGGTGCTCTTGAATATAAAACCATTATCAGATATAATTCATCGAGGCACCCCAAACATATATACGATAGGATTCCTAGAAAACTAAAACACATGCTGAGCTATGACCTCTCTGAGTGGGATTGCCTTCGCCCACTTAGAATAGTAGTTGATGACAGGTAGAATGAACGATGACACTTGGAAGAAGGAAAGTCAATCAGACCCACTATGTAGGTGCCCCAACACTCAAATAGCCATGAGACCAATGTATGGTGTAGAATGTTAGGTGGTTGGTGCAGGACTACACTGTGCACCTGACATTGGTGGCATCTCCTAGCTACATCCATGTAGTCTGTGATCATCGATGGTTGGTAATATCATACTCTTTTGATCTTGGCTTTCATCTTTGCACTGAATTGGTGCGCTCTACATAAACCTAAATGTACCTCGATCATGATCTCATAGGCTTCATGTTTGTCTAAACAATGTAATAATATATGATCAAAGGACCGCTAATACAAGGTGCCATACACGAGAGCATAGGAAAGAGCTCTCTGCTTCATCTGATGAGCTTGTGAATTCTCTTGAGGTAGTTTATAATCTATGAGTAGCTACCTATAACCTGACTCATCATCATTTTTAGCAATAATAACCTCCCCTTTAAGAGAGAGTCTCTCGATGAGTTCAACATCAATAATGGATAAGACTTGTCTATTTTAGACCCTTATTAGTATGGACTCATCTTCCGGACATGCCAACTCCTTGGTGAGTTTGGCTAAAGCATCTGCTATGATGTTTTTTCCTCGAGGGATCTTGTAAATGATAACCTCTAGGATTTGGGCCAACAACTCCATAGTATACTTATGGTACTGATGGAGCTTAGGCTTTAGAACTTTATAAGACCCATCGATTTGGTTGATAATTAATTGAGAAACCCCGAAGATGTTGATGTACTAGATGCTTAGAGTAATGGCTAACACCAAACTGGCAATCAGAGCCTCATATTTTCCTTCATTATTGGTGCATGGATTGGACAGTTGATATAAGAATCTCATCACATTGCGGTCCGGAGTTAGGAGAACTATTTCTACCCCTGTCTTACTTGGGATAGTAGATCATGGTTCTTCTCCCCTTTGAGAGAAAGCCACATCATCAAAGTACATCTCCCAACGGTGAATACTAGTGTCCCCTAAGTTCATGATTTGTTCATCGGGGAGGTCATCACTAAGTGGGGAATCGACAGGAAGTGGGTGTGCTGCTAAGAAATGTGCTAGTGCCTATCCTTTCACCGTATGGAGAGGTATGAAAGTGATATTGAACTACGATAAAATCATGGACCAACGCACTAACCATCTGGATAGCGTGGGCTGTGTCATGAGATATTATAGTGGTTTGACCCTATAGATCAAGTTCACCTTATGAGAAAGCATGTAATGTCACAACTTTTGGGATGCAAAGAGTAAAGCTAGGCAATGATTTTCAATGGGTGGATAATTTTCCTAAGCAGGGATTAGATGATGGTAGAGAAAGTCAAGTGCATTCTCTTTCCCTTCGCCATTGGCTTGGGCCAACAAAACACCAAGGGAATCATTCAATGCAATAGTGTATATAATCAATGGCTTGCCCGAGATAGGGGCTGTTAGAACTAGCGACATCATCTGGTAGTGCTTGATGTCTTTATAGGCATGCTGACACTTGTCATCCCACTTGAACTTGACATCCTTTTAACAAGTGATGAGAATGAATGGCATCTTCCTGATAGGTTGGAATGAAGTGTCTTAGATACGCCAACTGCCCTTGAAATGATCTGAGTTGAGTTAGAATTTTAAGGGGTGGCATTTCTAATATCTCCTTGATCTTCTCTGGATCGATTTTAATTCCCCGGTGTTGGACAACAAACCCAAAGAATTTTTTGAAGGTACTCTGAATGCACACTTCAAGGGATTCATTTTGAGGTTAAATTATCTTAACCGCTCAAAAACTACTCTCAAGTCAAAGAGATGATCTTCACTTTCTTTACTTTTGACTACGAGATCATTGACGTAACATTCAACTTGATGATGAATGTATTTATTGAAGATTCGAGTCATGGCCCACTGTTAGGTAGCACCGATATTTTTAAGGCTGAAAGGCATGACCCTATAGCAAAAAATTCCAGTTGAGGTTTGAAAAGTAGTGTTTCTTTCATTTTCAGGGGCATCTTTATTTGGTTATATCTAGATGAGCCATCCATGAAAGAAAAGATAACATGAGATGAGGCAATGTCCACCATCAATTCTAGTAATGGTAGTGAAAATTCATCTTTTGGACATGCCTTATTTAGATCCCTAAAATTGACGTATATGCGAATTTGACTATTCATTTTCTTAATTGGGATGACACTGGTCAGCCGGGCAGGGTTATTTTATTTCTTGATGAAGCCAACATCGATCAATTTCTTGACTTCAGAAATGACCTGCTGTTCAATGTCTAATCACATGCGTCTAGGAGCTTGCTTGATAGGGTTAG